>JABTTQ020001597.1:0-387835 GCA_016081115.2 Rehmannia glutinosa
ACTATTTTTGGGTGTGTCGTCGGAGAGGCTTCAAGTGGTTCTTCCAATGAAGACGCGAATATAAATGAATCAATATATTTTTTGTGACAAAAAGGGTGAGGAAGAAGACTAACTATACAGATTGATGTCAAGGTCCCTTTTGCTCTGCTCAACTTTGTCCTAGGACCATTTCGGAGTTTAATTTATATTGTTTGTTTATCCACCTTACGGAATTGCAAAGTATTCCTACTTATATGACTTAGTAGTTTCGTTAATTTGATGTTTTTCGGATGTTTCTTATTTTATAAAAGCGATACGATAGTTTAAAAAAAAAAAAAAAGAAAAATGGACTCAAACGTGAGAAGATCTAAAAGCAGAATACCAATATGAGAAGAAGTTATTGGATGGAAGGAGACTCGGATGCGAGGATTTAATTCGCCTATTAGTGCTCAAGACAAGTCCATATCGGAAGAAAGGTTCTAATGAATGTCAATTTGAGGCGGTGGATAATGAAGTTAAGTTATTGTTTTCTTTGTATATTCCGGGAACACGAAAAGCTTGTGCTTTTATGAATATATGTTTGACGTTTGTCTGCGAAAACTAGGATGATACAAGTTCGCACTCTTTCTTGGATATTTAATCTAATATTTGGTTCGTTGAAAAATTTATGTTAGTAGTGATATGGAATTTAAGCTTAGAGAAACCACATATTGGATAATATTTTCATGACAATCAATATTTATCTCTTATTTATTAGTTCTATTAGTTTATAAAACTAATTTGATGTGATTTTAGTCATTCTCTATGTTCATGATCTTTGTTCGGCTAATAAATTGATCTTCGCTTTGTAGGCTACCTTCCATGTATTGGTTAAATTTATGGGCATCTTTGAATAATCAATACTTATGCCTACTTATTTAGTGGCTATTGTGGTTGGTTTGTTTGACCATGTTGACAACATAACAATTGATGGCATTCACATAATCAAAGGATATAAAGAATACATTGATGTTTTTATCACCTGTGAATTTCTAATGGTCATATGTTCATGCAGGAATCAAAGTTTGTGCATATTGTCCAGTTGTTAGAAGTGAGATGGGTAAGTATGCTCTAAATTAATATTACAGTGAACACAATTGATTTCTTTTAAATGTAAGGTTGAGAAGACCCAAGAATAAGATGATGAAAAACGTGACTTGTATTTTTTAGTGTCTTTAAATATTTTAGAACTGCATTATTGTTGAGCAAGAGTGAGATAAAGTAACTTAAATACATAGTTTCATGATTCACTTTTTGTTTCCTCAATGTTGCAACTACTTTTGGATCAATTTATGTTTGTTTTGTTCACCTTCTAGAATTGCAAAGACTATCTACTTACATGAGTATGCATTTTGGTGAATTTACTATTTTTTATGTTTCTTATTTTATAAAATTAATACGGTAGCGTGAGAAAAAAAGAGAGCATCAAAAGGTTAAAAATCAGTATGCCACGGAAGAAATCTGAAAATGAAGGAGACTCAGAATGCATAATTTAATTCGTGTATTAGTGCTCAAGACAAGTACTTGGGAAGAAGGTTATGAAAACGGTCGCAATAAATAGACTTTGGGTATGAATTTTTATTGTCGTATGTAGTGACAACGTTGTATCAATTTTGATCTGAAGGTGGTGTTGTACTGTTTTTTTCGTGATTTACAAGGAGAACAACAAGAAGTTTGTTGAGTGCAAAGGTTTTTGAGTCCTGTAAAATAGTATTATTATCCAGTTACTGCTCTGTTTCTCTATTCTTCCCTACTAATTTTTTTCCCCATTAATATTGTGACTATTATATTATTACCTTTCAACCCTGATAAGCCTATATAATTTTTTATACATTAGTGAGGAAGGTGGGAAGACTTTACTGAGTTTGCTGGGAGTGATCTTTATATAAAACTTAAGAGTATAAGTTTAGCAAATTCCTTTGAACGATTATGGAAGTTGGTCGGTTTGGAATTTTCCTCTTTAATTGAAAATACTTCCTTTTTATATTTCTTGACTTTGTTCTTAATTGTTTTTTTTTTTATATTGATACTGTGGTGAAGTGTATAAATTCAAATATTATTCATGTTTGAATTAACGTGAAATTATAAGTCATTTATTTATATTAAACATATATGCATTTACAAAAGTCATTTTGAATTCACGTGATCAATTTGGGGTCTTAGGATGAAATTTTCATTGATCATTGATTCCACTTCACTACATAATTGTGTTGAAAATCTGAGACTGCAAATTGGAAATCATCTTTTTGTTTGTTATTCTTAGGAATCAGTACCAACACGTCTGTTGATTGACTTGTATTTTGCATGTATTTTTGGGCTTAATATTGGCTAGAATGTGTTGATATGCATGTGTTATATGAGTAAATGGGGTTTTAGTCCTGTTTTGTGGAAAAGGATTACGATTTGCTCGTTTTGTAGGAATTTATCTATATTTGTAGCATTTTGGCAACAAATCAGGCATTGCAACCGCCAATACTTGACATGTTAGACGAAGTTTGGAGTCGGATCAAGGAGAAGTCGGACGAACCGAGCAAGAAACGGAAGGAAATAGCCAAGTGTTTGATGATACATGTGAGCACAGGCAGGGCGTGCTTCCCTAGCACGCCCGTGCTCGACCTATACCTGAAGAAGAGAGTGTTCGGCCTATAGCACGGGCAGCCCGTGCCATATGGGCACGCTCGTGCTCCTCTCAGAAAATTGGACAATCGGTTTGGCACCCAGCACGGGCTGGGCGTGCCAATGAGGCACGGCCGTGCTTCTCTGCGGGAAAAACATAGGTTCATTTCCTTTCAACTAGGTTTCGACCCGAACGAAGTACAAATAGACCCGGGGCGGCCACAAACAAGGACACGCTGATTTTTACCCCTTTAAAACCAGAGAAAAAGCGAGTTTTCCACCGAAAATTTCGAGAGATCGATCAAGACCGCAACCACACCTTCGAGGATTGAAGATAGATCGAGAGATCGTCATCATCCCCGAGTCACTTCGTATCGTATTTCAATTAGTTAGATTTTGATTATGGATAATTTGTCTATGAATTGTTTATTTTCAATGTCTGGCTAAAACATTTGTGATTCGGGTTTGGGAGTAGGTTAATAAACACTTTTATTTGATGATTAAGGATAATTGAAGTTAATGTTTTCTTTCTCTATTCAAGTACTTTGCTTTAATTCTTGTTTTATCAAAAGGCCATTGATTTAAACTTGTTTGATGTATTGATTCATAATTCTAACCGATGAGTTTGAGACTAGATCTTGAGTACTTGACACAAATAGATTGCATGATTGAGAAGTCTGTGAATATTTGTGAGATCTAATAATCTCTTGAACTTTTGGGAGTTGAATATTTCATGTTGAGTAGAGATGCTAACATAGATATTCCAATCAACTCTTTTACATACATCTCGAGAGAGGGGGTAAATTACTATGGTGATTGGTGTATAGAGAAGAATACGTTTAACCTTAGTTTGCTTAATTCGAGCATAAAAGTGGGATATTAATCAAACCATAACCTTAAAATCCATTTATCCATTCTTGATCTTTTAATCACTCTTTGAATTGTTATTTTTAGGATTAATTTACGCTTTAGTAGTAATAAAACCAACCCTACAAATTTCGATAGTTTAGATAAAAATAGGACTATTATAATCCAATACTTGGTACATTAATTTATTAATCCATGTGGATTCGACCTTGCAAACCATATTCTATAAACTGCACCGTACACTTGCGGTCAAGCTAAAAATAAGGCGAACATCTGTGTTTTGTAGTTTTTTTTTCCCAGAATCTCTATCATTCTTTTTCTCAATGTGATAATTATAGAGATATATATTTTCCCATGGTTTCGACTTGGTTGGCCTAGAGCACTTCTTCTCACATGCATGCCACAAAAAGCCATTCTCTGAATAGTGGCCAAAGACCACAATATCCATGATTGGTTAACCTTTACAGTCACATTACTTTGTGGAAATGATATGTGGAATAAGAAAAGGATTATTATCAACCTTTTAGCCACATTTGATTTGTTGATAACATTGTGGAGATTAATTAAATGAAATATAATTATATTTTTCACTAATATTATGGTACATGAAAATTATATGCATGTTCGGGAGCACTTATTCAAAAATCCATTTAGAAAATTGACTTTTTCTTGTATAAACATCCCAATATCGGATGGGGGATTAAGATCACATACCCAACCTATTTATTGCATACAAAAATTACAAGAAATAGAAGTTTACACAGGGGATTAGTGTCTTCTACTAACTATAAGCGATGGCAAACCTAATTGATCTATCCTAGCTATACCTTTTACATCATGGGGTAGAGTAATGCAAATAATTCATAAAATGGAATTTTTAATAAGTGATATTTCAAAAAGGGCAAAATTGTATTTTTAGTCCTTTAAGTTGGTCTAAATACACTTTTAGTCCTTGTTCGCCTTTATTTTTAGCTCACCGCAAGTGTACGATGTACGTTATAGGAAAGGGTAGCAAGGTCGTATCCGGAGACTAATAAATTTATATTGAACTAAGATAGCTTTATTTTTATTTAGACGATCGTAATTTAATGATTGTGGTTGTGAGGTCCCGACAAGTTAGACTACTAAACACAAAATTAGGAGAGCACAATTGATAGAAATATCAAGAAGATGAAACGGATTTCCGAGTTAAGGTTTCGATTAACAACCCTCTTGTTGTACGATTTAATCCAAGCCAAGTTATTATCAATATTCCTATAAGACGATCACAAAGATATTTTATCCTCCCTCTCGAGATGCATATAAAATGTAGATTGAAATACTTATGCTAGCATCTCTACTCAACATGAAGTACTCAACTCCCAAAAGTTCAAAAGATAAAATGTCTTCACATATATTTACAAACCTCTCGATTCATGCAAATATTTGTGTCGAGTACTCAAGATCTAATATTGAAACTCATCTCTCGAATTATGAATCAATATATCAAACAAGTTAAATCATTGATCAAGTGATAAAACAAGAACAAGATCAAAGTACTCAAATATGCTTCAAGATAATAACTTCAACTAGAATTAAAACATCCAACAATAGTTCATTAATCTACTTTCAAAACCCGGAAATTTAAAGAGTTTAGCTACACATGATTTCTAAACAATCCATATACAAAATATTCATATCCATGACAACTAAAAATGAAAGATGAAAACTACAAGAGAAGCAAGAAAAACTTAGAAAAGTCGACAATCTCTCGATGTATCTCCGTTCCTTGAGCTCCGATGCAACCCGATTATCTCCTTTATGTCTTCTTCCAAGAATATACCCTTGTCTTGTGTTGTAGATCCCAAAAATGTCAGAATGTCCTTATGTACGCCCCCCAAAATTCATTTTTATACCCACTTTCAAGTTTATGGCACAATGCAAGGGAGAAAGTTGTTGTTTCCAAATTCACTTTGGTTGATGGCCCCCTCCTATAGTACCATCACCAACCCATGACGCTGTTGAGATAGCCGAGGAACATGTAACTTAAAAGGAAAAACAAACTAAGACTGAGGAAGCTATTGAGACAGTTGAGGATCAGTCAGCTCTACGGGCTAACACAGCTACCGATACCGGCTCAACAGCAAGCCATTCGTGATTACTTTCGACCACAAACGAATCATAATTATGGTGGTATTGCCCATATTCCGATCAATGCCAACAACTTCGAGCTCAAACCAAAGATCGATCAATATGGTACAAAGAACCGGTTTGGGGTTCGAATCGAAAATCCTAACTCTCACCTTGCACATTTTATCCAAATATGCAATACGATCAAAATGAATGGAGTCTTGGATGACGCCATAAGATTGCGCCTATTCCCATTCTCTTTAAGGGAAAAGGTGAGAAATTGGTTGGGTACTTTGACGCAAGGCAGTGTGAGCACATAGGACGAACTGAGCCAAAAGTTCTTGTTTAAATTCTTTCCACCGAGCAAAACTTTGCAGCTCAAAAGCGAGATTACGCAATTCCGACAGTTCGACTCCGAGCCTTTGTACGAGGCTTGGGAAAGGTTTTGGGATTTGTTACGAAGATATCCACAACATGGGTTTCCGGAGGATCAACAGTTATGTTTCTTCTACAATGGTTTAATGGGGCAAACGAGGGCCTTTGTTGATGCCACAGCGGGAGGAGCATTGTTGGCTAGGTTTCCACAAGATGCCTTGAACCTTCTTGAAGAAATGGCTATGAACAGTTACTAGTGGCCGTCTGAAAGATCTAATATACAACGAGTAGCCGAAATCTCGGATTCAGGCCCGATTAAAGCATTGACGGCACAAGTGGCGGCTTTGACAACTCAATTGAGTGTATTGACGAAAGGGCCAGAAGTAAGTACGAGCACGGGTAGTGGAGCTCTTCTATATCCGATGGAGGAGGTAAATTATGTGAATAACCGGAATTTCAACAATTTCCGGAACAATTCAAACCCAACACACTACCATCCGGGGTTGAGAAACCATGAAAAATTTTCCTATGCCAATACAAAGAATGTGTTGCAACCTCCGCCGGGATTTAATGCTTCAAATGGAGGTGGAAATGTGGAAGGCAAATCATCGTTGGAAGATGCACTCACCTCCTTCATAAATCAATCAAATGCATTCATGAGTGACACGAGGAGTCACTTTGCTAGGCAAGATTCTAGGATGGATAAGATGGAACTACAAATGACCCAAGTGACAAGCTCAATAAAGAATCTTGAAACTCAAGTGGGTCAATTGGCTACAATTGTGGGTGGTCAACATCACAAGGGTCAATTTCCGAGTAATACGGAGATGAATCCTAAGGAACAATGCAAGGCGATTCACTTACGAAGCGGTACGGAATATGAGGGGCCTAAAGAAAAATCTGGGAATATGAAAATTTCAGATGAAGCATCTAAGCCGGGAGAGGTTGAATCGGTGATGAAAGATGGTATTGAAGAAGATGGGGAAAAAGAGAGACACGAGGCGGAACAAACAGGGGCTGAGAAGCTAAAATCATCGTTTAACTCTAATCTATCTAAGTTGCCTATATCTCTTCCCTTTCCCCAAAGATTTCAAAAGAAAAGGCTTGATGATCAATTTGCAAAATTCCTTGATATATTTAAGAAATTGCACATTAACATTCCTTTTGCAGATGCACTAGAGCAAATGCCAAATTATGCGAAATTTCTTAAGGATGTTATGTCGAAGAAGAGGAAGATGACAAGCTTTGAAACGGTGAATTTGACGGAAGAATGTAGTGCAATCATCCAAAGAAAGCTACCACAAAAACTGAAAGATCCGGGGAGTTTCACTATCCCTTGTGCTATTGGTGGTAACTTCTTTAATAAAGCGTTATGTGATTTGGGGGCAAGTATTAATTTGATGCCTTTGTCTATTTTCAGGAAGCTTGGACTAGGCGAAGTGAAGCCAACCACGGTGACATTGCAACTTGCGGACCGGTCACTTACTTATCCAAAGGGAATTATAGAAGACGTACTGGTAAAAGTTGATAAATTTATATTCCCTGTGGATTTCTTGGTTCTTGATATGGAAGAAGATCGAGCGTTCCACCGATACTTGGACGTCCATTTCTTACTCTTGGTAAAGCCTTAATAGATGTGCAAAAAGGAGAGCTCACATTACGTGTTAATGATGAGCACACGTTTTATTTTCTATATATAAGGCAATGAAATTTCATGATACGGTGGAAAATTGTAATTTTTGGATATAGTTAGTTCGTGCATTGAGGATTATGTTGATCATGCATTGTCTTGAGATGATTTGGAATTTGGGCTAACACACTCGTGCTCGATGTCGAGTATTGTGCTTGATTTTGATAACCAAGATTTGTACGACTATGTTTGTGCCTTAGATCATATGCGAGAAACTACCTAGGAGCGCAAGAGAGCGAGAACGCAAAGTCGAGAAAACATGGAGCAAAACCTCCAGTGCACGCACGACGACCAGCGTCGTCGACGCATGGGCAACCCGTGCGTGATGCCGAAAGAAATGTTGGAAGTCATGAAGAGCACACGACCCGTGTGCCAGAGCACAGGCAACCCGTGCTTGATGCCGAAAGGAAGCTTGAAGACAGGGGATCATGCACGGCCCGCGTGCCGGAGCATGGGCAGCCCGTGCATGACCCTGAAATAGAGACATCGACCCCGGAACTCAAGCAATTACCCGAACACCTCAAATATGCATTTCTTGGGACGAATAATGTAAATCCGGTAATTGTTTCGTCTCTTCTAACTCCCACTCAACTTGATAAATTGTTAAGGGTTTTACGAAAATATAAGTCGGCACTCGGATGGTCTATAACTGATTTAAAAGGCATAAGCCCATCCATTGTAATGCATAAAATTCGGATGAAAGATGTTTATAAACCATCAGTGCAAAACCAAAGACGATTAAACCCTATCATGCAAGATGTGGTTAGGAAGGAAGTGTTGAAATGGTTTGATGCGGGAATCATTTATGCCATCTCTGATAGTTCATGGGTAAGTCCTGTTCAAGTGGTACCGAAAAAGGGGGGTAACAGTCGTGAATAATGAGAATGAGGAACAAATTGCTACTAGAATTATTACCGGGTGGCGAATATGTATTGATTATAGAAAACTTAATGATGCCACTCGAAAAGATCATTTCCCTCTCCTCTTTATCGATATGATGTTGGATCGTCTGGCAGGTTACGATTATTATTGCTTTTTAGATGGTTATTCCGGGTACAATCAAATCATGATTTGCACGGAAGACCAGAAAAAACGACATTTACGTGTCCTTATGGTACATTTGCATTTAAATCGCATGCCATTTGGGTTATGTAATGCGCCTGCCACTTTCCAACGTTGTATGATGGCTATATTTCATGATCTAATTGAAAAAGTTATGGAGGTATTTATGGATGATTTCTCTGTGTTTGGTGATTCTTTTGATAATTGTCTTCACAATCTTTCCTTAGTCTTACAATGATGTGAAGAGACCAATCTTGTACTCAATTGGGAAAAGTGCCATTTTATGGTACGCGATGGTATTGTACTTGGTCATCGAGTCTCTTCCGCGGGTTTGGAAGTCGATCGGGCAAAGATTGTAGCAATTGAGAAATTACCACCTCCTAAAAATGAGAAAGCCATTCGGAGCTTCTTGGGCCATGCCGGATTTTATAGAAGGTTTATCCGTGACTTTTCTAAAATTTCTAAGCCTTTGAGCCAATTGCTAGAAAAAGATGATGCTTTCAATTTTTCCAATGATTGTTTGGGCGTCGAAACATTGAAGAAGGCATTGGTGACCGCACCTATACTTGTCGCCCCCATTGGAGTCAACCGTTTGAGTTGATGTGTGATGCGAGTGACTTTGCGGTAGGGGTTGTTCTCGGTCAAAAGAGGGAAAAATTGTTCAGATCCATCTACTATGCGAGTAAGCGTTGGGCGATGCTCAATGCAGAATTACACCACAACCGAAAAGGAGATGTTGGCGATTGTTTTTGCATTTGATAAATTCCGATCATACTTGATTGGGGACGAAAACGATTGTTCACACCGACCATGCGGCCATCAAATACCTCTTTCATAAGAAGGATGTGAAACCAAGGTTGATTCGGTGGATCTTATTATTGCAAGAGTTTGATGTGGAAATCAAGGATCGGAAAGGATGCGAACGTGGTGGCGGACCACTTGTCTCGAATAGAAAATCAAGAGGAGCGCAAGGAAGCACGGATTAATAAAGAGGAATTTCACGATGAATGATTACTCATGCTTGAGGCAAAGTTTCCGTGGTATGCGAGACTTTGTCAACTACTTGGCCGCAGGAGTTCTACCTCCGGATCTATCGCCATATCAAAAGAAGAAGTTCTTACATGATGTAAAATTCTACATGTGGGATGACCCCCTACTCTTTAAGAGGTGCGCGGACAAACTCATAAGAAGATGCGTGCCTCAAGAAGAATGGGAGGAGTCCTACAACAATGATGTCATTCCGCACCCTCGGCGGACATTTTGGCCCAACTCGCATGGAAGGTATTGCAAAGTGGGCTATATTGGCCCACTTTATTTAATGATCGTTATTTGTTTGTGCAACAATGTGACAGGTGTCAGCGAATGGGCAACATTTCAAGGAGACACGAGATGCCAATGACAAATGTAATCGAAGTGGAATTATTCGATATGTGGGGGATTGATTTTATAGGCCCATTTCCATCATCTTCGGGTTATCAATATATTCTACTCGCAGTGGAATATGTATCCCGTTGGGTAGAGGCGATTCCTTCCAAAACAAATGATGCTCGAGTTGTAATGCGATTCCTTAAGAAAAATATATTTACTAGATTCGGCACTCCAAGAGCTTTAATTAGTGATGGAGGGTCGCATTTTGTAAATAAATTGATGAGCAACTTGTTGGCAAAATATGGGGTGAAACATAAAGTTGCATTGGCATATCATCCGCAAGCCAATGGACAAGCAGAAGTGGCTAACAGGGAGATCAAACAAATCCTTGAGAAGACGGTGAACATCAACCGAAAAGATTGGGCGTTAAAATTGGATGATGCTCTGTGGGCATACCGGACAACATATAAGACACCGTTGGGCACATCCCCCTATCAACTTATTTTTGGGAAATCGTGTCACTTGCCGGTGGAGTTGGAACACAGAGCATTTTGGGGGGTCAAGAAGCTAAATATGGATTTTCAAAAAGCCGGGGAAGATAGGTTGCTCCATTTGAATCAGATGGAAGAGTTTCGGGATGAAGCATACGAAAACTCCCGAATTTATAAAGAGAGAACAAAAAGATGGCACGACAAGATGATAAAAAAACGAGAGTTTTTACCGGGAGAACCGGTACTCTTGTACAATTCACGCCTTAAATTTTTCCCTGGAAAACTCAAGTCTAGGTGGTTGGGGCCATTTGTGATCAAGAAGGTATTGAATCCTCCCGGAGTTGTAGAATTATTGACAAAAGACGGTGAAACCTTCATGGTAAACGGCCAGAGGATTAAACATTATTTCCACCGAGGTAACCAAGAGGAGGTGACTTCTATCTCCTTGAGAGACCCGTAATGGAACGACAGACAGGCGTCAAGCTAAAGACGTTAAATATAGCGCTTGTTGGGAGGCAACCCAACGGTTTTTTTCGTGTGGATTTCATTTTTTTTGTGTGTTTTATTTCAATTTTGTGTGATTTGTGTGATTTGGTATGTGTGTTTTGTTTTAATTTGTGTGATTTGTGTGTTATTTTGTTTTATAAAAAAAAATTTACTTGAATGGTTGTACAGGTATGCACGGGTAGCCCGTGCCATGGGCACTACCCGTGCGTACCTGGGAGGAAACTGAGCATACTTCGGCATCACACACGGGTTACCTGTGTGCCTGGCGCACGACCCGTGTGTGTCTGCAGGGAGGGGGCATGGCGCACGAGTAACCCATGCTCCGGCACACCACCCGTGTGCCTTACGGATACCAGTTAAATAAGAGCAGTTTAAACACTGCTCTTCTTTCATTTAAAACCCCTAAGCGCACGCCCCCTCCCTATACTTTCAATATCTTCACAATTTCCTCAAGTTTCCACCTAAATTCCCCCATTTAATCACTCCCCCATCACATTAGAACTACATTTTGCCTTGAATTCCAGTTTGATTGAAGAAATTTGAGAAAAAAAGCACCTAGGGTTCAAGTTGTCCACTTTGAGTTGAATTTTGAGAATTCAGGTAAGAACATCGTTTTTCCTTGTGAATTTCTTGTCAATTATGTAATGGGAATCATGATTAGTGCTTGCTTTGATATTTTTGCTATGAATTGCATGAATTACTCTTTAAGGCAAATTATCGAACACTTTGTGGGCTTGTGTAATTGAGGTGAATTTGAATGAAATATCGATGAATGAGGCATGGACAATGATTGTTTGAGCTTTAAGATTAATGATTTTCTAGTATGGCCATGATTCTTGATTGTTGGGGTTGCTTGATCGATCAAAGTGACGTAGGGAAGTCAATATGCATCACTTAATGTATTAGCTTAAAACCCCTACTTTGTTGTGCCATCGATAGTATTGGGATGCTAATGGAAATTATTTCAGGTACACATCTTTCATGGCTGATAGAAGGAATCTCCAGGGTGGAAGGAGACGTGTGCGAGTAGCGGCACAAAGAGACGAGGCACCGCAAGAAGTGGACCCAAACAGCCCCACTGCATATGGTGTGGTATTGATGAATGCAAACGACATAGAGCGGTGGAATCGGTTGGTTGGTCGCCAAGTATTTCCATCCCGATACACCGATGATGACTGTACCCACACTTTGGGGATACATGAGGACGTGTGGCATCTTTTTGCAAAGGTCGGGTGGACCAATTTTATGAGCCGCAGGTGGCCGACGTTCAAGCGCTACATATTGGAATTTTTGAGTACCGTGGAAGTACTCAAACAAGGAGGAGCTTTCGAACCATTTGAGATACGATTTCAGTTGGGGAATGTGCGTCGGCATTTATCTATCTCCCAATTGAATACCATTTTTGAATTTCCAACGAATGCTCGTTTTCGACCGATGGACAATTATGATCAATATGATTTTTGGAGAATGCTGGTAGAAACACCACAAACGGGGCCTATGTTGTATGCCGCACAGACCGCTAAAGCCTCTTGGATCCGGAATCCAGTGTTCTGGCACATACAACGTGTGACTGCGTCCTCCATATTCACCAGGGAAAATATTGGGGGAATGACGACGAGGGAGTTGTATCTATTATGGTGTATGCTCAGAAATACACCCTACAACACCGCCGCCTACTTCGCGGAGCAAGTTGAGCAATTGGTAAGGCGGGAAGGGGGTACTATTTCTATAGGGGGCCTCATCACCCCTATTGCCCGACATTTCAACGTCGATTTCCGAGGCTTGGAGCCTATTCCGGGCAGCACTCAGGTTAATTTGGCATCTTTGCACCACATGAAGTTTGTAGCAAACGAAGATAACACATTGATGCTTCTACAGAAGAAAGGTGCTGCATTTCCGTTGCCCAACCCGACATACACCACAATCGATACTTTGGCGGATCCCACCAACTTCCTAATGAACTCTGACGCACATAACCGAATTACAGAGGCTATAGATGCGAGGAAGAGGCGCCGAGTTCAAGGTTTCCCGGATGAGGAAGATATGGTCGCGGAAGAAGAGGAGCTACGTAGAAGAGAAATGAGGGTGGAACCTCCTCTCCCTCAACTTGGATATGACATCCCCGAGTCCCCACACGGCGGTGCTTACCCCCGACGCTCACATAGCAGGGATCATCCCAGTACATCTCATGGTGGCGAGTCCCAACGCAGTAATGATTTTCAGGATATGCTATTTGCATTTGGGGAGGACTTGCGTCGTCAAGGAGACGAGTTAAGGCAACAAGGGGAGGATTTGAGGCAGCATCGGGCTGATTTTCTCATTCCGCGAGAACTATGACCGGCATTCCGAGGAGACGTGGCAAGTGCTCCTACAGTTACAAATGTGGCATATTTCACAAGGCCACTTTCCGCCGCCTCCTCTGCAGTGATTCAGGTATATCCCCACTTTTCGTTATTGAAATTCTATTTTTCCCCTTAGGACAATATAATTTCATTCCAGTTTGGCGGGAGAGAAAGTATTTTGATGTATGAAAAGTGTGGATACGAAAAAAAAAATTCTTGCATTTTGTGTTTTCATATAGTTGCATATAAAGCATTCTAGGTTGCATTGCATTATAGCACGTTTATAGTTTTAGCACGTCTATTGCTTTCTTAGTGGTTAGAGAGTGAGTTGACCTGGCTTGTTGCAACTTGTTGTTTGTGTGGTGATTTTGAAAGATTTGGATTGTTGGAATTGGATGATGAGTATGAATTGATTGAGCCTTGAATAGATAACATTGAGCATGTTAATATGAAAACTTGGTTTGAGGCTTTGAATTACATATTGACAAGCCTGTGAGCTTTGAGCCTTTACTGCTTATATCTTTTGCAGTCTTGTTGTGATTTGAGGGTATCATTCATGTTGTCAGAATTCTAGAACTTGCTTGGGTATCTCTGTCGAGGCCACATGTTGTATACAAATTGTGAATGTGATAAAAAGGCCATCTTTGCTAGCCTTTCAAGCCTTTTGCTTTCCTAAAGATGATGAAATTCCTAGTTAGCCAAGTTGAGCCTATTGTCTATTCCTTTGATAACCACAAGATTTAAGCTTTGAACTTGATTGATCCGTCACCCTAAACTCGAGTGTATAACGTTCAGTAAAGGGAATGAATGGAGTTAAAGGAGTGGGAATTGAAAAGTGGGATAATGGGCATAATTGGTTAATTCGAACAAAAGAGGAAGAAAAGGAGATGAAAAAGAAAAGTTGGAAATTCACAAGTGAATTGAAAAAAAAAATCGTTGTTATAATGTGAATTTTCATAGAAACGAACTTGGGAGCGAAGGATTGTAATTTAAGGCGATTCTCAAAAGAAAGAAAGAGATGGACCTAAGTAAAGTGATAAAAATAAGGGATGATTGGAGTAGCATATGGAACTATTATGTAGAGGATTGATATGCTCACCAGTTATATGCTCGAGTTTGAGTCACTTTATCCAAAATTTCCTACCCTAACCAAAGAGCCTTCATTACAACCAAATAAGAAAGTCCTTTTTGATTCACGAATTGCATACATTATAGTGGCGGAGATATGAGACGAATTGCAAGCTTATGGTAATTTTGCGACATTGAATTGATTCGAGCGTAAACACGCCCCATATCCTCGTGAGATGAGAGTATACACGAGAAGCAAAATGAAAGATGAAAACTACAAGAGAAGCAAGAAAAACTTAGGAAAGTCGACAATCTCTCGATGTATCTCTGTTCCTTGAGCTTCGATGCAACCCAATTATCTCCTTGATGTCTTCTTCCAAGAATATACCCTTGTCTTGTGTTGTAGATCCCAAGAATGTCATAATGTCCTTGTGTGTGCCCCCCAAAAAGCCTTTTTATACCCACTTTCAAGTTTAGGGCACAATGCTGCAGATTATGGGATTCCAGCGCAGACGCACGGGTCATGCGCCCCCTGCACAGGCTACCCGTGCGTCATCCCGTAGCGAAGCCTTTGATTTTTACCAAACACGCACGGGTCGTGTGCCCCTTGCACGGGCTACCCGTGCGTGATGCCGTATGTACATTGCAATTCTCCAGTGGTGCACGGGTGGTGCGTATGAGCACGGGCTACCCGTGCGCCATGCCGTAGCCTTAGACAACCTCTCTTCAGGGGCACACGGGTGGTGCCTATGGCACGCCCAACCCGTGTGCTCCCTGTATTCTTCTTATACGCTCATCTTCCGCTCATTCAAGCTTCACTTTTCGTATACTCACTCAATTCTCAATGTTTCCACTTTGCAAGGCTCGTATTTGTATTCAATTTGCTTCAAATATCATGAAATTCCTATAAAACAAGCAAAGTGTAATATCTTTTCCACAAGGAGTGAATACGTAATATTTTACACGAGTATATGCATGTTTACCCATCATTATAGCCATAAATATGCTCCAAAATACATGCAAAACTCGCACCTATTAGTCCTCTATATCTTGGGAGTGGCGCTTGACAACCACTAACTTTTAAAAGCTGCACATTTGGTCGTACTATTCAATTTTATTTTTGGGGTATCATATTCCAAAAATGCCGAAATAACAAGATTAATGCTTATGTGAATAGAATTTGGTAACATGGTGCATACTTAGCAATATACGTGGCATAAAATTTGGAAAATAATTTATTTTATAAACAATAATAAAATAGTCTACACGTTTTAAAAAAAATAGTATATTACTAAAAACATTTATATAAAAATTAGAGATAGATAAAACTATACTTTAGGAATTTCATACTTAAAAAGAGAAAAGGTATTTATAATTAGTCATGATAAAATAAAATAGCACTACAAGAAAAATCCAATTTACCGACAGAAATAATTTTGGCACTAAATTTTGCAGTTACTTACGTAATACCGACATAATAAAGAAAATTATTTCTCCCCAAATTATACCGACAAATTATTGATAGATCACCGAAAATTTTAAAATTTACCGACAGAAATACTGTATGTATTTACCAACAGTTTTAGATTATGTAGGTAAATATTCACCTACAATAATATTACGTACAACGATTTAACCTACACTTTACAATTATCTTAATATTTACCTACAAATTTTTCTGTACGTAAACTGATTTTTTTCTTGTAGTTTAGTTTACATCATATATATTATTAGTATTTTAAAAATATAATTTTGCCTTTTCAAAAGCCTTCAATTATGACTTCTGTATAATGGACTTTTGGGAAGAGTGGTTTATTCAAAAGTCCATTTTAAATTAACCACCAAATATCAATTATGATTGAAATGAACTTTTAGTTCCAAAAATCAATGTCAAAAGTACTCTCAAACAAGCACTATATATTTGGATTGTATAATGTGAATTATGAAAACTTATGTCATATTAATTTTCTTATACTCTAAGAGTATGAATAATTTAGGATAGTGAAAATATTATCCGAAATACCCCATAAAGAAAATCTTAAGAAATTCACAATTGGGTATCGCTGAAGAAGCAGCATGGAGAGTTTTAGAATATATCTTGAATGATTTATACCCATAGTTTTTTAATTTGCTAATTCACCTCCCAAATCGCGTGATTTATTGGACAAATCAAAATTTAAAAAATATTTTGAGTTAGGACTATATCTCCAAAACAATACTTACGAAATGTTTTATAATGATGTGCTTTAAAAATGAGATAATATGATATAAAGTATCTTTATCGAGAATTTCTTCAATCATTTATATAATATATAATATGAGATTTTTGTTTCAATTTGAATTTAAATTATTGATCGTTTCCATTTTTAATTGATTAGCTTATTATATATTTATTTCGGAAATATAAAAATTTGATTTAAAATATAGAGGGTCAAACTTACAAGTATAAAAGGAATTTCATTTTCTTATCGCTCTAAATAAAAAGGCACGAGCTATATATGCGAAAGACTGAATATTGTTATTGAAGTGATCCAAAAGATAGAGTCCATTTTGGAGACGGACAAAAAGAGGATGTCTAATATATCAACCGATCGACTCTTGCTAAGAATGCATTTGAAATGAAATAGGTATGATGAAAACAAACAAAGGTCAACAGAAAAGCATGGAAGATGACATCTTAATTTCAAGTGATAATGAAAAATATATATACTATACAAAGTTTCAAAATTAAATATGCAGAAAAAGTCTTAGAGTCGAATATGAAGAAGATGGTGACAGTTAAAAATATAAAACAAAAGAAGGATTAACACAAAATGATTTAAGAAAAGATTTTCTTAATTAGTTGTATTACTCTTTAGTTTTTTTTATGTCCATTTTATTAAGTTTAATGATAATGTCATTTAAGTTCCTTATTTTTGGGTTCAAAATGTTTTAAACATACATGTTTCACCTACTAGGATCAAATATATAGAATATATAAGTTTCATTTGAATCTTGCAAATTTTATTTATTAAACATGCATGTTTCACCTACTAGGATCAAATATATAAATATATAAATTTTATTTTTTCTTGCAAATTTTATTTCAAGATCAAAACATATTACCCAACATTCGCAATAAATACAAAATAATTTAATCAATAATAATTCTAACTAATAATGATTTTAGTTTTAATTAAATTAGTAAAATTATTTGGATCACGTGCAACACGTGTACCTTACTAGTTAAAGAAAATGGCCATATTAATTAGTTTATAAGAATTAATTGCTTGCATCGAACTAATAGCAAGGGAAAAATATTCCTTTTGCATTCTTTCATTTGGATTTACTTAATTGACATCCACAAGTTCATATAGTTCATAGGCTCTCGACAAAGTGAAAACAAGGCCTAGCTATTTTGTTGTCGCTCATCTCCAGCTGTTAAATTTAGATGTCTTCTAAGATCGAACACATTGTTTCTCGTAGTATTCGTTCTTTTTAAGGATACCATAACAACTTGTTATGTTGTCCTTGTCCACAAAACAATTAATTAAATACACATTAATTCTGGAATTTTAATTTTTTAAATTTTTTTGCCGAGCAGTATAAAGTATTTGCATTTCTGCAAAGAAGTTGCTATAGGCCGTTACTAAAAATGGCTCGCATGTTCTTTCTGACTGCCATTTTTATGTTCAGTTTCCATTTCGCCTTTGCAAATAGCAGCTTACAAACTTACATTGTCCATGTGAAAATCCCACAAGGTGGAGTTAATTCAGGTCAATCAGAAGAACTGGAAACATGGTACAACTCATTCTTGCCAGAAGCCACATCATCAGACACAAATAACCGACGTCGCATGGTTCACACGTACCGTAATGTGATCACAGGATTTGCCGCGAAACTATCACAAGACGAAGTGAAAGAAATGGAGAAAAACGACGGGTTTTTGTACGCGACGCCACAGAAAACGTATACTCTCCACACGACACACAGTCCAAACTTTTTGGGCCTGTATCAGAATCTTGGATCCTGGCAGGGAGCAAACTATGGCGCGGGTGTGATTATCGGAGTTTTAGACAGCGGAATCACACCCGGCCACCCTTCGTTTAGCGACGAAGGAATGCCGCCTCCACCGGCTAAGTGGAAAGGGAAATGTGAATTAAACGGCACCGTATGTAACAACAAGCTCATCGGAGCGAGAAATTTCGTGACCGAAGTCCCCGGACCGCCTGTCGATGATTTCGCCACGGCACGCACACGTCTAGCACGGCCGTGGGAAATTTCGTTACGGGCGCCAACGTGTTTGGCCAAGCCAACGGCACGGCGTCTGGTATTGCCCCTCTCGCTCACCTGGCCGTTTACAAAGTGTGTTCGGGCGAAGCAGGCTGTTTCGATAGTGACATATTGGCGGCGATGGACGCCGCCATCGAGGATGGCGTCGACATACTATCTCTCTCTCTTGGAGGAGTTTCGGTTCCTTTCTACAACGACAGCATTGCTATAGGCGCATTTAGCGCGATGGAGAGGGGTATTTTTGTCAGCTGCTCAGCAGGTAATGGTGGGCCCGGAAATTCTTCGTTGTCGAACGAGGCCCCCTGGATTCTGACAGTTGGTGCTAGTACTATTGACAGAAAGATAAGAGCAACTGCAATGTTGGGAAATCAGGAATCTTATGATGGTGAATCACTTTACCAGCTGACAGGATCATTGCCTGGATTATTGCCTTTAGTATACGCTGGCACGTCGGCGGTAATGAAACGTCCGTATGGTGCGGGCCTGGATCATTGGACGATATCGATGTCAAGGGGAAGATAATTTTATGTGAGAGAGGTGGAGGCATAGGGACGAGTCGCAAAAGGACAAACCGTGAGAGATGCCGGTGGCGCGGCCATGATTCTGATGAACGACGAGGCCAGTGGCTACACAACTTTAGCCGATCCTCACGTACTTCATGCAACACACGTGAGTTACGACGCGGGTCTAAAGATCAAAAATTACATAAACTCGTCCTCAACTCCTACAGCAGCCATCTCTTTCGGAGGGACGGTAATTGGAGATAAGACTGCTCCAGCGGTTGCATCGTTCTCGTCCAGAGGCCCTAATTTTGCCAGTCCAGGGATACTGAAACCCGACATTATCGGCCCTGGTGCGAGCATTCTCGCAGCATGGCCTGTATCAGTGGACAACTACACAAACGAAAAGGCGACTTTTAACATGATTTCCGGTACATCCATGTCCTGCCCCCATCTCAGTGGCGTCGCGGCTTTGATCAAAAGCGTGCATCCCGATTGGTCTCCGGCAATGATCAAATCCGCCATAATGACATCCGCCACTCAAATAAACCTCAACAACAGCCGAATTCTTGACCAACGATACCTGTCAGCCGATATCTTTGCCATAGGGGCAGGACACGTGAACCCCTCGATGGCATTAGATCCAGGGCTCGTCTACGATATCTCAAGCGACGATTACATTTCTTACTTGTGCTATCTCTACACGGAGCAACAGGTTGCAGCCATTGTGCACCGCGAGATCAGTTGCCACGGACCAGAATACACGGGCGTGCCGGAAGCGCAGCTGAATTATCCCTCGTTTGCTGTCGTGCTTGGGTCCACTAATTACATATATTCGAGGACAGTGACAAACGTTGGCGATGCAGAATCGACTTACTCCGTGCAAATAGAAAGTGTTCCAGGGGTAAACGTGACTGTCCAGCCTACATTACTTAGCTTCAACGAAGTAAATCAACAGATGACATATAAGATTTACTTTAGCAGAGAGGAGTATACTACCAATGGATCTTATGTTCAGGGATCCATTTCCTGGATTTCTGCAAAACACATTGTCAGAATCCCTGTTTCTGTGAAATTGGTATTGTGAGAAGAATGAACTCCATTTAGTACCATGTTAACATTGTATGATCTCACTGATCATTTCATGGTCACAATGATGATCAATTAGAATAAGTTACGTACAGTTGTTTGAAATAACATTGGGTGAAAACCTATTGCACTGGTATTCATTTGGGAGACAACCGGTAAATAAGAGTTCTATGCTATATTATATAAACCTCTGTCCAAAAATTATTGCTTCGGTTACTAGAATTCTAATTTAAAATACTTAATGATTAAAATAATTATTCGCAATTTTTTTAATAATTTTAATAAATTCACTATTCAATCATAATTTTCATTGAGGTTGATATGCACATAACTGAAATTACTTAATTACATTTGCCTATAAGACAAAATAGCTAGTGGAAGCTAAGATCCACGAGATTTGGAGTTCGGATCGGGTCGCGGCCCGAGGTGGCGGTTCGGGTCACATAAATGACACGAACAGGTGGGCCAATGCGAGGTCAACACGTGGAGCTAGGTTGTACGGCCTCGTACAGCCTAAGGGATTCAAAACCTATAAATACTACACTGTTTCTGGTGCTACAAGTATCACATTTATTGATATTCACCTCACTCTATATTTATTAGCGACCTTATACTTGTAACTAACTTAAGCATCGGAGGGTCTTAGCTGGGAACCCTCCCGGCTATCCTAACGTTTATCTCTCTTACAGGACCCGAACCGAAAGTACATAGTCCCGAGACGACCCGACCCGACCCGAAGTACATCTGATTTGTTCACACCCAAATCAGAGGCATTTAATATTTTAATTAGTTTGTAAAAAAAGCTAAGTTATTTATTACCACGTGCTACAATAAAAATTCGCGGATGAGGCATAGATTTTTCGGTCTCTAAACCAAAAAATTCTATCCGTAAAAGAATAACCAAAGGATCATCGACGGATAAACCACATCGGTAAACATTTTGCAACGGAAGATAAAATTTGTCCACAAATTAGCAACGTCATATCTAGGGGTGTCAATTCGGGTTGGTCCGTGTTCATGGGTCCGGGTTCGCAGGTTGGCGTGTCGAAGCGGCCGACCAGGCCCGACTGTTTAATTATTCGTGTCGAATTGTGAAAAACTAAGAAAACATAATGAAAAAAGAATTGCGAGGATCGCATTTTATTGATCTAAAATGGAATGAAGAAAGCGTATATTTTTCCATACTCGTCTCTGCCGCTATTTATACATGAGGTGGAGAGGAATCTAGCCTAGAAAGGAATAGAAATCATGACAAAAATAATGGACTCAATGTAACAAAAATCTACAAGACATTTTCTATACTATTAGGTACAGATTCTTTTGTCTTTTTCGCAATTGGTATGCCTTCTTTCCTTAATTGTTGTTTTGGCCCCTTTGTTTTCAATTCTTGTTTTTCGAGACTCCCCCTCAAGATGAGCATAGATGTTCAGTATGCTCATCTTGGACAATAAAAATTCGAATCTATCCGCACTTAGTCCTTTAGTGAATAAATCCGCGAGTTGAAACTTTGATGGCATATGAACTATCTTAACTTTTCCTGCCAGTACTTGTTGTCTCACAAAGTGACAATCTATCTCCACATGTTTTGTCCTTTCGTGGAAAACAGGATTTCTTGTGAGATAGATGGTTGATTGATTGTCACAATAGAGCGTAGTGGATTCATGAATTTTTACTTGGAATTTCGCAAGCAAGTATTGAAATCAAGTCATTTCAAAACATGTTTGAGCTAGAGCTCTATACTCAGCTTCAGTAGAAGATCTTGAGATAGTAGCTTGTTTCTTGGTTCTCCAACTGATCAGGGAATCTCCTAAGAAAATACAATAGCCAGTTGTTGATCTTCTTGTTTCAGGACAAGAAGCCCAATCAGAATCACTATAGGCTTTGATAGTCAATTCTGAATGTGATGAATAAAATATTCCTTGTCCTATAGTTCCTTTAAGATATCTAAGGATTCTATAGTGAATCAAGATGAATAGATTACGGCTTATCCATGAATTGGCTCAAGTATATTCTTTGCATAAGTGATATCCGGCCTAGTGATACGAGATAGATTAATTTCCCAACCAATCTTCTATAGTGGTGACATCTTTGATAATATGATCTGATGAATGACATAATTTGTGATTCTGTTCTATAGGTGTTCTAGAGGTCTTACATCCTAACATTCCTGTGTCATTAAGAATGTCCAGGGTGTATTTCCTTTGATATAGATGAATACCATTTTTTGATCTGGCAACTTCAATGCCAAGAAAGAACTTAACTTCACCTAAATCTCTAACTTTAAATTGTGAATGAAGAAAATTCTTGTGAGAATGGATAGTTTCAAGATTATTCCGCCAATCAGGATATCATCAACATAAACAAGAAGAGCTACAAAACCCATTTGTCTTCTTTAGTGAATAGGGAATAATCTGATAATGATTGCTTAAAATTTGCATCAAGCAAGGTTTTAGTGAATTTGGAATTCCATTGTCTTGATGCCTGTTTTAAGCCATATAAAGATTTGTGAAGTTTACACACTAAGGAGTTCTGAGACTCCCCCTTAATAGGAAAACCAGGGGGCAGGGTCATATAGATATCTTCATCCAGTTCACCATTAAGAAAAGCATTGTGAACATCAAGCTGATGAAGATACCAACCATGAATTAAAGCTAATGCAAAAAATAATCGAACAGTGGTAATTTTGACAACAGGACTAAAGGTCTCTTGATAGTCAAAACCTTCTTGTTGAGTATAGCCTTTGGCAACCAGTCTAGCTTTGTGCTTGTCAATGGTGCCATCAGCCTTGAGTTTTGTTTTGAAAACATACTTGCAGCCAATGGGCTTTTTATTCTCTGGAAATGGCACTATACTCCAAGTACCATTAGCCTCAAGTGCTTGAAGTTCCTCTTTGATGGCTGTTTGCCAATGAGGAAACTGAATGGCTTCATGATAACTTTGAGGTTCAGAAACACTTGACAATGAGACAGCATAAGCCTTGTAGGATGGTGACAAATGGTTGTAAGTAAGGTGATGATGAAGAGGATGATGGGTTGAAGGGTTGACAAGATTACAATAATAATCTTGTAAGTAAGAAGGAGGTCTTCTAGTCCGGACAGGTCTGCGAGAAAATGAAGAGTCTTGAGTCTGAGAGTGAGACTGGTCAGCATTGTTATCCACAGTAGTAAGACAATTAGATGAGGGATCAGGGGAAGGAGGAGTAGGAGTAGTGACTGATAATGGGGAATCATGAGCAGAATCAAGAGAGAGAGGAATAGAGTTCAAATGGTCTGGCATGGAAGGTGGAAGAGGAATATCATTGTCAATAGGTGAAGAGTGACTGAAAGGAAAAATATTTTCCTTGAAATAGACATCTCTTGAGACAAAAGAGACATTAGTGTCTAGATTGAAGACTTTATAACCCTTTGTCCCGTTTGGATATCCCAAAAAAATGCATTTTTGTGCTCTAGGTTCAAATTTGGTTCTCTGTGGTTTGTTAGTAGAGACATAACAGAGACAACCAAAAGTCATTAAATGATTATAAGAGGGTGAAGTGTTAAACAGGGATTCAAAAGGTGTCTTACCCTTTAAAAGAGGTGTAGGAGTCCTATTAATTAGATATGTGGCTGTGAGAATAGCATCACCCCAAAATTTGGTTGGCAGTGAAGCTTGAAAAAGCAATGCTCTAGCCACATTAAGCAAATGTTGATGTTTCATTTCAACTACACCATTTTGTTGAGGTGTATAAGGGCAAGACTTTTGATGAATAATGCCTTGAGAGGCATAAAATGAAGGCATGTGAAATTCCAAACCATTATCACTTCGAATAATTTTTATTTTTATGTTGAACTGATCAAGAATGAGTTGGAAGAAATGTTGCAAAATGGTGAGTTTCAGATTTATGTTTCATGAGGTATGTCCAAGTGACTCTACTGAAATCATCCACTATGGTAAGAAAGTAATGATGCCCTTTAATTGATGGTTTTGCATAGGGTCCCCAAACATCACAATGAATAAGAGAGAAAGGAGAGGTAGTTTCTTGTAAGTGAACACGAAAAGATTTCCTTCTTTGCTTTGCTAAATGACAAATGCTACAATCATCTATTACATGAGAACTAAAATTAAAATCTAAGCCTTCTATGAGCTTCAGTCTTTGAGTAGATAGATGACCCAACCTTCTATGCCATAAGCTAGCTTCTGGAGATTTAGATTGAACTAGGTGGACAGAAGAGTGTGAGCATGGCTGGCCAATGGCCTTCTTGTGGAGTAAGTATAAACCTTGAACAGCCTTAGCATGACCAATCATCATCCCTGAAGAGAGATCCTGGATAAGACATTGATGACTGGAAAAAATGAGAACTATGGATGAATTGAGAGTCGGTTTATTAACGAGATAAAAGATTAAAATGGCGAGGTACATATAAGACATCGGTGAGAGTTATATGATCTGATAGCTTGACAGTGCCTTTTGAGGTCACTTTAACCTTAACTCCATTTGGTAATTGAACAAAAGTATTAACATTCATTGGGGGTGAGGAAAACAAAGAAGGACAACAAATTATATGGTCAGATGCTCCTGTATCAATGATCCAAACAGATTTTGGTGAAGATTGTGAGTTTGAGGAGATATTACCGCCATGTTGGAGAAATGTGAAGGGTTGGAGGGATTGTCGGTGTTGGTGATGGTTGTGAGACCTCCATGGGATCTCCATTGAGAAGGTCATGAGTTTTTGCACTGTTCTTGTGTGAATGAGAAGAGCTTGGTGTTTTTCGAGTTGTTTGTTGAGATTTACGGAGCAGGCACACAATTTCTTTGAATGAGTTGGGCCATTCCTTTCCCAAAGAACATTCTTGCCCTTAGTAAACTTGAAGTTTGGAGGAAAACCAATAATCCTAAAGCATTTATCTATGATGTGACCAGGCTTCCACAGTGTTGTGAGATGATGATATCGATTTGAATTTCTTTTTGGATTGGTAAGAGCCCAGCTGCCGAAGCGGAGTGTCATTTGTGGGCATGAATGAGAGTCGGCCTCCCGATGTCTTTCTTCTTGAAGCAACATTGCATACACGATTGTCTAAGGAAGGAATGGGGTTCATCGCCAGGATTTGCCCCCTTGTGCTATCATAGGATTCATTAAGCCCCATTAAAAACTTGAAAGTATAATCGAGATTTGAAAATCACTCACGGACTCTTGTAGCTTGACAAGTACATTGTCCACTGACTACTGAGTGAGGAAAGGGTCTGTAATTTCGAGCTCTTCCCAAATAGTGTTAAGAGAGGTGAAATAACCGAGATGGATGAAGTGCCCTGTGAAGCCGCACCGAGTTGATGTTGCGGTGATAAATTCGACACTATCGGGTTGAGAGTACCGATTTTGAGTGTATCCCATACCTCTTTGGCTGAATTCATGTAGATGATGGATGATGCAATTTCCTTTGTGACAGAGTTGATGAGCCATGTGAGAATGAGATTATTACATCTCGGCCATGGAATGTAAAAGAGGGTCACTAAAGTCCGGAGGCGAGAATGGTGCCATCAAGAAATCCTTGCTTGTTTTTCACAGAGATGCTTAGGGAAAAGGCCCGCTCCATGCGGTGTAGTTAGTGCCATCCAAAGGAGGCCTAATTTCAATTGTGTGAGAGTTATCCGAAGGAGGTAAGAAGAAGGGCTTATTTGGATCCTCAATGGGAAATGGAGGAGGAATCGATTTGCAAAGCATTTTGAGTAGCGGTGGTGATTTTTCCATCCACTTCTTGAATGGTCTCATTATCGGACATGATGAAGAATGTGGTGATTATGAGATATGAATGATTTGGTGATTAAATGATGAGGATGATGAATAGCGGTGAAAGATCTTTTGCGAAATCAAAAACAACAAAGAAATGAAAAAATAACCTTAGCTCTTGATACCATGTGAAAAACTAAGAAAACATAATGAGAAAAGAATTGCAGGATTTGCATTTTATTGATCTAAAATGGAATGAAGAAAGCGTACATTTTTCCATACTCGTCACGCTATTTATACATGAGGTGGAGAGGAATCTAGCCTAGAAAGGAATAAAAATCTGTACAAAAATAACGGACTCAATGTAACAAGAAATCCTACAAAGACATTTTCTATACTATTAGGTGATTCTTTTGTCTTTTTCGCAATTGGTATGCCTTCTTTCCTTAATTGATGTTTGGCCCCTTTGTTTTCAATTCTTGTTTTTCGAGAAGAATCTTGAACCGCAGACCGACCGCTTATTTCACGGGTAACCCGGACGACCCGCGTAACCCGTCTAATAAAATTATTTTTATATAAATTTAATAGTTTTAATTGAATAAATTTATTTTTTTAAAATCAATTACTATCATACACTATTCAATCAATAAAAAATATGACAATTCACAACATACAAAAAGAAATAACATAATTGCATAAATAACATAATATACTAATCATATTTTAAGGACAATATTCAAAAAGACATGCATAATAATAACAAATACATAATTAAGGAGGTTTTATCATTTAAGTTTTAATGACATGTCTTGTTTGTTGTTTTTTCTTACAATTAATTATTTATTTTATTTTTTTTCAAATTCACAAACGGGTTAGACGGGTTAAATGGGTCATAGTAGGTCGACCCGAACCCGACCTATTTAATTGGCAGGTTATTCGGGTTCGACCCATTTTCGACCCGGACCCACGAAGCCTGGACTCATACCCATTAATTTCGTGTTAGGTTCGTGTCGGATTTGCGTGTCGGGTTTGAAATTGACACCCCTAGTCATATCTGTCACTATATTGTAAAAACACCATTCTAAATTGGGTGTTGACACGACGTTTTGCACGAGAAAACATGACGTATTAGCAATGGCGTTGAAGCATGTAACTTTTGAGTTGTCCCATATTGATTAATTAAGGGAGAGAGATAAGTTCGGTGAACTACTTATCCTATCACCAATTAGTTTTAGGTGGAACCTCACTTGGTCGGTTTGGACTTTTCCTCTCGTATTGAGTATGTTTTATGTGTGGGACTGTACCAAGTCCCCTGAGCTTTCAATAATGTTGATCCTTTCGTGTATAGTCCGTCGCTAATTTGTGATTTTCTTGTCGTGCTATACTTCGAAAATAGTTAACTTAAATGGTTGGCAACATCAATGGACATATAATTTAAAAATTTCGGTGACAAGAAGAAAATCAGTTTACTTACAAAAAAATATGTAAGTAAATATTAAGATAATTGTAGTGTAGGTAATATCATTATAGGTAAATATTTACCTACAAAATCTAAAACTATTGGTAAATACCTACAGTATTTCTGTCGGTAAATTTAAAAATTCTCAGTAATTTGTTGGTATAATTTGGGGGAAAATAGTTTTTTTATTCTGCCGGTATTTTGTAGGTAACTGTAAAATTTAGGGACAAATTCATTTATGTCGGTAAATTCTGTCGATTAACTGGAATTTATTGTAGTTTGAGGTTCGGATGCTAATACAATTATATCTCCAAATTTTGATAATCACATTCACTATCTTGTTGTCTAAGACCATCTCCAACAATCACTCTATTTTGACGTTAATTGGGTGTTTTTTTTTTTTTTTTTGAGAATAACGTTAATTGGGTGTTAATTGGTTTTCCACAGAGCGCTAAAATCTGGCGCTAGTTTAGGATATCGACACTGCAGCGCCATATCCTCTAGTGTTATCTTTTTTTTTTTTGGTTTTTTTTTTTGCTTTAATGTGTTATTTGTTAATATGTATTTCTTTAATGTGAATATTGTAATTAATTTATATTTCAATTAATTAAATAAAAAATAATATTAGAATTAATTCAATTATATGTGATAATTTATTTTAAATAATATGAGGTGTAATTTCCATATTACTATGATATTAAAATTAATTCAATTATTATATTTTTGTATTATTATGAATTTTGATTTTAACTTTTTGCATTGATTTCCTTAAATTTTACATTTTTTTTTGAATTTGATTATTTTGAAGATAAAAATTTTAATAAATATTTTATTTAATAAAATTACTTATATAATATTTTTATCAATTATAAATTAATAAAAACAATATTAATATTAAGTTAATAAAAGAATGAATTTTATGGAATATTTTTTTTTTGGGTAGAAATCAGTACAAACTGTTGGTGATGGGGTGCAGATTCTGTACCCAAGTAGTGTAAACTACTGGAGATGGTCTAACGAGCAAATCCAAAGATTAGGGCTTTTGACAGAAAATTATGACAATTACATAAATGTCCTCTTCGGTTAGTCTAAGTACAAAAATACTTCCTTTTTTTTTTTTACAAGAAATACTTCCTAATTAATATTTTAATTTATTGCTCCAGCTGCTGGCTACATGTACATTAACAACTTAATTAATATTTTAATTTATTACTATTATCTATAGCCAGTAATCTAAAACCTATCATCTAATAATCAATGAGCTTTCTGATCTACACTGTTACCCACCTACTTATGGTCTATTATTTTATCTATTGAAGAAACTAATGAAAAGTAGTTTTTTCAATCCATCTAATAACAATCATCTTTTTATAACTTGATAACTTGGTGGGTATTTGGCTAACCTTATTTAAAAGGTCTTATAAGATCCTACATCTAATAAGATGTTTTAGGAGTTTATAAGATGTTAGATCTCAGGGGTGTATCCGGCCTATGACTAAAGCCCCCCCAAATTTTTTGAAATTTCAATTTTTATATGTAAATTTTATTTAAAATATTAATTTTAGTACTAAATATTTATTTTTGTTGATTTAGTCCCCCAAATTTTTTTAGCCCCCAATGTTTGGTCTAGCTCGACTGTTAGATCTTATTTTAAAAATAAGTTGTCGAGTGTTTGGATAAAACAAAATAGTTGAGCTTATAAGTTGTTTTTATATCTTATAAAATTATTAAGTATATTTTTGTCTTTTGAATGTTTAAAATAAGGAGCTTATAAGCTCTTTTAAAAAAAGTTGGGGTGGAGGTACTTTTTTTTTTAGAGCTTATAAGCTCTTTTGGAAAAAAATTACCAAACACATTTTAAGAGCTTATAAGCTCTTAAACATCTTATAAGTTGTTTTAAAAGCTTATAAGCTCACCAAACACCCTCAACTTTTAAGATTTTGTGAGTTTAGACTAAAGTACCCTTTGACTAATCTTTATACGAGAGAATCAACGAATTGAGTTGGTTTAGTTTGGTTTTTTTAAAATTTTAAATTTTGTTTGTGTTACGCACACACACTTTACTGAGGATAGAACCCTTGACCTCCCACTAGGGGTGAGCAAACGACCGGTTCGGTGCAAAACCGCACCGAACCGCAAAAAATCGAAAACCAATTTTACATTTTTTTCTTAAACCGAAACGAACCGAATTGAAGGAGAAACCGAACCAAACCAAACTGAATTATTTCGATTTGGTTCGGTTCGATTTTTCGGTTTGGGCTTTATTTTGGACCTTTGTTTTTTTTTCAAAAAATATATATTTTTTAGATTTATAAAATAATTTAACAATTAAATAAATTTAAAAAATGAAATAATAATATAAAGAATATATATAAAAATAGAATTTAATATATTCGGTTCGGTTCGGTCCAAACCGATATTTTCTAGACTAAAACCGAACCGAACCGAAAATTAGTTCGGTTTATTAGAATGCAAACCGAACCAAACCGTCTGACCAAAAAAAACCGAACCGCACCGAATTCATCGGTTTGGTTCGGTTTTTGGGTTCCGGTTCGGTTTTGCTCACCCCTACCTCCCACACATAAGAGGGAGTGATACCACTAGGCCAAATGATTGGTGGTACAATTTTAAATTAATGAACTCTATAATTGATGATTATAATTTTTTAACGAACAGTAACTTATGTGAATTTTAAAAAAATTGAATTGGTGTGAACTATATTATTAGCGATTAGGGATGGCAATGAGGCGAGATGGGTATCTCAATACCCAGAGAGGATGAGGCGGGACGGATCGCCCCATGTTGGAAATAATTTTATTATCTCAATAATTTTATCTTGTTTTTTATATTATTAATAAATTTTAATCTTATATTTTGTATTATAAATGTATACTATTATAAAATTTGTCATTATATACGTTAAATATAATATAGTATTAAGTACATAAAATTATATTATCTTATATAATATATATGTAAAATATATATTAAATATATTAATAAAAAAAATTACACGGAATGGAGGTAACACCCATACTCACCCCCAAGGGTCAAGGGCCCATGGCAAGGCAGTCCAAACAGCGCGGGCGGGGGCAGTTCTTGATCGGGCGGATCGAATTATACAAAATTCATTATGATATGAATTAATAGAGTAGGGGTAGTAGGATCATTCTTGCTTGACAAATTGGAAAAATGAAAAAAGCTAGGGATTTAGCTCATGCCCACCACCTATATACTAAAGTCCCTCCAATAATACATTAGATGAAACACAGTGATTACAAAATTCAATTGCATAATCCATTCCTTTAAGTGCATGAGAAACTGCTTGAAACTTCAGAAATTAAACGTCGTTTAAGATTGGGGAAAAAAATTCCAGGGCAGGGAAGCAGTGTATATATACAACATCTGGTTGTTGCAACACATCACTGCAAGAATTTCAGACCATTGTTAAAAATGGCCTGCATGTTTCTTCTCTCTGTTATTGGCCTTTTAAATATCCATCCAATCATTGCAGAGAGCAGCCTACAAACTTACATTGTTCATGTGAACTTTCCAGGAGAGCCAGAAAACCTGGAAAGCTGGTACCATTCATTTTTGCCTGATGAATCCACTGCAAACTCGAACGGACCATCTCGAATCGGTCACAAGTACCGGAACGTGATCACTGGATTCGCAGCAAGATTGTCTCCAGAGGAAGTGGAAAAAATGGAGAAGATGGACGGGTTTTTGCACGCGAGGCCCGAGAAAAAATACGCGTTGCAAACTACTCACAGTCCCAACTTCCTCGGGCTTTATCAAAATCTTGGGTCGTGGTCCGGCTCAAACTACGGCAAGGGTGTGATAATCGGAGTTCTGGATAGTGGAATCACACCAAACCATCCCTCATTTGGCGACGATGGGGTCCCACCTGTCCCAGCCAGGTGGAAAGGGAAATGCGATTTGAAGGGCACTTCATGTAATAACAAGCTTATTGGGGCTAGAAACTTTGCCAGGATCGATCCAGGGCCACCCGTCGATCACGACGGGCATGGAACTCACACGGCCAGCACGGCCGCTGGAAATTTCGTTCCGGGCGCTAATTTGTTAGGGCAGGCCAACGGGACGGCATCTGGAATTTCCCCTCTTGCCCACTTGGCAATATATAAAGTATGCAACGAGGACGCGTGTTTAGAAAGCGACATACTGGCTGCAATGGACGCGGCCATCGAGGATGGCGTCGACGTGCTTTCGATCTCTATAGGTGGAAACTCTGTTCCTTTCTATGATGATGGTATAGCTATAGGTGCATTTTCAGCAATGAAAAAGGGAATTCTTGTGAGCTGCTCGGCTAACAACAATGGCCCTGATAGTTTTACGTTGACCAATGAGGCGCCCTGGATTCTCACCGTCGGTGCTAGCACAATCGATAGACATATAGTAGCAGCCGCATTGCTAGGAGACAAGGATGAATACGATGGCGAGTCGGCTTACCAGGTAAACGATTTTCCTTCCACGTTATTGCCTCTGGTATATCCAGGCGGTCGCGGTAACAAGACCGAGGTATGGTGCGGGCCCGGATCGTTGGACAATTCCGATGTTAAAGGGAAGGTAGTTTTATGTGGGAGAGGTGGGGATGTTGCAAGAATTGCGAAAGGGCAGACGGTTAAGGATGCCGGTGGGGCCGCCATGATTCTGATAAACGAGCGAGCCTAATGCGTATAGCACTTTAGCAGATGCTCATGTGCTTCCAGCAACACATTTGAGTTACGGTGACGGAGAAAAGATCAATGCATACATAAACTCAACCTCCAACCCAACGGCAACCATTGTATTCAAAGGGACAGTAATAGGAGATAAACGGGCTCCGACTGTCGCTTCATTTTCCTCGAGAGGCCCCAATCTGGCCAGTCCAGGGATCTTGAAACCCGACATTATCGGCCCTGGTGCAAGCATTCTTGCAGCATGGCCTATGTCCCTGGATAACTATACAAATGAAAGGGCGACTTTTAACATGATGTCCGGAACTTCAATGTCGTGCCCCCACCTCAGTGGTATCGCGGCCTTGATAAAAAGCGCATCCTGATTGGTCACCAGCGATGATTAAGTCGCGATAATGACTTCTGCCACTCAAACGAACCTCAATGGCAGTCGAATTCTTGACGAGAGATATCTGCCTGCTGACATCTTCGCCATTGGAGCCGGACATGTAAACCCCTCCAAAGCGTTAGATCCAGGGCTTGTTTACGACATCACAATTCGTGATTATATTTCCTACTTGTGTTTTCTCTACACGGAAAAACAGGTTTCGTTCATTGTGAACAAGAACATCAACTGCCATAAATCGACATAGAGGCGAACCTGAAGCACAGCTGAACTATCCCTCGTTTGCAGTCCAACTTGGATATAATAACCAAAAATACTCGAGGACAGTGACAAACGTCGGAGATGCAAAATCGACTTACAATGTCAAGATCGAAAGTGTTCCAGGTGTGAACGTGACAGTCGAGCCTACGGTACTTGATTTCACTAAAGTGAAGCAAAAGAGGACATATAAGATCTATTTTAGCAGACAAGAGTTCACTAAAAATGGATCTTATGTTCAAGGATCTATTGCCTGGGTTTCTGCACAACACATTGTTAGAATCCCAGTTTCTGTCCACTTGGTGTTATGAGGAAATAAATGAGCAAGTTTTAGCACATTGAATTCCATATGCATATCAAAGAAAAACTCTTTTGCTAACACATTTGATCTGAAGAAATTATTGGTATAATTAAGGTGAAATTATATTGACGATGCTGATTACATTCAAGGTATGAATAAAAGCCTACATCAAAATAATTTTATAAGTTAAATCTTGAGTTTCTTTTTAGCTCTACACAACTAATTGGTATATGAACTTGGAATAATAGAGGGATGATTAAGGCATCATTTTTCTAAGGAATCATCATCATCATCATCAACTGCACCTTATCCCACTATGTGGGATCGGTGGTGTGCAGTTTATAGTGTCAATTAATTGTCTAAAATTAATTAACACTACAAAATTCACACAAAAAGCAAAGTGGGAAAATTTTACGCCGGATGCCCTTCCTGACACAACCTTCATACGAAGGAGAGATGAGATGAAATTCCAAAACCATAATCATCACAGCTTTTTCCATGCAACTTGCATGGAAAATACGATGAGACGGCGATGAGTTGAGATAATTACAAAAAAAAACCTAAGGTTCAAGCTTAGGTTTTTCTAAGGGATAATTACAAAAAAAAAAAAAAAACTAAGGTTCAAGCTAATTACAAAAAAAAAAAAAAAAAAAAACCCAAATAAATTACAAAAAGGAAAAGTGTTGAGGCTTGATTCGTCTTATATTTCATCCTTCATAAGCTAAAAACATTTCACAACCCCCTAATATTTCTAGAAGTTGTTACCCCCTCTAATATAAGACAGGATCAAAGAGGGGTTTTCTTGTAATTTTAAAACATATCTAGGTTTTTCCATAATTAACCCAAACATGAGGGGGTGTTTTGTAATTATCCCCTTTTCTACAGATTTTCTTAGCTATCAGAAGAAATTTGTAAAACTATTTAATTATAGGTTAGGAAATTCTTGGCTAGTTAGTGTCGAGTAGAATGTGACTAGAAAAGTGTTATTTCTTCTAGGGTGGCTTTTAATTATACTAGAAAGTGACATGCTGTAAATGTAAGGGTAGCATTTAATTGTTATGCCCGATATGATAGGTAATTGCCTACGATGTATCAATTAATTAAGGGATAATTACAAAAGCACCCCTGCAGTTTGGGCTAATTACAAAAAAAATCCAAAGTTATTTTAAAATTACAAAAACCCAACTTAAGTTTGATTATGTCTTAAATTTTAAGGGGGTAACTGCAATATTTTTATAATTGTCAGGATTTTTTTGAAATGTTTTGCGTATGAGAGATAAAATTTAAGGGTTTTTTTATAATTTTCAAATATATGTGGATTTTTCTATAATTAGCCCGAACCTCAGGGAGGTTTTTTAATTATCCCATTAATTAATTAGTAACTATATCAAAACATCGTGAGTTGCAAGAAATGGTAGTAACAATTTAATTTTACTACTTGATCTTGTGCCTCTTGATAATTTTTAATTTAAACCTAATGTATGTCCTTATCTTAAAATTTGAAAAAAAAAAAAAGCCAAAGGAAAAAAATATGTGAATAGATATACATACCGAGAAAAAGAAAAAGATGATAGTTATCTATAATTTGAGGGGTACCATCTACCATTGTCACATTTTATTGATACTTCCCTTAAAGGATTGCATAATTTATTGGGGATAATTACAAAAACTACCCCCAAGGTTTAAGATAGCAACAAAAAAACCTAGAGGTTTTTGAAAATTACAATAACGATTCTAGTCACATTCATAAGCAAAAATATTTCAAACACACCCTTTACATTTGTAAAAATAATATTACAGTTACCTTCTTAAATTTCTGACAAAACAAACCTCAATGGGAATTTTCAAATTCTGAAACTTTTCTGGGTTTTTTTAAACTACACCAAAACTCTGGTATAGTTTTTGTAACTATCCCTTAATTCATTATACAACTTCATATGAGAAGTCTAGACTCCAGACATCACCATGAGTGCATATTAAAAACATCTGCATCCCTGCCTGATCATGAAATAATAGAATCGAAATAACATACATTCAGTAGGAGATAAAAAAAGTAAAATGATGGGGGGAAATGGAATGAAAAAGTACATCAATGTTGTCCACTGCTTCATATGTTTCTTATCTTAATTCCAAAGCATCAAGAGGACGACAGGAAAAATAGACAGGGTACATGGAAATACCTTCTCATCCGAGCTTCTTTCTCGCCTATTTCGATACAAAAAGCACACTACCATTGCATCATTTTCTTTGATCCTAGGAAATATACAAAGTAAAGAAAAAACCAAATACAAAATTACGTTTCAGCATGCAGCTCGATATTTATATACAATTTCGCATCAACCAGCATAAGATCATGTATAATAAGAGCCAAAATTGTCATTAGCATGTTTTCTCTCTCTGTGTACAGATAATTGCAACAAAGTAGGTAGTCATACTAGACATATACATTCAACCACCGAAAGAACCCAAGCTATGAAATGTGAATGAAAAGTCACTAAAAGATATTTAAGTTATACTAAACTGGACAGAGCTACAAAGTAGTATACTAGTATATCCCGACGTTCGCATACACAACAATGTACCTAAACACAAATTAGATTCATATATGGCATTTGATCAACTGCAGGTAGCTTTGTCAAGCTGAGGAATAAGTTAAAAACGAATAAACCCCATGTAGAATAGAGAAGCTTGCTCCCAAGGAATCGGGTCAAAATATAAAATGGGGTCAACACGGCAGGGACTTGATTATCCACGTGGCAGACATAATAAGTAAATGAATGATGGGCCTAAAACTCTAAATTGGACACAGAAATTTCTGTCCCATCTTAAAATACTCAAGTATTTACTACCAAATAACTCCCCAGTGTGTATCCTCTGACCTTAAATCATGGCAGATATGCAAAACAGTCTTATTTTCATGGCTTGGGCAAACTTCTAGATTCAAAATTTCATCCAGTCACAGACTTGAGTCTTGCCCTATTTCGTTTAATAAGATGGTTTTTTCCATAGTCCTTAAAAACTTTGAGCTGCACGTTAAGTCAACCAAATCCAGGAGGCACATCGGGATCATCGCTAGCGTCTCTTGAATTCTTATGCTTAAGGACAGATGAAAAGCCGGGCGGAGGAGCATCACAGTCCATATTATCAGGATCTGACAAATCCTCCAAGTGCAAGTTGTCTCCTTTGTTTTTTTCTATTGCTCGTCCATTATGAGGGGTGGGCATACCAATATTGTTTGGTTGGTTTTTTTTACTCTTCTTGTTTCTCTGGTTCACATCAGCCAAACCAAATCCTGGTGGTTCATTTGGCTCTCCATCTGACGGTGAGCCATCAGTTTGAATAGCTCTAGAAGCATCATTATTTTTCTCAAGTTCATTTCGAATTGACGGTGAATCCTTGTGAGAGGACGACTCGCCATTGTCTTTTCCTCTAGGGTTTGCTAATTTGTCATAAACTGATTGTACAGTTTCTGTTATTTCACTTTTCATGCCATCCGGAGATCTAATTACACTCCACACACCATCAGAAATTTGGCTCATGACTTTGTCCCTGAAATACAGAGAATTCGAATGAAACTTGGCGATCCGAGAAGTTCTATAGTAACTCTGATAAAATATTGAAATCGTCATGCATGTTTTTTATCTAACAAGCATGTTTGTTTGTATTAGTTATGGAAAAGTCATAGTACCCAATTTCTTGGTGTATTGCATCGGAGAGCTGCCGTGGTTTCATATTTTCAGCACTGGGACGATTAAGTGCAGCTGACTGCTTCACCATTGATATAATATTGCTTCGCAACTCTTCCTGTGGAGAATTGGAGAAACTGAGCGACATATATCAGAAGAAAGTCTAGCGAGAGTGAAGAAAGAAAGACGAATAAAATAGAGAATCCATTCATCCAAGTCTAGTATAACAGGAACTTCATACTTGTGCAAGTAAAAACACAGAGATAAACTGAACATGCAACTACTCAGTGTATGAGCGCAAACATCCATTGCATCACAGCAGCCATCTACCATAACTTTCTCTAATGGTTTGAATAAGAACAAAGGTTACCATATTCAAAAAATTGAACCATTTCAAATCTGGAAAGTTCTTCTCGCCAAAATTCAACTCTAATATTTTAAAAACCAAGAGAATGACAAAAGTAAAATATAAGTGCTTAATGTACTCAAACGGCCAAATAGCCAAAGACAGTCTTTAAGGCGCCCATAATCAATGTTCAAACCTTACCATGTGCCCACAGGTAAGGCAGAATGAGATAGATGATTCTGCTTTCAAACATCACTATTAATTTATAATTTTCTCCGAATGATCTAACATTTTTTCCTACTATGTGGTCACAATATGAAAGATCCTATCTTTCTGTACATTTGTAAACAATATTAATTCAATGATATAAATTAGGTTTAGTATTAGTGGCCAAATGTAGCTAAAAAACAGATGTACAAGTTAGGTTTACAATAATTGGTTGGAAATCTTTTATCAAATCATCAGTAGCATAAGAGAACGTATATACTCTTAAGGAGATGATCCATATATATTTCGATGATCAAAAGTCAAGCAAGCACTCAAAATAGAAACAATGGACTTTTTATCAAGCAAATAACAACTTTTCTTCAATTAATGACACAGTGTCAAACAGCTCAATATGCAAGTGATGAAATAAACAGTCATTTGTTCTAAAAAAGGAAGTTCACGGGAAAAATAAAAATCACAATTGAGTGAAAAGAGTTCTCGAGTTATCGTAGGCAATCAATACCTAGACGTGATTAATCGAAGGGAAGCAGCTTTCATTCCTTAGAATGCATCTCGCACTAAATAGACTGGCTTGCAACAGATCAGAATGATCCTACTATACTGAGTTTACTTTTCCTACATCCGTGTGAATCGTCCATTGTTTGTTTATTTTAATCCTACTATACTGGTTAACTTTCCTACATCTCTGTGAGTCATCCATTGTTTTTTGTTTCTCAAAAAGCTTCCATATTCAACGTTGATGCAACAAAATTCTTTCTTGCACAAAAAGCTCTCACATTGGATTCCTTCAGAAATGTAGCAAAGAGATATCCCTTTTCAGAGCCATTGGGAACAGGAATACCAACCCAAAAACAGTTGAAAAGTAAAATTATATCTTTTTTTAATACAAAAATATATTAAGGCTGTCATCTCAATTAAGTTTTCATCTAATTTGGATTGTATTAGATCATGTTGTACTTAATGTGTCAATACTTCAAAACAAGAAACAAAAACAAAAGTCCGATTCAGCTTATACTTTAGCACAAAAAGTACATGCAAAAAGTTACACAACTATCCATACATGCTTCAAGCTAATGGCAGTCAATCTACCAGAATAAATAACACAAATGAGGCAACAAGCGAAATCCAATCCACATGTACGTCTTTCTTTTTGTTTCTATTCCATAGTTTTGTGATACAACCATTCTATTTTATGGAAATATCAGCACACATCCTTCCCACCAAGGTACGGCAACTTACTAACAAATTTTTAGTTAGATTAAACTACACTATTTTCAAATACAATTATGTTTTCCTGTCATAGATAGATTAAACTGAATTATTTATGATGTCAGGGTGCGTAAAGAGTTTTTTTGGACAGTTCTAATATTATCTAACTATTGGCATGAATTATGTGAGACTTTACATAGTGGCTGATGTCAACACACATTTTAACCAAATGTACAAACTACATTTAGAAAATTAGCAGTTTGACTCTTCGATAAACACTTGGATAAAACCTAGTTTGCAAATGTGGGAGCAAGATCAAGGACAGGATCCCTAAGGCAAGAACACTGATCATTTTTTTCTAGAGTAAGTACATAAAGCATGTAAAACACAATCAATAATACTCCTATACAAATTAATGTTATACTCATTGTTATTCTGGTGGCAGGTCATTAATCCTTTATACCCCTATGTGCAATGGTTACATTTCTTCTTTCCTTTCGAGCAGAGAAAACAAATATAAACTATGAAACTGTGTCAAAACTAAAACCTTTAACTATCCTCTTTCCTTGCTAATTCTCTTTCCGCGAGATGATAGGGATTCCGCTTATGGCCTTCCTTGCCTCCGTCATGTTTTATTTCCTACTTGCCTCTGTTTTTAATGTATTCCTTCGCAATATTCACTTTTTTGTTTTTTCCATTTTCAGGTTATTTTTCTTCTCTCTTGTAAGCTCCACTACTATTATCCAACATTGCCTCAATTTCAACCTCTACATTTTTCCACTAATGTCCGTCCTCCTTGCTTCTGCTTCTCCACCATTAGCCAGTGGCCTTAAACCATCCCCACCCACCATTTAGCCCTTTCCACTACCTACCACAATATCACCATGTCTCACAACCACCTTCACTTAGTGCTAAAACTTTAAATATTCTACAGGACGATTTAATAATTACTAAGGCAGTGCTCCAAGACCATCATCACCCATGCTCCCCATTTTCCAGACGACAAGAGTAGCTGACAGATTATCTAGAGAGCAAAACTACAAATGTCCAAGCAACATAGAAGTTATGCTATTAAACGCTTACAACAAGAACATAAATTTCTGGACGATTTTATATAATTAAAAATTTGTCATTTGCCTCTACATAGAAGAAGCACCCAAGTACTGGCATAACTGCACATTTATGAACATACATTAAGGTATATTTTCCACATTCTCATATCAGTTGTGGTAAAAGACACACGATGCTGCAAGTTGGAGTGCAAAGTTATGGCAAGTGCTAGAAACATCCCGAGACGATACAAGAACCATGCATTTGTTAAGCAACAGGAAGGAAAAAAAAACTTTGGTAACCAGTTCATATAGTCTGTCATCTTTCCATAGGTTAGAGAAAAAATTCACAGAAAACTCGTGAATAAGTTCACAAAAATGTGTGAAGTTGTCTCTTGTGCTCCCGAATAAATGCTACCGTTAATGGCGAATTAGTTTACGGATTACACGTATAAACTACTCTCTATCTCAACTAAGAGTTCTTATTTCCTTTTCGGAACGTCTACGACACCACCTTATTTACTAAAATAAAATTCTTCTTCTCAAAAGTTTGCTCTTACTTAATGTGATGATATGACAGCACTAATCATCCAAAACTACTTCATCCGTAACGCAGTGTAGGAGGATTTACACATAAAAGAGTCGTCGAGACAAACCTTAACATATCCAAAAAAACTTTGATCTAAAACTTTGTGCCAGTTAAAATGGGATGTCCGGTACGAGGAGGAAACAATATTACAATAAAAAATTATTTCCACTTGAAAAAAGGCAGTCATACTAATATTATGATTTTTTTAGCATACCAATTATATAGTCATAATAAGCACATCTAGAGTTCAGGTAGCTACGGTCTAATTAGAATTCTCTTTCAACCCTAAATATCCCACGTTACATTTATTATTCCAATGTTTCTTCAACACGTACTTGTTCTCACTTGATACAAGCTTCCCTTCAACACTCCGCCAGTGAAGGAAAAGGTCATCAATCTTGCTCTCCATTCCCACAAAACTTTATCAATCATTCCTCATATATAGAGTTGCCTGAAGCAAAAAATTAGGACAGCTAGACATTGAAACAAGAAAGGTTTAGCGTTTCGATTCTTATCCCCTCTGTTATTCTTAGTTCAAATTGAAGCATCTGACAACACCAGTTTCATCCAATCATTTTGGCCAAAGCTCGTAATCTTTTTATGGTTCCAAATGATCACAGGGGATTATATGATTCTCTTTTCCTATTTTGAACCCAGATAAGATTTGAAAGGGGAATCTCACAAGTAAATGAAAGTACGTTATCCTACCCCATCATAGCAAGTCAGTGAAATTTTAGGGAACAAAGCTAAAGCCACTTTAGAGAGGTCCCAAGAATGGTGAAGGATTTCGCGCTCTAAGACATAATATGGGGTTATCTTTCTTTTTTTACTTTCAGTTCCTTATGAAATTGAGTTACACAATTGAGTTTTAAGAGTTGAATTTGAATGATTATTTGAGTTTTCTCCGCAGGTTATCTAACTGTACACCTACATGACTTAGCAGTGTAATTTATGATTTTAACATTTGACAGAATATTAACATACTGAGCTTTTACTCAGAATATAATTTTGTTTGAAAGTGGATGATTATATCTAAGTAACTTATGTTCAATCTCGATAAATTTTACATTGTATTGAATGTGATGTTATCCTTTCATGTATTAAGGTCGAGAATATATGCATGATTGCCATGTGCTACAATTGATGATACACTTATAATCATATATAATATCAGCGTCACTGAAGAGAATCATTTGTTCTTCACGCACTTCAAATTACCCGGAGGTTGCTCAATATACCAACCAATTGTATGCTTAGCAACGCATACTACAAAAGAAGTTTGATACGTATCACAACATAGGATCATCTGCGAATACAAGCAAGCATGGGAAAAATCAGCGATGGATCCCCACCTTCCTGCACTTGGATTGATAATGTGGGAGGCACTGAAACCTAAAACCACTCACATCCTTGTTCATTCTCCTCGAAATTTCAATACAACTAATTTAATCAACTAGCAGATGGTCATATAATTGATGGGACTATGCAGCCACGCCGGAGTCGTAGGCAGACCCTATAAACTAACTGGCACAAGTCCTAACTGCAGGCAACTTAAGAGAAGTTGAAAAGACCATTCAGGTTAGAGAAGAACCCCTTTACAAAAAAGGAACCATTAACTAGCTCCTAAACACTTTCAAAATTTAATCTTTATGAACCAATTCCAAATGACAAATCTTAATCGAAAATTTGCAACCCTAGAATGAATTATCCTCTCAGAGTAGAGCTCAATTACCAAAATCACAATCCATTCGTCCAAAAAGGTGTAAAACAGGCGTATACTTCAAAAAAAAATTAAAAAAAAAATTGACCCATTAGAAAACTAAAAAGCCACATAAAAATCTAGTTATTCACCATACATATACATCATGCAGTCAACATACATTCGCACATATAAAGAGGGCAACTGCACAAGTACACACACTCACATTCTCCTTTAGTTTCTTAATGATTTTGAGACGAAGCCGGTCGAAATCTCCGTCATCTTTCAGCTTCGAAATCACATCTTCAGCTTTTATACGGCCGCCGCCGCCGATGCCGCCGTTCACACCAGTATTTTGCATCGGTGTTTATCGATCTAGCATGCACACAAACAACTACAAAGTCCTAGTGATTGTGTGTCTGTCGATTGAAGCTTTTTTTCAGAGAAGAAAGAAAAAAAAATTGGGCAATGAAAAAGGATTGAAATTTTTCTTCAGAATTTCAGTGATTTTCGTATTGGATTTAACGATTTGTTGCAGCCGTAAATGGAGGCATATGCCGCCATAGCCCATAGGCCACACCGATAATTGGGTCGGGTCGGCCGGTCGGGTCAGTACCCATGGGTCATTGTTTAATTTGTTATTGATTTGCACAAGTCACAACGAGTATGGTTGAAAAAGCGAAGTATGACGATTAAGAGTTCATTAAATTAAAACTTGTTGTTTAAAATAATAAATTAAATTTGAAAAAACTTTTAATCAATAAAATTTGATCTTCAATACTATTCGATAATTAAATAATAAATAACTATTAAATTATTCAATTATGATTCATTTTAAATTAAATTTTGTTTAGATCAACCGACATTGTTACCAAACCAGAAGTCAAAACTAAACACAACTTTAAATCTGCTAAGAAATTCAAACCAGTATTAATAATATATTTTCTAAATGGACTAGATTTATTTAAGAGTATATAATTTGACTCCTAACAATGCAATTTTTTTTTTTTGGATTCAAAGATTTATCCATTAAAAAAAAACTATTTTACTATTCTATCTTTTTGACTCCTATCAATGCAAGAGTCGGTCATACACTTTTCGGAAGATAAGTTTATTTTTGCAATGTTCGTATTTGCCACAAAATCACTTCAAATATCATCAAAATTCCTATAAAACGAGCAAAAGGTAATACATTTTCCACAAAAAGCGGATATATACAATTTCATATGAGTTATTGCATGTTTAATAACGATAATAACCCGTATTAAACTCTGAAATACATGCAAAACTCACACTAATCAAACAACAACAACAACAATAATAACATTTTGTTGTTTTTAACTTGTAATAATTTTAAGGGCAATTGACAGAAACACCCATCTTTTTCAATTCAATATCAGTCTTTTACGCTTTTCGGTACAATTTTACCTAAATTTATGCTCCCGCCCTTTTGTTTTACACAACAATATGCTCAAAAAATTAGGACATTTTACGCTTTGTTTCAACATTGTTTCTAACATGTTTCAACAACCAAGAAACAATATAGAAACAAACCAGAAACAATATGGAAACACCATGTGAGCAAAAAAAGTTAGAAAAATTGTATTTAAACATCAAGGAACTTCATGGAAACAACAAAGAAACATCGGAACAACATTAAAAAGGATATGAAAACAACCCAGAACCAACGTAAAAAATATTTAAAACACTACATGAATAAAAAGAGCTTAAAAATAGGTAAATATTATATTTATACATTGAACACTCATGAAAACAACAAAAAAAATTATTAGAACAATATTAAAAATATTATAGAATAACACCGAAACAATAGAAACAATGTACAAAATAATATATGAATAAAAAACAGCATAAAGAATAGGTTAAAGTTATTTTGAAACATCGAAACAACAAAGAAACAACATAGAAACAACAAAAAAACAAATTTAAACAATATCGAAACAACTTATATAATATGTAAAACAATGCAGGAACAAAAAAAACGAAAAAAAATAAAAAATAATCAAAAAATATGCAGGAGCGTAAGAAAAAATTAGGTACAAAAGTAAAAAAAATTAGGTACAAAAATTAGGTACAAAAGTAATAGGAGCGTATTGTATGTTATGGAGACCAAAATCAGCATATTCCACGTAATTTCCCCTAATTCTAACTTCAGCTTGGCCCAGCGAATTGCTACCCCATGCCTAATTTCAATTGACTACACGAATCTTTATATCTCTGGTATTTGGATGTAATCAACAATGCCCATTTTGAAGGGAAAAAAAGGTGTTAAGACTTAATTTAATTTGCATGCAAAGGGCAAGGTCGGACCTTTTCTTTTTGATAAGTTAACAATTTAATAAAATGATCAACCAACAGGTTATTACAATTAAACTCTGAATGTGATTGACTGGATTTGATTAAGTTATATTCCGATACATATTACCTTCTGCAAATCATACAAATACAACTGCTATTGGACTCTTAACTGAATGCTTAGCAGAATTCCATCTTATGAATCCTTGAGATAAAATGTTCCCTCCAATGGCTGCTGATCTGGTGAACGTCACATTGTACCCCAATTTCTGTCCCAGCTTTGAGAAAACGAGCTTAGCAGGATTCACCGTCACATTAACGCCGGCAGGAGAAACGATCTCCACATTGTACGTTTCGTTAGGCTCACCAACATTAGTAACCGTCCTTGTATAAGTCTGAGGACTCGATCCAAGCACAATGGAAAATGAAGGATAGTTTAGTTGTGCTTCAGGAATGCTCGTCGAGCAATTCACACTGCGTTGAGCGATGGTGCCGACCTGCTGGCTGGTGTAATTCAAGCCACACAAGTAAGGGATATATTCATCAGGCTGGATATCGTAAACTAGCCCTGGATCATTTGCCCGAGAAGGATTGACATGGCCTGAACCGGTAGCAAATATATTAGCAGGGAGCGAATTAGTTCCATCCTCAATCGGTTTACCCCCAAGGTTTACCTGATCGGCAGTGGTCACAATGGCGGACTTGATGGCGGCTGGTGACCAATCAGGATGCGCACTTTTGAGCAGTGCCGCGACGCCACTGAGATGGGGGCACGACATTGAGGTTCCAGAGATCATGTTGAAATTAGACGCGGTGTTGGTTTTATTTTCAACAGAGACATACCAAGCCGCAAGAATGTTAACACCAGGGCCGATAATATCAGGCTTGAGAATTCCAGGGCTTTCAAAGTTAGGACCCCTGGAGGAAAATCCAGCGACGACTGGAGCACGATCATCGCCTATTACGGTTCCTTTAAACAGGATTGTGGCCGTAGGTCTGGAAGTTGAGTTTAGATAGGCTTTTAGCTTGAGGCCGTCAGAATAACTGATGTGGGCTGCCGGAAGTACATGAGCCTCTGCCAATGTGATGTTCCCTAGACCTTGATTACTAATTAAAATCATGGCGGCACCACCAGCATCCTTTACGAATTGTCCTTTGGCAGTTCTGGAGGTAACTCCTCCAACTTCGCATAGCACTATCTTTCCTGTAACATTAAATTCGATTACATTATCACAATTTGGGGTATAATTTCCACCAGCACTAATTGCAAATCCGACGACGAGTTCCAACTGCGTGGATGGGAAATCCTTAGGCTGAAAAGCTGATTCACCGTCGAATTCCAGGTTATTTCCGAGCACCACGTTCGCTCTTATTTTTCTGTCAATTGTACTAGCGCCTACAGTCAGCATCCAGGGCGCTTCATTCGACAGAGTCTTACTGTATGGACCACTGTTTCCAGCTGCTGAGCTGACCAAAATACCCTTCTGAGTCGCCCTATAGGCACCGATGGAAATACCGTCCTGGTAAAACGCGAACGAACTGGAACCAAGAGACAGCGAGAGAATATCAACACCGTCCCCAATGGCAGCGTCGATAGCCGCGACTATTTCACTCTCCAAGCAACCATTCCGGGTGCATACTCTGTAAATGGCTAAGTGTGCATGAGGCGCAATGCCAACAGCCGTGCCGTTGGCATTGCCAAAAATACTCGCGCCTTTGACGAAATTTCCAGCAGCTATGCCCGCAGTATGCGTGCCGTGCCCATCGTCATCCGTAGGGGTCCCATCGTTTGCCAGACTGTTGAAGTGTCTCGCCCCGATCAGCTTGTTGTTACACGCGCTGGAATTGAACTCGCACTTCCCCTTCCATTTCGCGGGCAGGGGCGGGACCCCTTCGTCGTTGAAGGACGGGTGGCCGGGTGTGATTCCGGTGTCTACAACTCCAATAATGACACCCTTTCCGTAATTGGAAATATTCCAGAATCCTGAATTAAGGTTCAATCCCAAGAAGTTGGGAGAATGTGTTGTGTGTAATTGGTAAACTCGTTCTGGCCGTGCTGAGATGAATCCTTTCTTCTGTTGCATAGATTTTAAATGTTCTGGTGATAATTTTGCAGCGAATCCAGAAAACGCGTGGCGATAGCGATACAATATGCGTGGTGAGGGCTCACCTGCTGAGGATACATCGTTTGTATTCGGCAGAAATGAGTTGTACCAGCTATCCGCATCGCCGGGTTGTACGTCAACATGGACAATGTACGTCTCAAGATTTTTGGCTTTCAGAAATGGCTGAAAATTGAGTATGCAGATGAGGGCTAGAAAGAAATTGAGACCCATTTTGCTGGAAAATGTTTTGATTGTGAGCAAAAATGAAACTGGTTGGAATAGATTTTATAGTGCCCTGGTAAGGTTATCAAAATTTATTTCATGTTCATTGGACTGGAAAAATATATATGTGCCCTCTTAAAAATTTGTTAAATTACCGAGATCAACCTTGTGCTCTAGTTGTTGAGACATGTGTTGTAAGGGTGAATGACGCGGATTCGATCTCATACGGGTGTGTGCCCCCTCCCCAAGTTCCCCCCATTGTACTCAAAATTTTTTTTTGTTAAATTACCTCTATTGTTGCAAATCTATAAATCTTATTAAATTTCTGTTTATAATATATAGATATTTTCCTTATTCAGAATATATGTAGCATTTGATTAATTCGTATTAATGTTACTATATGGATATGGTTAGGGCTGCAATCGAACCGAACCGAGCCGAGCTTTTGAGTGTTTGAGTTTGGCTCGTTTATTATCGAGTCGAACTTGAGCCTGAATTTATCGAACATGTTGATGGCTCACGAACTTTTTCGAGCCTTATCGAGCCTAAACGAGCTTAGTAAATATTAATAAAAAATTAAAATATTCTTCAATTTATTACAAAAAAATAAATTATTTATATTTAAAATTCATAATATATTTATTAAACTTATAATTTTATTCAAAAAATTAATTTTATTGAAATATTTTATATTATTTTAAGTAAAAATATGAAAAAATAAAATTAAAATCAAATTATTAGTTCAATTTATACGAGCTTACTATCGAGCCTATACGAGCTTACTAACGAGCTTGTTCACGAGCTAACGAACCGAATATCTCTAAGTTTGAGTTTGATTCGTTTATTTTAACGAGCCTAATTAAACGAACTCGAATGAGCTTTTATCGAATCGAGCTCCAAATAGCTCACGAGCGGCTTGGTTCATTTGCAGTGTTAGATATGGTCAATGGTCATTGATACAATCAATTTAATTTTAATATCGTAAATCGGGATTAAACTCATTATTGTTATTAAGTGTAAGTTCGAATTGATTCATGCACCGCACGCGCCTGCATTAAAGCCTGATTGTAGTAAATCAAATTCGAATTTTCATTTATGTTATATATCATTCCATATTTGCGATTTTATAAGATATATATGATTATAAGATTATTACGAGTAATGAGTCAAGTGTTTTAAGAGGAAAATTATATATCAGATCCTTTAAATTACTTCCAAAAAAAAGTTCCTTTAATTTTTTCTGGAAAAAAGAAATAAAAAAAGAATATATCGGATCAAATCAAACAAATGAATTAAATCATCATAAATTATTATATCATTAAGGATTCTTAATAGAATAACCCGACCAATGAGTCTGGGACTGGCCCATAGGCCGATTTCTCCGACACAATCCACATGGCCCATCTCTTAGGTATATAAAGGTCCACATCTTCATTTGTAAGTACATTCTGACACAATCTGATTCATAATTACTCCTACGTATTTAATTCAGTATTAGTTTACGATCTTATTCTCTCAATCACTATGCTGACTTTAGCGTCAAGTGAGCCTCCCTAGGTCAATCCCTGGGGCCCTCTAACCAGGTAAGTCCCCATCCGAAGAACTGCCAGCTCCTAAAAAAGAACTTCGAGTTCCAAAAGAAGACTTGAAGACTTCCTCTTAGAAATAAGAACTTTATCAGAAACCTCGGCTTTGGATTAAGGGCAACATCAGTCATAAATTAGTTTGATTCACTAGTTATCCCATTTACAAATCTAAATTTCTTTTCTTTAAATAATTATTATGCCCATTTTCTTCACTTTGACATTAAACAAGAAAAAAGTAGTATGTCCTGCTGAAAAAACTATATATATAATACTATGTATACATGATTAATAATAGGTGACTAGTAGGATTCAGATGTTGCCCGTGTACTCAAGGCAGGGCCAATCCAACACATTTTTGGCCTGAGTCGAACTTAATATTGGCCTTTTATCATACAAATGTTAATTGTTTTGTTAGCAATTAACAAGCTTATAAGGCCCAAGGGAATATGGGCCATGAAAACATGAAACAAAAAAAAAAATTAATGTGATTGTTTTTTTAGCAATTAACAAGTTATAAAGACCAATGGAATATTGGGCCCTTAAACCACGAAATATTTTAAAAAAATATTCTACTAGGTGTTGCCAAGGAGAATCGAAACCAGATGCTTGAAATTTTCATGTTTGACATAGTAAACAATAAACATTACGTTACGCTTATCTCTTGTTCAATTTGGGCTCCCATATTTTGTATTTTCTTCGGTGCTCGAGTCGGCCGACTCCTTTAACTAATAGAAGGAGCGGCCCTGACTCAAAGGGTGTGCTTCCGGGTGAGCAAACTCAGTTTGAATCCAGATGAGATCTTCTATTACAAATGTGTATTTCATTTCCTATTCCACCGGGACGGATTATTGTCACGTGTACAAAAGTTATTATATTAACTTTGAAGTATAAATCAAGTCTAAATTATGGTTTTTAATAAATCAAGCGGCGCAATTGAATGGTCGTTGGTGTTGCCAAGCTTTAACCACGTTGATGAATTTTGCACTTCACATCGTCTAAGAGTTGCATATGAGTAAGCTGGCGTTGCCAAAAATATTTGCAGTTTGAACAAAATTTATGTATTTTGCCATTCAAATCGTCTAAGCTAATGACCACTTAATCAAGCCATCATTACCAGTTGCCCCTTTGACATCTCTTAGCAACAAAGGTAGTCTGAGAAAAGAGATGAATAAGTTCTTCCATGTGAACAATCGAGAATAGGGGTGTCAATCGTGTCGTGTTTCGTGTTCGCAGGTCGTGTCCTGACATGGGTATGATACGTTTGACACGAACACTAACACGAACCGTTTAATTATTCGTGTCAAGATACACGACACGAATACGACCCGTTTATGACACGGGTAACCCGAACACGACAAGAAAAACCTATATAACACGAAGAAAAAAAGAGAAAAAACTAAAACTATAAATAAAATTACTTTAAATTATTAGAAAATACATTCAATAATTTGTCCATCATTATATAACTAACTAAAACATCACAGAATATGAAAATAATATGTCACTATAAATTTAAATGAATTAAATAGGTCAATCGTGTCGACCTGGGGTTGACCTGACCTGAGCTATTTATTTTGTGTGTTATCGTGTCCGACCTGATTTTGACCTGAACCTGCTAAGGGTTGTACATGTACCTGCTAAATTCGTGTTAGATTCGTGTCGTGTCACAATTTTTTTTTTCTCTGAAACATCCCATTGTTGGATGGGGGATTAATGCCACTTCCCCAACCTATTTATTAAAGAAAAAGCATTACAAATTTACAAAAATACAAAGCCATCAGGGGTTGTAGCTATTAGCCTATCCTAGACTTTCTAAATGAGGGGAGATTAAGTTGATCAAATTTATTATTAACATTTCATAAACTAAAAGTGAAGCTTTTGTCAATCAATATACATCCAACAATTTAATATCATGTACATTCATGATTCCAAGACACTACAAACATGGAGTATAGCTCCGAATTTCAATTGTTGTAAGATTGTCATTCAAATAAAACGACAATAGGACTTCTAACAGAGTGCCTAGATGAATTCCATGTAAGAAATCCTTGAACAACTGTATTACTAGTCGCGGTTGCCAATCTACTAAACGTTACTTGGTATGTCAATTTCTGGTTAAGCCCCGAAAACCGGAGAGTACTGGGCTCAACCCTCATGTCAACACCCGGCAATCGAGCGATCCCACCAGCGTAAACCGAGTTCGTCTCGCCAACATTGGTAACCGTCCTGTTATATGTCCGAGAATCATTTCCAAGAACAACCGTAAACGAAGGATAATTCAGCTCTGCTTCAGATATGCTGGAAATTTCCGAGCACGTGACAGGACGGTTCACGATTATCCCCACTTGTTGGTCTGTATAATTCAATCCACAGAGATAAGGCAAATAATCTTGCGGATGGATGTCGTAAACCAGCCCTGGATCCGTAGCCTTTAAGATGTTGACGTGGCCAGAACCCATGCCGAAAAAATTAGCAGGCCTTTGAGTCTGATCTTCGATTGGATTTCCAGCAAGGTTCACCTGATCGGCCGTGGTCATGATGGCGGACTTAATAGCGGCCGGAGACCAATCAGGGTGCTCGTTTTTCAGCAACGCCGCGATACCACCAAGGTGAGGACAAGACATTGAGGTTCCGGATATGATGTTGAAATTGGAATTCGTGTTGGTGTTGTTTTCGACTGAGATGTGCCAGGCTGCTAGGATGTTTTGTCCAGGGCCGATGACGTCGGGTTTCAGGATTCCAGGGCTGGGCAAATTCGGACCCCTGGCAGAAAAAGACGCAACCACTGGTGCACGATCGTCTCCAATTATAGTTCCTTTAAACGAAATCGTGGCCGTTGGGGATGATGTTAAATTCAAATAGGCTTTGATTCTCAATCCATCAGCATAGCTGAGATGTGTAGCTGGAAGAACATGAGAATCAGAATCTGTGCTATAGCCTTGAGGCAGCTGATTGATTAATATCATAGCGGCCCCACCCACGTCTCTCACCGCTTCGCCTTTTGCGATTCTTCCTATACCTCCTCCTATTTCGCACAACACGATTTTCCCCTGCACGTCAGCGTTTCTCAACGACGCTGGCGAGCAAAATTGAGCATTAGGTATGCTAGAATTGATTCCAGGATAAACAAGTGGTAACAGAGTGGTTGGAAAATCGGCAGGCTGGAAGGTCGATTCGCCGTCTAATTCTTCGTTATTTCCCAGCACCGCTGTCGCCCTTATTTTCCTGTCGATCGTGCTAGCCCCGACAGTGAGCATCCATGGAGCACCGTTTTCAATAGTACCAAGAGATGGACCTCTATTTCCAGCTGCGGCGCTCACGAAAATGCCCCTTTCGACCGCACTAAAAGCCCCGACAGCAATGTTATCACTATGAAAGTTCCTATAAGGCCCCCCGAGGGAGAGTGAAATTACATCCACGCCATCGTCGATGGCGTGGTCCATCGCGGCCAGAATATCACTTTCCGAGCAGTCAATATTACAAACCTTATAACTGGCTACATGAGCAAGAGGCGCAATTCCAGCTGCAGTTCCATTAGCATTACCATAAACATTTGCACCTCTTACAAAATTTCCAGCAGCAGTGCTTGCCGTGTGCGTGCCGTGTCCGTTTTCGTCCAACGCCGTGCCGTTGCCTATCGTGTAATATCTCGCCCCGATGAGCTTATTATTACACGCCGTGGTGGAGTTGAGCTGGCATATTCCCTTCCACTTGGCAGGCGGCGGAGGCATCCCTTCGTCGCCAAACGACGGGTGGTCGGGTGTTACGCCGCTATCCAACACGCCGATGATCACGCCTCTACCGTAATTGGAGTCCCTCCAGAATCCCCTGTTTTGGTTTAGGCCTAAGAAATTGGGGGAATGGGTTGTGTGGAGGGGGAGTATTTTTTGGGGCCGGGCCGAGACGAAACCGGGTTTATTTTCCATTGCTTTCACTTGTTCCGGTGATAATCTGGCGGCGAAGCCTTTGAAAACGTTGTGGTATGAGTAGATTATGCGTGGTTCGTTGTCGGCCGATGAGGTGGATAATGTTGAGGGCAAAAATGTTTGATACCAGCCTTGCAAATCGTCCATAAGACTACTTAGAGTTAAGCTGGAAGGTAACTCAACATGGACTATATATGTTTGTAAATTGTTGTCTGCTGATCTTGCACTAGTGTGGAAATTGAGTAGACATGCTAGTAATGTTAGAAAGAACATGTAATAACCCATGATTGAATTGATGATGTTTAGAGGAATTGAAACTTGGAAGAGTAGGAAATGACTAGGTACTATATATAGTATATAGTCCACGCGGTTGTCATTCAATTTGGGTAATGCAATTATGCGTTTCATATTTATTTTATTTTATTTTGTATTTCATTTTTAAATATATTACTAATTCAATATGTGTTAGTATTTCATTGAATATGAGTTATGATTAATATTATCATCAATTAAAATAATAAAATATAAACTAGAACGAAAATTCAAAACCAACTTGGGCATGGGCCGGGGTGCAGGAAAAAATCAACTGGGATTTTAATCATTGGACTATGGGGTCAAGTTGACTAAGACTTTTCTATGTAGCTAAAAACCTAATGGTTCTCGATGAAGTACGTAGCTGGAAAAAAGAGACATGGTCAATCAGAATTGAATGAAAATTTAATGCCATAAAAAATTTAAAATAAGTAATAGGCGACATGAATTTTCAAGAAAGACGAAAACAAGGCCTGGTCCGGGTGAAAGGGAATGGAAAAGAGAAAATTATACAAAAGCAAAAGAAAAAGAAGCGGAGACCGTATAGACTATAGTTTCACTTCACGAATATACTCCCAAAATTCTCAAGTTGGATTAATTTTATGTTGCATCAACTATCTTATATACATATACACTTGACTTGTGTAAAATCAATTTGAACAGCAAGAAGGATTATTTATAAAAAAAAATATTTTATTGTTTTTAAAAAAAATCATATAGAGGTGTTCACGGGTCGGTTGCGGATCGAAATGAATTAAAAATTCGGTTTATTTTATTGTATTTAGAAAAACTCATGTAGAGGCAATACTTAAAATTTCGATACATATTGAAAATGAATCAATTCGGTATTTAATTTTGATTTTCACAAAAATTCTCTATCTGTTTCATTTTTTATTTCGGTTTAATGAAATTGTAGTGCATATCGAATAGAGCGCAAAAGCTCGGATTGGGCCGGTATTTAATTTTGATTTTTACAAAAATTCTCTATCTGGTTCAGTTTTAATTTTTCATTTCGATTTAATGAAATTGTAGTACATATCGAATAGAGCTGGCAAAAGCTCGGGCCGGATCAGTATTTAATTTGATGTTTACAAAAATTCTAGCTCTATCAATTTACTGAAATTGTAGTGCATATCGAATAGAGCTATCAAAAGCTCGGGTCTCGATCAGGCCAACGCATAAAATTGGGCCGAGGCAAGCCTGTTTGTATGTACTATATCTACATGCTATATGTCATTATTTTTATATTATATTTATTTATTTTACTTACCAAAAATTAGAAACAAACTTGCAAAAAGATAATTTTAAGTTTAATATTCTAACTTTTAAATGTATTTTATTTTTCAAATAATTCCTCCAAAAACAAACCAAAATACTACAAAATTATTCGATTATAACCAAAATGAAGTGTTTAATTTGATTCAATATTCAGTATTGCAATGAATACCAGATTGTTGGTTTATCAAATTTTCGTTCTGGATACCAAATGAAAAATTGATGGAATGAGTTTTCTGAATTGCAAAATATTTTGATAGGTGTTTTTGATATAAATATATATTTATTCAAAAAAATTTAAAGTAATTTTCACAAAAATATCAAAAGTTCAAATTTAGGAGAAGTATGAGCCTATTCTAACTCCGTTTGCATTTGATAATTTACAAACCTAGTCATTGTCATGGGACCATAAAGTGACATTTTAAGCTCAACGAAATGAATTAAATAAATTCATGACCGAAAAAAAAAAATATCCTTACAAGAGAAGTCTTCTTACACTATGACTAAGTCTTCTAGATTCTGAGGAAGCTGCCAAGATGGAATACATACTGGAAAAGGAAAATGGTATAAAAGAGTGACGAATTGACTACTCCACGCAATATTATTGCCTTTCTTTTTTTCTATGCATGGTAGGTAAATAATATTTTAAACTTTAAAGGACGCGTTTGAGTTTGGTGACAGCCCGAAAAAGGCTTTTCGCCAATCCATACCATTTAATTGATAACCCCACCAGCCCTTGAATTAATCAGCTACTCATTTGATAGTAGATTTCACCACCACATATTATTATATAATCCATTGATTTTATTTTTTTTACGCTAATCCATTGATTTCCTTACTTAGTAATTATCAATTATGCGCTTCAATGTTATTCTTTTGTTTAAATGACAGGAGCATTTGAGACATTTGACATATCATCCTACATAATCCTTGTTTCAAATAGTGAATTGTAATTAAACCAAATAATTTAAGTATCTTAATCTTATTTCTCAAACACCAAAATATGACATATTATATAATCGATGGACAATCTTATGTAGCAATTTAGGTCCTATAAGTATCTTATGTAACAATTTAGGTCCCGTAAATTTTATTTTTTCTGCAATTTTGGTCTCAACTATTTTTCTACAATTTTGGTCCCAAATGGGTAAAACTGTCAAAACTAGCTCGGCCCGATGGGCTGACCTAGTGATAGGGTCGGGTGAAATTTGTGATTTTGTAAGTTCTAAAAAGATTCGAGTCTATTTGGCCCAACCCATTTGGCCCAAAATCGGGTCAGCCGGAAGTAAATCCAGTGTATTTTTAGTATATGGGCTGAGATGGTCTTCAAAGTAGTGAAATGAAGAAATCTTGACCTGACCCGACTTTCTCCTTTGGCCCATCGGACCAGCACCGCCCGATCCGGCCCGGACAAATTGACAACTCTACATATAGTAAGTTATATTTTACCCTTTCAGGACAAAAATTACATAAACTTAGAACATCAAAATTGCACAAAAATCAAAATTTACTTGACCGAAATTGCTACGTAATATACTTAGAGGATCAAATATTCCAATTTTTTATACATCCGAGACGAAAATTGCTACACAAGCACAATATTTACAAGACTAAATATGCCACATTCTTATATTTACATGACCAAACCGTAATTAAGCCAATTTATTATTGATAGACAAGAAAGGTACGATTAATACATTTATTTGAAAGCATCTGCAAACTGAATTACAAGTTCATGAACTAACAATTTTCATGGGAACCGCAACAAGTGGCTCAGCTTTGTGCAGGACTACTCCAAATTTATCCGTCATATCCATTTCCTCCGGGGCCATACCATTTGGCAGAGTCCAATCAAAGTCGTGAACAAGAGTCGCTAATATCAAGCTCACCATTCTCACAGCAAGATTCAGACCAGGACAAATGCGCCTTCCAGCGCTAAATGGTATAAATGACAAATCCCTCCCCCTGAAATCCAATATTTCCGAATTCAGAAACCTTTCGGGTTTAAAAACCGTCGGGTCCTCCCAGTGTGTTGTGTCCCTGGTAATGGACCATGTGTTGATCAAAACTTGTGTGTGTTTTGGAATTGTGTAGCCACAGATTTCTACGTCTTCCTCGGCGCGACGGGGTAGGAGGAAAGGCGCTATGGGGTGGAGTCTCATGGTTTCTTTTATAACTGCGGTTAGATATGGGAGTCCGAGGATGTCTTGTTCTTGGACTGTTTTTCCAGGTGTGATTTTTAAGGACAGTTTTTGTTTTGCTTTGGAGAGTATGGTTGGGTTGTGAAGGAGTTCTGACATTGCCCATTCGACTGTTGTAGTTGTCGTGTCTGTGCCTCCAATGAACATTTCCTAACAGATGCATAATCAGAAAGATATCTCATTGACTAGTCAGGATCAAACATGTCAAAAACAATTAGTGATTTTGGTGATTTGACGTGATAATTACCACCAAAACGATAGAATTCACAAATTTTGTGTGGAAATTTATAGTGATTTGACATATCGGTTTTGTGTTAAATCACCAAAACTTCAAGACACATTTGCACCTACCAGTCCTAGCTAGTAATTACGATAAAATTACACAATTACAGTCAAAATCAAACTAACGTTCAAATATTTGAATGACATTGGATCAAAACTTAAAAGTGTCTATTTAGAGGACTAAATCTCCAAAGAGTCCAAGTTATAGACCCGAAAATACTACTTTTTCCTTATTTGAATAATTTTATAGATGACTGCACTATCAATGAGAAATTTGTCGTGACATGAAACGGAGGAAAACTTTTCACAAGCAATCACTGCCTTTAATATTGTGTTTCTTTTATTCTTATTGTCTTTTCATTGAAGAAAAGCATGAGCTACTTGGTCGAGCCTGCTGCATATGGCTTACCTAGCTAGTGCAGTTTATGTCACTAACGTGATTTGCCTAATGCAATTTACCTGGTTAGTTGCTGCCATTTCCCCTTTAAGAAACGAAAAAGAACAAAAAAAGCGCATGATCTAGAAAATCTTACCATCAGCAGAAGTTTGACATCTAGACGATCAAGTCTGTCAGGGCCATCTTCTTCAGTATACCCAAGAAGAACATGCAAGAGATCTCCACACCCATTTGATCCATAAACCCATCTTCTCAACCGTTGATCAATCATGTCATCAATGAGCTGATGCAACCTATCATACGACACCTTGACTTCACGCCTAATACCCTGTGGATCAAACGCCTTCAGAAAGGGAAAATAATCGGCAACATTAGGCTTCCCCACCAGCACCATTATATTCGCATTAAGCCTTTGTAGCTCTCTCATGGCACCCGACTTCGGGTCCACCATGTCAACAGAAAATATCGAATTCGACAACAAACTAACCGCCGTACCAAACACTAACCTCCCTATCAACACCCCCGCGCCCTCTACAGCGTCCCGTCCCTCGTCAGTAACACGCCCGACCATATCCCTCACCATCCGATTGCGCACTTCCCGCAACGCGTCTAATCTCTGAGCAGTGAAAATTTGCGTATTACATATTTTTCGAAGCTTTTTCCAATGTGGGCCGGGCGGCAACCAGGGCAGGGCGAGATGGAAGCCCGTTTCGGCTGTGACGGCGTGCGGGATGGGCCTGCCTAAGAATGACTGATCGTTTTTTAGAAGAATTAGCTTCGCGGTTTCGGCGGAAGAAGCGACGACGACGTTTGTGAGCCCGAGTTTTAGTGTCATGAGAGGGCCGTGTTTGTTGGCGAGTTTGGCTATGGTTTCGTGGGGTCGGTCTCCGAGGGTGATGAAGTTACCAATGAGAGGGAGGCCATTAGGTCCAGGGGGAAGCTTTTTCTTTTTTGTTGTTAATAATCCAATTGGTGCAATGATTCGAAGGAAACAAGTAGCGACTAGTAAAAGGAGACAAGAAAAAAGAAAACCAGGGGATTCCATTAGTCTCTCTGTTTTGAGTATGTTCATTCGGGGATATAGAATCATATCTCCCATAGTGCTTTAAATAGACAACCAAGAGTGGAGAAAAAAAGGGTAAATGTGAATCACGTTTGCTTTAAAATATTTTATGGGAGAATTTGCAATTATCGGTTCAATTGGGAACTAGGGATGGCAATTATGTCCCGTTCCGTGTGTGTCTGGCTCGATTCGTTTGGGCTGCCCCGCGACTGGGTGGGTTTGGGTACCTTTTCTGTTCAATGGATACCCACTCTGTCCCGCATAGCAAATTTATTATTTTTAACATATGTAATATATATTTTGAATATAAAATATATATTATAATATAATTTTTATCTATTAATATTATATTTATCATTTATAAATTGATAATAACAACTTTTATAAAGAATATTTTATAAATATATATATATTTTTTAAATTTTTCTGTATTTAATTTTATTTAATTCGGGTCAGGACAAGTCACCTTGCCCGTCCCATTTAGGGGCGAGGTGGGTTTTGGTCTTTAGATACTTGACTGCGAATAGGGGTGTCAATTGTGTCGTGTTTCGTGTTCGCGGGTCGTATTTTTACACAGGTATTACAGGTTTGACACGAACTCGAACCCGACCCGTTTAATTATTCGTGTCAAGATACACGACCCGTTTATAACACGGGTAACCCGACACGACACGAAAAACCTGTATAATTTAAACTTGACACGAAAAATAATATTAAAAAAACCAGAGAAAATTAAAATTACAAATAAAAAATACATTAAATATTAAAATTTATTAAAAAAAAATGCATATAATAATTTTTCCATCATCATATAACTAACTAAAACATCACAAAATATTAAAATAATATATCACAATAAAATTAAACAGGTTACACAAGTCAATCGTGTCGACTCGACCTGACCTATTTATTTTCCGTGTTAACCGTGTCCGACCTGATTTTGACCCGAATCTGTTAAGGGTTGTACTTGTACCTGCTAAATTCGTGTTAGGTTCGTGTCGTGTCACAAATTGACGCCCCTAACCGCGAACAGGTGGTTAGCACGATCGATTAACTCTAAGAAACATATTTTGAGATTGAATCGGTTAGAATGGCCGATCATAATTAACCAGCTCGTCATAACCAGCCAAAAACCTGTTGAATCTACTAAAATTGATTTTATATTCATTATTTTTTTTTAAATAAAGGAATTAAATTCTTGAACTTGTTATTTCGTTACATTTATGGTTACTTGAATTTTGGGCTAAGTTATACATGTTTAAGTTTAGTATTAATTTATATACTTTTCATCTTTAAAATATATTACATAGTATTTAATGTATTACATTATTATATTTCTATACAATATAAGACCAAATACAATTAAGTTTCATTAAACCGATTGTATCGGCGAACAGAACCAAGCTGCTAATGCGCATCAGTAGCAAGATTAGTTTGCTCATCGAATTAGTTTTAAAATATTAAATGTGATTATGTTTGATTTTATTTTGGAAATAGTTGATTTAGAGTATTTTTCTAGAAATTGTTTATTTGTGGGGGGTCCGAGCACTTTTTTACTATGTTTAGTGGTGTCATATCATCATTTAATATTGTATGTGTTTTTTTTTTTTTTGAGTATTTGTTGTGTTGTTTTCATATTGATGTGAAAATTAAATTAGATGATATAAATTTATTATAATGTAATAAATAAATATGTATATATATATATACTGGTGTAAATATGTAAGTTAATGTAAGACAGGTACAAACATAAATGGGATAAATGGAGGCTAATATATGCTCTGTAACATTTGAATATTTTCCAATACTCTCTCTATTTCTTTTCTCACTAGCTAGTTGCTCTCTCTTGGGTTGCATTCGGATTAAAAGGTTTGATTTGGGAATGATCAAGCAACGGGTAAAGATTTCAAATGATTTTATATAAACTTGAAATTCACAATAATGACTAAATAAAAAAAATAATTTAAAATTAAAGTTTAAGAATCTGAAGTTTATTGTATTGGAGATTATCAAAACAAACTCAAGCGATTTGTTATTATCAATTTAAAATTCTTAGGTTAGTTTCCTCACCGATTGATCTCGAATTTCTTGCTTCTTTTGAATAGTTTGATATTCAAATGTAATTCCTATTTATAAATGGCTCATTTAATTGATTGCATGATCGTAGCTAATCGGTTCGGCTACCCCTAGCACATATTTTTATTCCCCTTAAAATTTTATTTTTCCTATAGAAAAAAAGATAATAAAAAAAAGAGACAAAAGAATTTTTGGGGTGTGAGGGGGACCGGGGAGGCCCCCTTGGATCCCCCATAATTTAATGGTGTTGAATTTGTTAGTACAACTTCTCAAAAAAAAAAAAAAAACAAATTTGTTAGTACAAACTTTAGTACTAATTGGAAAGATAATTAGGCACTAACTCTGTTAATGCTCTACTATTAATCTATTTTATTGTTGGTGGGTTGATTAGCAATTTGTGGGTGCATGCAATCAATCTAATTGTTTTTTTGTTAGGATTTCTTTAGTGCCTATATATTGATATATTGTATATTGTATATTGTCTGTTTAATGAATAATGTTGTTAAAGTTTATGAATGAAGTGATCTATTAATTAAATTAAGTATTGGGTTAGAGACACATCTTTGGATATTTGTATGAGTTTTATGTATAGAAGTCATAGTATTTTATTTTATTTATTATGATGGGCCGTAATAAAATAAAACACAATAAGGGTTAGGTTATGATCATCGGGCTAAATATAAATATCTAATGTTTTCTCATATCCTATCATTCGAAAAACGTAAGAGAGGTAGAATTTGTACAAGTCAACTATGGAGCCAGGTACGCCTTTGTTTTAATCTTGTTGTATATTTCTTTATGATTTAACATGAGATCTAGCTATAGTGTAATGTTAATTCACCGTATAGTTAATTCCAATAAGTGGTATCAGAGCATGTTTTGTTAGATTATCAAGAAATTTCAGATTTATTCGTTGACTGAATTGATTTGTGCCAATACTTCTTTCGTTAATTATGTTGATTATTTTTTACTGTGATAATTATATGAAGGGAGAAATTATGAATTGTGTTTATCGGTTCTGTCTGGTAGTAATAATTTATATATTAAATCGGACGGAACAGGGGTATGATTTTTTCTGCCCTCTCAAGAATGTTCACCGCCCATCCTCATAAGTCATAACCCACCCTGCATCTCCATTGCCATCGTGATTGTCCCAGATCCAGTAATTAAAAAAAAGGGGCCTATCAGTAGAGATGTTAAACGGATTGGCCCGAGCCCTATAGAGCCAGTTCTAGTGGGCTTCGGGCTAAACGGTCTTTGGGCTAAACGGCCCGGTGTTAAACCGGCTTGGGCTAAATAGGCCAGCCCTAACCATATTTTTTTCCGGTTTAAACGGTCCGGGCCAACGGGCCACGATCCTTTTAACATCTCTACCTATCAGTTATTTATTTTTGGCGCACACGGAGGTGCCATCTCCGACAATCGTGAAGTCTAGCGACGGAGAAGAAGGGGTGCTATAGCCTATCTGGTCTTCGCGGTCTTCATCGCCTCTCTTTTTTCGTCATAACAGTATTTTTCACACCGCATCTAGGGGCGGCGTTTTGGGACAACGGTATAGACGGTGACGGAGAAACAGTGGAGACAGTGGGTAGTAATTTGCAGGCGGAGGCTGCTCCTGCTCGTTGCCTCTGTTGACAGTCTGTCGCCGGCATTGGCGGCGAAGGCGATTGTCAACACTCCGGTGAAAGGGCACATGGACGACAACTGGTGGTGGCCGTGCGATGCAGAGATCACTATAAGAATTTCACTAATACACAATAGATATAATCTGTTGTGTATTATAATAATCAACTGTTGTCGTAGATGATGTTGTAAAAAAAGTCCGCTCAATCAATAGATGATAATTCTAAGGCTGTAATTTTGGGTCTGATCTTTTAAATAATTGGGCTATCATGAAAGCTTATGCATTTGCGCCTAATTAGTTGTTGGGCCAGAACCAAATTCACAAATTCTAACTGTATATAGAAATGAGCCTGATTCATTATGTGGGTCTTAAATTCTGTTAAGCGTAAAGTATTAGGCTTGAATTATTTTGGGCTTAAAATTCTCATATAGATAATTGTGGATTTATGAATTTGGGTCAGAATTTGGGTTATGAAGGGGCTGATTCTTTTAGCCAATAAAGTAGATTATTTTTTGGATTTAATTCTAATAATAATTGTAAGAATTTTAACCCAAAATTAGTTAAAGCCCTAGTAAGGAAAATTCTCATTTGTGCAAATCTCATCTAATATTTCAACCTAAATTCAATAATATGTCGCCAAAGTAATATCTATTATTTAATTTATCATGAGTTCAAAGAAACTACGTTAAATTAAAAAAGAAAATCCACTATACCTTGATAATTTCTTCATTTTTTTATATGTAAAATGTATAATCTAGTAATAAAATCATACATAAGTTTTAATAAGAACCATGTTAATTTAAAAAAACCATAGTCATTCAATTTGAATTAAAATATATTTTTAAATGATTTTTTAGTATTAATTATTAAATAATAGTTAAAATTATATAAAATATAAGTATAGCTGTTTTAGAATGAGAGTATGCAGTAAAATGAAACAAAATGAGAGTGTAAGGGGGTAAAGTGATATAATAAGAGTACAATGAGGCAAAGTGAGTCAATATGAGAGTACAAAGGGGTAAAGTGAGACAATTGAGAGTACATGGAATAAAAAGAGAATTAACAAAATACAAGGGGTAAAATTATAATTTACCCTAAATTTAATTCATGGTTCTCCTTTGATCAAGTATATTAATTTCCGACCATCTCCCACTAGGAGATATCTATTACGGTATGATTGGTATGAATGAATGGAATTAGGTTGGAAGGAAATGAATTTAGGAATGGAATAACATTAGGAATGGAATGATATAGTATTGATTTGTGGACGCAGAGCAATGCTCGACACCAAGTATTTTAGTGAAATCAAGTACCAAGTGTAGTCGTGTGTGTGTCCCCTCCCTAAATTCCCCCATTGTAGTCCAAAAAAAAAAAAAAAGTACCAAGTGTAGTCTTCAAAAAAAAAAAAAAAAAGTGCCAAGTGTTGTTATTTTTGTATATCTTATGTGAGCTTGTAAGAAATCAAGGCAATGATGCTTCACACGTTAAGTTGCAAAATATAAGGCAAAATTTTAGAAGTCAACTTTCCACTTATTTTTTATCAATAAATGTTTGCATCATATGGCCAAATGCTGTACTTAAACAAAAGAAATTATATCAAACAAGTCTAAGAAAATGAAAGGTGCAACGATAAGCACGATTACGAATCTTCATACTATATATACAATAGATGAAAACCTTGATAGTCCGTTACCCCAAATACTAAAGAAAAATAAAAACTTAGTATCATTCAAATCGAACAGACATCATAATATTGAAATATTCGAAAATCAAAGTAATCCAAATTGGTCGTAATAAATTAAAACCCGGCCTCATTGTTTGGTACTGAAAGTGGGAGTTTATTAAAGACAAACGTGACCAATGCTATGCAAAATGAATTAATTAAAGGTACTGATATATATATTTGAATTACACGCGGTGTTGAATAAGTAAATAAGTAATTCATACCAGTCCAAGGCCGTCGTTGAATAATTAACTATTACGGCATGATTGATATGTGGAAATGGGGTAGGAATGTAATGAGCATTCCTTGTTTCATTCTCATTTACATGTTTGATATGCTTTAGTAATGGGAATACTCATTACCATGGGAATCCCTATTCCCAAAAGTAAAGGAATGATCATTCCTCCTCTCCCCCATGGGTTTAGCTATTCCCAATCATCAAGAATGACTCAAATTTTATTTTTAATAAAATTATTTTTCTATAAATGTTGGATATAATCTATATTTTTGAAAAGTAGTGTTATAAATAAAAAAAATAATTATAATTTAAATGTAAGTTATATTTAATATTTTAATAAATCATAGTCAATTTCTATCAATATTCAATAGTTAAATCAAAATTTTGATATAGAATTCTTTTGTTGATTTTCTATATTTTCTTATAAAAAATAGAGATAATTACAAAAATACCCCTGAGGTTTGGGATAATTACATAAAACCCATAGATTTTTTAAAATTACAAAAAACCCCTTGATGTTTGATTCTATCTTACATTCTTCCCCTTCATAAGCAAAAAAATATCAAAACCCCCTGATATTTATAAAAATACTATAGTTACCCTCTTAAATTTAACACATAATCAAACCTAATGGGGATTTTTGTAATTTTAAAACATCTCTGGATTTTTTTGTAATTAGCCCAAATCTCAGGGGTATTTTTTGTAATTATTCTTAAAAAATATTATATAAAATATTTTTGATATCATAGAAAATATATATATATATATATATATATATTATTTAGCACACATTAAAATAATCGTATATCAATTTACGAAAAATATATTTAATAAAATTTATTTTGAAAAATCTTATTTAAGAGAATTTGATACTTTGAAATTATTTTTCTCAATTACTATCATTAATTTATAATTACCAATCAAGATATTTAAATCAAGTAAAAAATCGTCTTTCATTCATTCATTTCTCCATTCCTTGTACATACCAATCGTAAGAATAGTAATACTACATCATTCCATTCCTAATATTATTCCATTCCTAATATTATTCCATTCCTAAATTCATTCAATTCATTCATACCAATCATGCCGTTAATGCTTTCGTGAGGTGAGGAAAGAGATTAAATAAAAGAAATTTTTTATTTTGTTAAAATACTTAAATATTTTAATTAAAATTTAAATTAAATAAACAAACAAAAATTCCAACTCAGCTCCATGCGTGCATTTTTAAGCATGTCAACATGTTACATATATATAATCTGTTTAGCTAAAAAAATTGATGTGGCGATTGGATATGAAATAGATTCCATTTTCATTCCGCTGGAGAACTTTTTTTGACCAAAAATGCGATTGTTTATTATTTTTTTTAGAAAATCTATTATTATCTCACTTTCACTTTTTTTTTTATTTTTTCTCTCACCAGTCACATCTACACATTTTTTCACAAAAAACTAATCATTATTACACATTCTCCCACATATTTCACTATTCACTCACTCACACATTTCTAACTACCAATCATATCCAATCATTATTTTACTATTTTTAAATCAAATCAGCTTTCATCATTTCTTTTTCATCGCACATCCAATCATACTCTCAAAATTCATCTTCTTTCTTCTAAATTTTTTTTACCACTATTCTCTGGCAAAATAAAAAAATTTAAAATGAAAGTATATTCAATCACACCCTGAAACTCTCCAATTTGGGGTTGATGAAGTGGTTTATGGATTTCTGGCAGTTATGTCCATAATGTTCAAAACGATTTAAACTATAGTCCTAAATTGCCAATTGCAAAAATAAAAGGGCCAAAAATGCTAATCTCCTATGGTTAATTTTGCAATGAAGTCTTATGTATTATGCATAATATCATGTTTTATAGTCATCAAAATATAAAACAAACTTAGTAGCTAGTTTTTTGGTCACCATATAAGTCCTGATGATCGACTGGGCCTTATAAGTTATAATAGCTTGGTCGGCTGGTCGAACAAAAAATAAATAAATATATAAATAAATAATAGTTATATTATACTGATTCGATGTTGTGATTTGACTTCACTGGAAAAACTAACATGCAACAAGAAACATGTTAGTTTCATTTCATTTCATTATTTCAGTTATTATTTTAGTCATATTCAAAAGCCAATTGAGGATAATATACAATAAAAATAAGGAAGAGAGAGTCTAACAAAGATTTTTTAATCTTTAGTATTTTTTCGTTGCAACAGACTATCAAGTTTTTCATCTATTGTATATTATGAAGATTTCTAATCGTTCTTGGTTTACCTTTCGTTTTCTTAGACTTGTTTGATATTTTTCTTTGGGATAATTGAAAAAAAAAAAACCCTCAGATTTGAGCTAATTATAAAAAAGCTCTGTGATGTTTTAAAATTACAAAAAATAATTGTATAAATATTAGGGAATATTTGAAATGTTTTTGCTTATGAAGTAGAGGATATAAGACGAATCAAATTTCAACGGTTTTTTTGCGATTTTCAAAAAGTTCGAGTTTTTTTTTTTATAACTTAGCTCGAACTTGGGTTATTTTTTTTGAAATTATCCTTTTTTCTTTTGTTAAAAATATAGCTTTTCAGGTTTTGTCCATAGGATCGATCGATGCAAACATTCATCGTTAAAGAAATAAGTGGAAAGTTGACTTCCTATAAGTTAGCCCTATATTTCGGATCTTAAATATACCATGTGAAGCACCAGCACATTGAAATATTCAAAAAAAAAAAAAAGCTCCACTCTACCTAAAGTCTAATTTTCTAAAGATATACAAAAAGACAAAAACGACAACAGCAGGTACTTGATTTCACTAAAAAATTGGTGCTGGGCAAAGCTTACCATCCGGAAATTAATACACTATAATGATCCAATGATGATCATGTCCAGTTGCGTAGCCAAGAATTATTAAGGGTTGGGTCAATACATGAAATTGAGATAGACTTGATAAAAAAACTAAAAAAAATACACATATACATTAACTAAAATTTAGTTTTTTAAAAAAAAATTACCTAGTAAAAAAAATTAAAGGGGGGTCCGGGCCCGGGTTGGCCCCATATCTCCGCCACTGATCATGCCCAAAATTTATAGACACAGGTGGTAAACAAAATTTTCAGATTTCAATATAATTTAATTGGATCATCAATAGTGTCAAAGTATGTGATTTTGTTGGTGTTATAATATGGAATTCATCTATAAATGAAAGAGATGAATTACTGAAGAAGAAATGAATAAACTTGCTTGAATGATCTTGGAAAGTTTGGTGTACAGAATAATGACTAACTTGATGTTCAATGTATCAGCTACATTAATGAATAGAAAGACTAACTACTCTAACTAACTAATAACAGATTTAATGATGCAGGGAGAAGCGTGAACAAAGATACAAACTCACCTATTACGTTGATTCTATAAGAATACCGTAAGAGAGACAAGAATTGAGAGAAAACCCTCGTTTTTATTAATATCAAAATTCAACCTCCCTAAAAATAATAATAAAATAATTATTTATAAGACCAAACTAAAAGTCCTAACTTAATTAGAAAACATTAAAAGATAAAACAGAATAAAAGACTCCTAAACACAATATCTCCATCACTTCCTAAAATATAAGATAATGTAAAATCTTAAAAGATATATTATATCTTTATCAATACCTCCATCATTTTCTCTGGGGTCGAAACGATTCATCCTTGAATCGGAAGGGAGATCGTCACTAGAAGAATTGTCAAACCATGGGGTGCGCGAGGAGGACGAGATGGAAACACAATGTGAATTTCAAAATATATCTGAACTCGATCAAAAATAAAATAATTCAGGTTGATCAATTCTAGAAGACTATATATCTCCACTTTACCATGTCAACGACTGAATTCGAGTGCATCCATCGGACCAGTCTTGAGCTTTCCATTCATGCTGGAATGTAGGGACAACAATAGAAGAAATAGTAGATACATCTTGTATTTTATTTTTTATCCATGATTTCTTGTCGTTACTTGAACTTCGTGTTGTTTTGAATTGAAGATCCTCACCAATCATTTCAATCTCTTTTATCGAAAACTGGTGGCTCATTATAACTGCTATCTTTCTCATCGAGTTTCAGTGGTTTTGCGTAGTCAATCGTCGAAATCGAGTAGTTATCGTCTTTATCAAAGATGGATGGTCCATCATAGCCACCAATCTCCTCGTCAAAGTTTGGAGTAGACATGTCAAGTGGGCGGGCTGGGTTGGCCGGACCAGCCCGCATAGGCCCACCTCTCAAGCGGGTGGTTTAGCTGACTCACCACCCGGGCGGGCGGGGGGCGGCTGAATAAATGTATAAAATATTAGGCCCGGCTCGGCCCACTAGCCCGTCTCTAGTGGGCGGTCCGGGCTGGGCGGGCCGCTGCGAGCAGTGGGCGCAGGAAAGCTTGGCTTGTTTTATGTGTATGATTTGTATGTGTGTTTGTGGGTTTATCTCTAAACGAATATAAATGGGCATCAAAAAGGACTTGGCTTGGTGTTTGACTCTGCATCTCTATCAAGAGGTTAGGGGTTCTAATCCACCCTATTACAATATTTTTATACTTTTGTAATACATTTATATAAGATCTAAAAAGTAAAAAAAAATAAAAAAATCAACCCAGCCCACTTGGGGCTGAGCGATCTGGGCGGGTTCTAACGGCCCTAGGCGGGCCTGGGGCGTCCGGGCTGGTTTATGATAGTTGGGCCCAATAGGGGCCGGATCATATGTATAGGACCGGCCCGGGGACACCAACACGCTCACGGGCGGTCTGGGCGCCGAACCGGGCTCGACTGAGTGGTTGGTTGGCCCACCACACTGACATGTCTAGTTTGGAGGTTCTTCGTAGCAACCTCCATTGTATTGTCATTGCTTTCTTCATAAAAAATTGGTGGCCCATTAAAGCCACTATCTTCAACGTCTCCATAGGATAAATCATCCATATCCATGGAAAATATTTCCAAAGGGGTGAAATGGATGGGTACAACATCGTAGGCAAACTCACAAATACCAAGAAATTGATTTTTAATAAATCTCTTGATTTCTTCATATTTGATGCGTACGATATGCACTTGTTTTGCTAGCAAGTCGATCACGAATCTGAGCAGTGTACTCATAGCTTCAAAACCGAAGTGGTGTCGAGATGACATATTAAGGATCATACTTGTTCTCTGGATACCAACTGATGCAGGGAGAAGCGTGAACAAAGATACAAACTCACCTATTACGTTGATTCTATAAGAATACAGTAAGAGAGACAAGAATTGAGAGAAAACCCTCGTTTTTATTAATATCAAAATTCAACCTCCCTAAAAATAATAATAAAATAACTATTTATAAGACCAAACTAAAAGTCCTAACTCAATTAGAAAACATTAAAAGATAAACTAGAATAAAAGACTACTAAACACAAATCACTTCCTAAAATATAAGATAATGTAAAATCCTAAAAGATATATCATATCTTTATCAATATCTCCATCATTAAAATGTTTGAGCATTTGTGTGTTGATTGTTCGACCGCTAAACACCTATAAAAGTCTAACAATCCTCGTAAGAGAACGAGATCAATCATAGGGCAGCAAGTTGACCACAAGTCGTCTCTCAAGGAAGACTTAGCCGGCAAATAATTATTATGTATCACAATAGACAGAAAATAAATCCTAAACACTCTAACCAGATTTGTTGGTTTAAAATAAACTAAAAGAAAATAATAAAAAAAAGACTAATTAAAACTAAGCAGGATTAAATTTGGAGAAAAAGATATGGAAGAAAGTCTAGGATTATGGATTCATCTCATCAAACTTGCAAGCAGAATACCAATTAATTGATCATGCGGTTAACAAATATAACAAACATGTAAAAACTAAGCCTAGGTCTGATAACTTTCGTATTCACAGATTAGGGCTATCCCAACATAATTTGCTATTTTCATCAAGCCTTAGGTTAGATAATACATTTCTGATTCATATCTAACCCCCTGAATAAATTTAGTCCAGGAATAATATCTTCTCTCGATCTCAATTATTCCCCCAAAACAATCAACGTTGATCAGACAATCAATTATCAAATAAAGCAACTTATTCAGGAAAGCAAATCAATTAATCAATATTCATGCTTGTTTGCTTGAATCAAATCATCCTAATCCTAGAACAAGGAAATTAGTTCATGCTTGGGGATGAGATCATAATCTCAATTGAAGGAAAGAATATAATCATAAACATAATCATGCAAAGGCTAGCAATTTTGTGTACACACAAATCAAAATAGGGTTTTAACTTAATTCACATCAATGAAATCTCGTAATTCAAGCCCCACAACTCGGATTATTGTTTAACCGTCACCTAATTCGTTCACCACAAAGGCTAATTCACGACTTAGTCAAATCCTACGTATTAAGTTCACAAAGTCATTTCATATTTGAAACTCAAATTAATACATCTATTTCAAGTTGATTAAACAACACTATTATTAAATTTGGGATAATCATTAGGCAAAGTAAAAACATAGCCATATGCAATCATCATATTTTATCAATGACTAATCATCCCCCCACACTTAAATCACGCAATGACCTCAATGCGTAAAAGTAAAAGAGAAGAAAAAAGATATATCCCTGAGAAATGCGAAGATCGATAAATGGCACCATAGTCATATCCGCCTACAAATCTGCAAAAGCCATGTGAAGAGGACAAAATAATAATTCCACGCATATGCAAATATGAAAACACACACACACAATTTTTTTTTTTTTTTTTTTTTTAATAAAACATTGAAAATATTTGGGTTGCCTCCCAAGAAGCGCTCTTTTAACGTCATTAGCTTGACGGTGTCAATGGAGAGATTCAAGGCGGATCATCGAGAAAAACCCTATTTACCACCTTGTAATTTTTATCTGGTTGTTTTCCGCTTCGAAGCATATTGTGTTCTTGCCATAGGACATCTTTTACGGCAGAATCGATCGAGTCAACAATCAGATAATCATTCAAAACACATGCAGGATTACGAGCTATATCAAAAATTGAAAATGTTACAGATTCGCCCAAGACATTCATACTGACTTTTCTATTTTTGACATCGATCAAAGTATTAGTGGTTGCCATGAATGGTCTACCCAACAGTATAGTATGATCTTTAAGACTACCTTTTATCCTTTTCCATATCCAAAACAACAAAATCAGTGAGAATTTTAAGACCACCTATTTGGACTAAAATATTTTCAACAATGCCTGTAGGATACCTAATGGACCTATCAGCAAGTTGCAAACATAATCCCATAAACTTCAATTCCCCTAAATCTAATTGTTTAAATGTAGAGTAAGGCATAAGGTTAATTCCGGCTCCAAGATCAAGCATACCTGCGACTTCCTTACCATTCCCAAAAGAAATATTAATAGTGAAACTACCTGGATCTTGTTTTAGGCATGGTCTTAGGGGCAGAAGAGAAAGTTCATGGGAAGGCGATCCCGTGCTTGCCTCCCTATTTATGTCTTCTTCATCTGCATCAACTTTCTTTTCTATGTTCGCGATACCTGCAGGGGTAGATGAGACAATAGAAAGAGGAATCTCACTTTCATGATCAGAAATCTCACCAAATTCAAGAACGGTGATGGATTGAGCTTGTGCTGGTTGGCTAGGATGTGTGTCCTGCTTGAATATATGTCGAGCAATCTCACCAACTTGAGTCGTCAATTGACCAACATGAGTCGTCAATTGACCAACTTGAGTCTCAAGACGCTTAAAAGAAGCTTCCATAGATTCAAACCGTCTATTGTTACCTTCTTGTGTTTGCTGGCTGGCTTGAATAAAAGAATTCAAGCTTTCTTCAATAGATGGGGCCGTTGGCTGGTTGATTGGCTGGCCTTGTGGTTGCGGTGGTCTCGGTTAGATATGATAGGGATTTTGTGAATTGCCCCAACTAAAGTTGGGATAGTTTCTCCAACCTGAATTGTTCGTCTGAGAGATAGCATTACAAACGTTGGCCCCATGACCAATTTCGCCACAAATCCCGCAAGATTCGGCAGAAGGGGGAACATGTGGATGCCCCCTTGTAGCCAATAATTGTACTTGCTTAGTCAACTCAGCCAATTGTTTTGTCACATCGTAGCTAGGAGCTACTTCATTCACGACAACTCGTTTACCTCTGGCACTTTTTTGTTGTGAGTTATCGCTCATCATCTCTAAAATATCATAGATTTCTTGGGCCGTATATTGTCAACCATATATTGATAATTATGCGATAATCCATCATAGAAAAATTGGTTTAACAATTCCAATGGGATGTGATGATGTGGGCATTTAATCTGTAAATCCTTAAAGCGATCCCAAGCCTCATGAAAAGGCTCACCTTCTATTTGACTAAAAGTAGCTATCTTACCTCGCAGATCCGAAGTTTTCTGATGAGAGTAGTACATGCCCATGAACTTATTGTACACCGCCTCCCAATCGAGAGAGAGTTAGGAGGTAGAGACATAAGCCAAGTTTTAGGTCCTTCGAGTGTAAGGAAAACAACGCATCCTAAGCTGATCTTCATCCAAACCTTGTAGAGGAAAAATTTGAATGACTGAATAGAATTCCCGAATGAAGCTAAGAGGATCTTCATTGGGCATCCCATAGAATGACGACAACTGATTAAAGTGTATTGTTTTGAGCTCGTAGTTCCGTGCTGCTTGTCCCAATGTGATGCAAGAGGTCGCAGTCCCAATGAAAGGGCGTGCAAACTCACGCATCGAAGGCTGGCGTGCCTCCACGTTATTTCCGTTTTGATTATCACCCATCTCTGATTCGTCTGTTTGTTCTTCTTTCGGAATGCGATTGCGAGAATCCTTGCTGCTATCCGTAGAATCGTCTCCTTCTTTCCTTGTTCGTCTCGCAACTCGATGAATATCGTCCACGAAAGGCGCAAACTCCCCGACAACGGGCCAAAATTTTGTTCGACCGCTAAACACCTATAAAAGTCTAACAATCCTCACAAGAGAACGAGATCAATCGTAGGGTAGCAAGTTGACCACAAGTCGTCTCTCAAGGAAGACTTAGCCGGCAAATAATTATTATGTATCACAATAGACAGAAAATAAATCCTAAACACTTTAACCAGATTTGTTGGTTTATAAACTAAAAGAAAACAATAAAAAAAAGACGAATTAAAACTAAGCAGGATTAAATTTGGAGAAAAAGATATGGAAGAAAGTCTAGGATTATGGATTCATCTCATCAAACTGTTTGATAAATGGTTTTATCATGATTTTGATGATTTTGATTTTACACCAAAACAATAGTTTTTAAAGGTTGTCCAAATACTCCTAAATGATTTAAAATGGTTTTAATATTTTAGGAGTATTTCTTCAAGTTTTATTTTCGACAAAATTGGACAACACTTTTAATGTTTTTTTGGTAATGTGTTTTTACACCAAAACTGTGGTTCTAAAATATTGTCCTAATACTTCCGATCGGTTTAAAATGTTTTTACTAAATTTTCGGAGTATTTCTTGAGTTTTATTTTCGACAAAAATTGGACAATATTTCTGTCTCTTGGTCGACCGGTCGCCCTTAGGGCAACCCGTACCTGAAGATGATTTTTGAAACAGAAAATGAGACAGGAAGAAAAATCAAGCGGTCGGCCGGTGCATCGCTCGGGTGTCGATCGTCCGGTCGACCGGTCGCCAGGGTCGACCGGTACCTGCAAGTGTGCAAAATATCCCTGTTCTATTTTTGGAAAGGTCGACCGGCTAGGGGTGATGTCGACCGGTCGAGCACCCCCTCGACCGGTCGCCCCGTGTATTTTTTCAATACTATTTCAAACGTCCTTTTGTGCGCAACCGGTCGCCCTTTAGTTTGACAGCAAAATTATAATCGTTGTGCAGCAGACCATTCTTCCTTAAAATGTGGGATTGTTCTATAATCTGATTTTTTGTATCCTTATGAGACAACCATATTTATTTTAATCTCTTTGTCTTATTTGTAGACAAAAGAAAACATGGAGGAGCCCATGAAGGAGCCTATGTTGGAGGAGCCTTTGGAGGAGCCTTTGGAGGAGCCTATGTTGGAATTCAAATTTGAAGGCTCTCCTATAAATAGATGAAGGCTTGAGGGATCAAATACAAGACTTGATACAAACAACAAGAGATATCACAAGCACATAATCTTTGTTATTCATTTCAACATTCTTGTTGTAATAGCCTAAGTACTATCACTTTCACATCTTGAGGTCTAGGCTTTCATTCTTGATTACACTTGCACTTTTGAGTTGTAATATTTTTCAAAGTGTAATCTTGATTGTAATTCATCAACCAAACACAAGATATCCTTGTGAGTATTCTTGTGGTAAGAATACACTTGGGTGATCAAGGTGATAGGTATTTCAAGAGTGTGGTGCTCTTGAGGTGTTGAAGAATTTGGTATTCTTCAAGATTGAAGATTGTGGTGATCTTCAAAGGTGCCGTTGAAGGAAGATTGTGGTAATCTTCAAAGGGAGATTGTGGTAATCTCCAAAGGTGGTGTTGGAGAGTTCGGTGCTCTTCAAGACGGAAGATTGTGGTGATCTTCAAAAGAGATTGTGATAATCTTGAAGGTGTTATTGAAGAAGAGTGTGGTGCTCTTCAAGGTGTTGTTGTAAGTTGGTGTTGTATTAATTTTTGGTAAATTAATAAAATCTTTTTTTTTTTTTTTTTGAAATCCATCCGGATATCTTTGGGGTGGTAGAGGATTAGGCCCTAGGTGGGTTGAACCTCTTTAAATCGACGTGTGTTGTTTTCATTCCGCACCTTTATTATTGTCTTTGAGCATTCGGTTCGAAAAAGAGGGCGAAATCGAAAAGATGGAGATAATCTATTCACCCCCCCTCTAGATTATCGTAGCGCTTGGACTTACAAGTGGTATCGAGCCAAACTCTTTGGCAAGCTCGTTTCACATCGCGAGTGAAGAGAAACGATCGACGGCTACGAACGAAGCTCATCTATCCAAGCACCTCCACCACCAAGCCACCACTATTTGATTCCAAGAATTTTAATTTTTGGAAAGAAAGAATGGAATGCTATCTACAAGGTTGCGGGTTCGACATTTGGAACACCATCATTAATGGAGAATCCATTCCGATGAAAGATACACCATACACCTCAAAAGGCTTCAAAAAGCTCAATGATGAAGAAAAGAAAATCATCTCCTTAAACGGTAAGGCTTTAAATATTTTATATTGTTCATTTACTAACTTAGAATATGAACATATTGTAGGAATAAAGTCGGCACATGGAGTATGGCAAAAATTAGAAGCCATCTATGGAGTATTTGCAAATGAAAGGAGTCAAACAAAAGCATCTACTTCTCAAGATCATACAAGCTCAAATCTAAGGAATAAGCCTCCTACAACTTCCAATTATGAAGAAGTTGAATATTGTTTTATGGGCATCAATGAAGAAAATGAGGTATGTCTTAAGCCCTCTACTTCTTATGATATTGTTATTCAAAATGATTATAGTGATTTGCAAAATGATTTTGATGATCTACAAGATGAATTCCAAAACTTACTTGTTAAATACAAAAATTTGAAAAAGGAATTCATTGTTTTAAAGAATGATAAGGATAGTTTATTTACTTCCTATGAATCACTATCATGTGCTCACACCACCACTCTTGACAAGGTTAGAAACCTTGAGAAAGAAAATAGTACTCTTGTTGAGGATATAAATTGCTTGAAAAATGATTTATCTAAATCCAACTTGAGTACCGATAATATGGCCAATATTGTTGATTGTTGTGATAATTCGAAACTAGAACTTGATCATAAGCCTAAGGGTGTCAATCACATGAAAAGGAATCAAGTCTCTAAGCACGTTGGTCATTATGCTCCTAGAATTATTACATGCTTTTATTGCGGTAAAAAGGGTCATACGGTAAATACTTGTCGGGCTAGAAATAGCTCAATTATTGTTGGAGACCTAAAAGTCTCAAGACTAATCCCAAAGGACCCAAACACATAAGGGTACCACAAAACAATGTCATATTAGGTACCGTGAAATAATGATCGAAGAAAATTTATACCGCCAAGAAGACATCAAATGACCGTTTCATTTGATCAAAGAAGGAGAAACTATTTTCGACAAAGCCAATTTCCAAGAAGAGGGTATAATCAAAAATGGGAAGAACACAATCCTTGGAAATGGCAAAGACATCATCAACAAAATGATTTTCAAAGAAGAAGAGACTTTCAACAATGGGAAAGCAACAAACCTTGGAAATGGAGCAATCAAAGAAGTCATCATCAACAAAGTGACTTCTCAATGGGAAGATATCATCAACAATGGGAACGACACAACCCATGGAAATGGCGTAATTGGTAACCCGTATCTCCCTATTTAAATATGCATTTTATTTTGTTATTATGCATGCTTTTATTTGTGTCTTAATTGCAAAATGAGTTTTCAAATATTTATTTTTTAATTAAGGTCTTCAATATATACTTGTGCTTTTAAAATATTTTTGAAAAAGAAGACCTTATATGATGTTTTTAAAACTCTTGTGCATTTTTGTAGACTAAAGTGTGTTATCATCTTTTATGGATTTTTATGGCATGAGCTTACTTGTGATATCTCTTAGCCTACACTTTTATCATTATAATTTGTGCTAGATATGTTTTAAGAATTGTGTAGGATCTACATATTTTCACAAATGGCCATTTTCATCATTATTTGTCAAGAAAAGGCATAAATTATCGAGGTACGTTTACTTGTGTTATTCTTACTCTTATAGACTCGATATATGTATTGCCATATGCCTATGTGCTTGTTTTTCATAGTATTTCGTACAAATGCCATTAAGAGGATTTTTAGATTTTTTGAAAGGCACTATTTGATATTTGATTGCACATATTTGCTTTGTAAACTTTTGTTCAAATATTTTTTTTAGGTCTCAATTATATGTTATCGGATTCTCAAATTTCAAAAGAGACCTTTTATAGCTTTCTTAAGCTTATTTGAACTTGCATGATTTATTAGATTCTTGATGATCTTCTAAATGCATAGTATGTGTTTATTGCTTCATGGTCTATATATATAGTGTCTATTTCTACTATGCTCTTATGCAATATATTTTTGTGATTGATGATCGAGGCATGTTTTTACACTTTGACTATTTTTTCTTGCTTATATAAGCGATGCCGGTAATGAGTTTGTTAAGTTGTGTAGATGAGAAATGTAGTACTCCAAATATTAGTTACCTCAAAATATTTGGATGTAAATGTTCTATTATGAACACCTTAGATCAATTGGATGGCCTATGATGATAGTGATGAAGAAGACAAAAAGGGTATTAGGAACAAACTCGATGACCAAGGCAACATTGGTCGAACTAAAGGCGAGGTTAGTAGCTCGAAGGTATTTTCAAGAAGAAGGTAATTGATTTTGATGTAACATTTGCACTCATAGCACATTTAGTAGCTATTTGCATTTTACTTGCCCATTCTTGTTCTAAGAAAATTTCAAACTTTACCAAATGGATGTTAAATCCAATTTTCTCAATGGTTTTATTCAAGAAGAAGTCTATGTAAAACAACCTCCGGGGTTTAAAATTTTTCTAGGCCAAATGATTTTTTTTTTTGGGCCTTGTATGGTTTAAACAAGTACCCCGTGTATGGTATGATAGACTTAGCTATTTTTGCTAAATGATTTTACAAAAGGTAAAGTTGATACTACTCTCTTTGTTTGTGAAAAAGGGCAAGGTTGTTTAAACTTGTGCATATTTATGAGAATATTTTTGGTGCTACTAATGAATATTTGTGCAAGATATTTTTCTAAGTTGATACTAGGTGAACTCGAGATGAGCATGATGAGGAGCTCAATTTATCGCTTGGACTTCAAATTATTCAATGCCAAGAAGATGGTTATATTTCAAAAGAACTCTTGAAGGAGTTAGGCATTGAAGAAAGAAAAACTATCTCAACCTCTATGGCTAAAGATTGACAAAGGTTGAGAAAGGCATGTCGGTTGACAAACAAATTCGAGGTATGTTTTCTTGTATTATTCCTATAGACTCGACATTCCATATGCCTTATGTCTATATGCTCGACTTCAAAAAACTATCCCAACGAATCTCATTAAAGTGCCATTAAAAGAAATTTTCAAATATTTGAAAGGCACTTCTTCTTATGACTTGTTGTATCCAAAGCTTTAAAACGTTCTTATTTTTTCGGGATAACAAGTTCGGTATCTAATATACGGTTATTCGTATTAAAAATTTGGTTCGTCATAATCGAACTAAACATATTGAGATTCGATATATTTTTTAAGGGATTGTGATTTTTAACAAAAACTTGAGATGTGTTTAATCCGTCTCAAGGATAACTCGCGGACTTTTTGATCGTTAACCGCCGAGTATTTTACCTCTTTTTGAGCTTGATCATGACATAATGTATATTGAATGAGGTCTATGTTTGCATTTTGCACGTTTTTTAAAACTTAGGGCGAAAAATTGGATTTTTGGTTGAAAATTCGGATTTTGGAAAAAGCGAGAGACAGGTGGGCTGAAATGGTTGAGGGCAACCGGTCGCCCTCAACGTCGACCGGTCGCCCTCAACCTCGACCGGTCGCCCTAGGCTATAATTTGGATTAAAATGGTTCTGTCTTCAGCATTCGCAAGTTTAACTTCTTTTGGCCATTTTTCGTCCCCTTTGCAAATTTCACACACAATTCACTTCAAATGAGTTTTGATGCATGAATTATAGATTTTGGGGATTATCTAGCTCGACTATCATCATCATTGCTCGTCTTTACCGATTGAATGGTAAGAATTTCACTATCTTTAGCTCAATTGGGTTGAACCCTTGAGTTTGTGGCTTATATGTATTTTTCTTGATGTGATTCATATATGTTTGTGATGAGCTTATTGATTGTTGATGAATGATATTTGTTAAATTGTATTTGGTGATGAAAAACTTGGCTTGATTTCATTTACAAGGGCTATATATAACTTTTTCTATTTTTGACGCCCGCCAAGTGTTCGATAAAACGTTTCAATGAAAAATTCATCACCTACATGACTCTCTCGATTTCAAAAGTCTCATACATTTATAGAGATCATGTTTTGCTTATCAAATGAGTTTTCATAAACCTCTACAAGTCGTATGATTCGACTTTTCCCTTCTATTTGGCCTATAAGCTTCAATGTTCAAATAGCTCGATACATCGGTTTAGTTGCACACTTTGATATGAATATATGATGTATTTATCGTGCTAACATTCTTTTGATGATTCCAAAGGGGAGAAACAGGTGGAGAAACAGGTTATAAGCTCTTTAGCTCAAAGAAGCTAAGATAAGCTCAAAAAGAAGGTTTATAAGCTATGGCTTCCTAAAGCCATAAGTTGTGCATGATTCTTGGTCCATTGGTTGTAGTATGGACTTATATATGTTTCTAATGATGTCTCTTTGACAGGGGGAGCTTTTAAGTTATTGATACTTAAGCTCAATATTGAAAAGCTAAGCTTTTAGCTTTTGATTTAGTTGCTTCTTTATAACTCTTGTTGTGCATGTTGATAGGGGAGCATTTTCTATATGTGTTTGAATATCTCTACTCCCATCCTTGTGTTTTTATTGCATGGAATGTTGTCGCTCACAACGGATAGTTCTCTTTAACTTAGGTAAAATTGTTTTGTTTTCAAAATCGACCTCGTTAAAATTGTTTTGGTTTGTAATCATCAAAAGGGGAGATTGTTTGATAAATGGTTTTATCATGATTTTGATGATTTTGATTTTACACCAAAACAATAGTTTTTAAAGGTTGTCCAAATACTCCTAAATGATTTAAAATGGTTTTAATATTTTAGGAGTATTTCTTCAAGTTTTATTTTCGACAAAATTGGACAACACTTTTAATTTTTTTTTTGGTAATGTGTTTTTACACCAAAAGCGTGGTTCTAAAATATTGTCCTAATACTTCCGATCGGTTTAAAATGTTTTTACTAAATTTTCGGAGTATTTCTTGAGTTTTATTTTCGACAAAAATTGGACAATATTTTGTCTCTTGGTTAACAAGTCGCCATCTTAGGGCAACCGCACTGAAGATGATTTTGAAGCAGAAAATGAGACAGAAGAAAAATCAAGCGGTCGACCGGTGCGCTCGGGTGTCGTCGGTCGTCGTCGGTCCGCCGTGGGTCGGCGGTGCACTGCAAGTGTGCAAAATCTCCTGTTCTATTTTTGGAAAGGTCGACCGGCTAGGGGTGATGTCGCCGGTCGAGCACCCCTCGGCCGGCCGCCCGTATTTTTTTCAATACTATTTCAAACGCCCTTTTGTGCTGTGCATTCGCCCTTTAGTTTTGACAAAAAATTATAATCGTTGTGCGTGAGACCATTCTTCCTTAAAATGTGGGATTGTTCTATAATCGATTTTTGTATCCTTATGAGACAACCATATTTATTTTAATCTCTTTGTCTTATTTGTAGACAAAAGAAAACATGGAGGAGCCCATGAAGGAGCCTATGTTGGAGGAGCCTTTGGAGGAGCCTTTGGAGGAGCCTATGTTGGAATTCAAATTTGAAGGCTCTCCTATAAATAGATGAAGGCTTGAGGGATCAAATACAAGACTTGATACAAACAACAAGAGATATCACAAGCACATAATCTTTGTTATTCATTTCAACATTCTTGTTGTAATAGCCTTTAAGTACTATCACTTTCACATCTTGAGGTCTAGGCTTTCATTCTTGATTACACTTGCACTTTTGAGTTGTAATATTTTTCAAAGTGTAATCTTGATTGTAATTCATCAACCAAACACAAGATATCCTTGTGAGTATTCTTGTGGTAAGAATACACTTGGGTGATCAAGGTGATAGGTATTTCAAGAGTGTGGTGCTCTTGAGGTGTTGAAGAATTTGGTATTCTTCAAGATTGAAGATTGTGGTGATCTTCAAAGGTGCCGTTGAAGGAAGATTGTGGTAATCTTCAAAGGGAGATTGTGGTAATCTCCAAAGGTGGTGTTGGAGAGTTCGGTGCTCTTCAAGACGGAAGATTGTGGTGATCTTCAAAAGAGATTGTGATAATCTTGAAGGTGTTATTGAAGAAGAGTGTGGTGCTCTTCAAGGTGTTGTTGTAAGTTGGTGTTGTATTAATTTTTGGTAAATTAATAAAATTTTTTTTTTGAAATCCATCCGGATATCTTTGGGGTGGTAGAGGATTAGGCCCTAGGTGGGTTGAACCTCTTTAAATCGGCGTGTGTTGTTTTCATTCCGCACCTTTATTATTGTCTTTGAGCATTCGGTTCGAAAAAGAGGGCGAAATCGAAAAGATGGAGATAATCTATTCACCCCCCCTCTAGATTATCGTAGCCGCTTGGACTTACACAAACTTGCAAGCAGAATACCAATTAATCGATCATGCGGTTAACAAATATAACAAACATGTAAAAACTAGGCCTAGGTCTGATAACTTTCGTATTCACAGATTAGGGCTATCCCAACATAATTTGCTATTTTCATTAAGCCTTAGGTTAGATAATACATTTCTGATTCATATCTAACCCCCTGAATAAATTTAGTCCAGGAATAATATCTTCTCTCGATCTCAATTATTCCCCCAAAATAATCAAAAGTTGATCAGACAATCAATTATCAAATAAAGCAACTTATTCAGGAAAGCAAATCAATTAATCAATATTCATGCTTGTATGCTTGAATCAAATCATCCTAATCCTAGAACAAGAAAATTAGTTTATGCTTGGGGATGAGATCATAATCTCAATTGAAGGAAAGACTATAATCATAAACATAATAATGCAATAATAATAATCACCCAACAATTGAAATTAGACAAAAGAGATGAAGAAATCTTACTCTTTGATTAAGAAGCAAAATAACTTTAAGGGGAAGAACCCAAGCAATCCCAATGTTGAATGGAAGAGAAAAATACCAAAAACTAAAGTTTAGAAGTGCTAAGAATGAAGGTGTACGAAATTTTGGATCCCCAAGTGCTATTTATAAGCCAAAAAACCCTATACTGGTGGAAGAATCCAAAAAGAACAAGGAAAAACGAATAAAAAATCTGGAAACTTCTGTCGGTGCGCGTCCGCGCAGCGTGTGCCTTGTGCGCGGCCTTCCTTGCGCGCGCCGCGACCTTCCTTGTGCGCGCTAGTGCGCGCCCACCTTCAGTTATGCTGTGCGCGTCCGCGCATACTTGCGCGACGCGCTGAATTACGTCAATTTGACGTTGCACGTCGTGCTCTCTTGCGTGCGCGCGCATAACGTCGTATGCCTTGACCGTGTTTCGCCTGTAGTGCCCGTTTTTGACCGTTTTAGCCCATTTTCAAGGTTTCTTCTTACGAAAACCTACGAAACAAACAAAAATACCCTATGTAACATATGATAATATAAAATGGGATGAAAAGACACAAAAAATATGCACAATCACTCACACGAAAAATAGAAATCACACAAAATTCACACACAAAAACATATAAAACATTGATCTTGACGGTTGGCAAACTTCAAATGGCACTGTATCATTAAGATGAATTTGTAATCCATCGCCAACATCGGGGTCAATTTTATCATTTTTTTGGCTTGATTCGAACTTTATATCTATACAAACTTAAAGACAATATAAAACAACAAAAGAAAGAATAATATGAGGCTAAACAAGCTAGATAGTCGTGTATAGTTTAATAGCTTTCAAAAATTTCACCCTTTTAAGTTGAAAATTTTAAAATTAGGGCTTTAGAAGAAATTAAGTGTGACAATTTTTTTCGGCTGTTAGGGATGCTGCGCAATGGGATGGGATCTCCTATTACACTTTTCCTATTTCACTCCTATTCCATTGCATTGGATGAAATACACGTGTGCAAGATGGTATCACATGATGTCACAACTGTACACGTGTCTTTCATCCAACATATGGAATAGGGAGTGGAATAGGGAAAGTGGAATAGGAGATCTCAACCCCTGCGCAAGACCCAGGAGAAATCGTGTCCTTCAATATTGGTGGGAGAAATTTTAATTTCTTTATTTACTTAATAAAGTAAAAAGTAATCGGTGGAAGAATTTTTAATTTCTTTATCTATATAATAAAATAAAATACAAAAATCTTGTGGGCAATAGGATTTGAATGCGGGATGCCTTACAAAATTTCAAGAGTGGCAAGTGGCAACTGTCAAGATTTCAACTACTAATTAAGCTGGACTTAGTTTTAGTTCATTATTTTATTTATTTTATATGTGTATTATATATAAAAGGTAGACATACCCATTCAACTATTCTATATGTGTATTTTTATATGTATTATGAAAACTATAATAGAGAATAATGATATAAATATATACCTATATAGTTTAATTTTTCAGTTCCCATTCAAAACTTCAGTCAAGCGGAAGTCATAACCAATAACGAAATGTTCTGAAAAACAAAATAGTCCGGATTTATGGTAATAATTTAACACTCGGCCTAATTGCTTGGTATAAAATTGAATATCTATCAAGTGTATGGGAGTTTAAAAATAAGAGATACGAGTGGAAAAATGAACTAAGTTACTCGTTACTCTATCCGAGATCGATCGTTAAAAACTCGTTTGAGATTGGTTCGTTAACATAATAAACCAAACTAGAACATATTCTTTTGTTTGATAATATGTCAATTAAGCTCGTTTCTAGCTCTACTCGATTAGTAAAAAAATATGAATTATGTATGAAAATATCAAGCTACTCGAGCTCGATTTGTGTCGGTTTGATTCAATTAATAATCAGATCAAATTCAAACACAATTTTGAAGTGCGATTAAAATTCAAACAAGCTCACAACAATATATTCGGCTCGACTCGACTCGATTCGTTTACACCCGACGAATGGGCTATGCGATGCTAAATCAATTATATAAAGGAACTAATATATTTAAATTAGAATGCATCAAATTGGGTGTTGACTAAGTAATACATACGAGATTACGAGTACTCCAACGTCCTAGTTGAATAAGTACTACTGCATCTGTCATATATATTAAATTATATTTGTATATGCATATTGACTAATGACTCGGTGGAATTCATCACGTGAAATTTGTAAATTAAGTACTCGGAGAACTTCTTTATATACAAATATAGTTTTATATTTAATTTGCAGAAAACGACGCCAATAGAAAATGATAGAAGACTTATTTTAGGGATAATTGCATTTTGTTAAATTAATAACATGGAAAGTTGACTTCCTAAATTTTAGGGATAATTGCATCTTGTCCCTGAAATTATTGTAAGTATTGCACATTGTCTGCCAAACTTTGAAAACTTCTCACGCATACATAATTTTGAACATTTTGCATATAATACCCTGGGCATGAGTTGACACAAGTGAATTTTTGGTTGGTTCAGAAAGTAAAACAACAAATCATATAGTTTATCAGAAATATTCCTTGTGAGGCATCACCACATTGACTTCTTAGCTCCACTTGGACATAAAATACACAAAAATAACAGCAGTTTGGTACTTGATTTGACTAACAATTGGTGTTGGGTAGCTTTTGGATCAGGAAATTAATTATCAAATCAGCCCTAATCCAAATATTTCACCCTGATCTATATATAGACTCAATTAAGAGTAAAACTTCCCTAACAATTTCAGAAAATCATAAACATGGAAATCTATGGTAGTACTTTTCTACTATGCACACCAATCATCTTATTATGTACCCATTTCCTTCTCCGCACTCTAAAATCCAACAAGAAGAGGCTTCCTCCAGGCCCGACGGGCCTCCCAATCCTCGGAAGCCTCCTCAGTATCGGAAACAGGCCCCAAGAATCCTTAGCCAAGCTGGCCCAAACCTACGGTCCTCTCATGACCGTAAAATTCGGAATGCTCAACGTCGTAATCGCCTCGTCAGCAGACATGGCAAAAGAAATCCTCCAAAAAAACGACCAGGCCTTCATCGGGCGGCCCAGTCCCGAAGCAGTGATCGCGGGAAAACACCACGACATGTCACTGCTCTGGTCGTCGGGCCAAAGCCCGACCTGGAAAAAACTTCGGAAAATCTGCAACAGCCAGCTTTTCACGATTCAGAGATTGGACACTTTGCAGGAATTGCGCCATCTGATGATGCAGAAAATGATCGTACGGGTCGACGAAGCCCAGGAAACCCGAGAGCCCCTTAATTTGGAGGGTTTAGCGTTTGGTACGTCGATGAATTTTTTATCGAACACGTTGTTTTCCGGGGACCTGTATGATATGAAATCGGATTCGATGAGGGAACTGAGAGAACTGATCTGTGAACTTGTGGATCTTGCTATCAAACCAAATATAGCTGATTATGTGCCTTTCTTGAGGCCATTTGACCCACAAGGTGTCAAGCGTGACATCTCCGTGTTGTACGATAGAACGCATATACTCTTGAAGGATATTATTGAGCAACGTATTAAACAGAGGGCGAGTGGAACAGAGAGGTGTGGGGATTTCTTGGATGTTTTGCTAGATGGTAGTGAAGAAAATGGCGCCGAAAACCTCACGCACACAAATATCATGATTTTGCTCATGGTAAGCTTTTCTGTTTTGTTTCTTAGAATTAGACGAGTCAATTTCAGCCCGGCCCGCCGCCGGCTGGACCAGCCGGATTTTTAACTGGACTGGACTCCATTTTTCAGGCCCAAAAAAGAGTCGGGTCTATGTTGGGCCGGGAAATCAGAGGCCCTGCCATCTTTTTGGCAAGCCCAGCTCGGCCCGATTTTTTCTCTTTGCCCGACGGCCAACCCTTGGTCGAACCGGCCCGATTCACAGCTCTACTTAGAACAAACTTAAACTTGAAACATGAATTGAGCATAAAGAATAGTCTTAGCTTATAGATCCCTAAAGGGGAAACAATTTTTTTCTTGGACTACTTGAAAAATTAGTTTTCTAAGTAGTCGCATATAAGTTTTTGGTCCAATATTTTTAAAAAATTTGGACATTTAGTTTGATTTTCATCGGAACTGTGTAATTTTTTGTAGGACCGATGTGTGCTAAAGTGTCTAAGGAATATAGAGATTTTGGCGATTTCGCGTAAAAATTGACACGTCAAATCACAAAATATTGACACAAAGTTTGTGGGTTTTATGTTTTTGATGGTAATTTTTGCGCCAAATCACCAATTTTTTTGACATGTTTGCCCCTAACTTGTGTTAACCAATACTTTCTTTTAAAAGTACATAATTTCGGTTAAAATAGGACTAGATGTCCTAGTTTTAAAAGATATTTGACTAAAATTTTAAAGTAACTATTTAGAGGATTAAGTTTTAAAACAGTCCAATTTGCATAATCCAAAAAATTGTTTTCCAGATACCTAAATACAGAGGGAAACAGTTTTTAGGCATATACAAACTCAAGGGGTGTTGGTAATACTTTGAGAGAGTATCTGTAGTTTTAAAACATAATTATCATCAATGGTGGAGGGAGAGGGGGCCAGCCTGGACCCTGGCCCCCCATTTTTTTCCTAAAGAAAATAAAAATAATATTTTAGTTTGGATTTATATTGTGTTTTTTAGATTTTTTTATCTGGTCCACCATATTTTTGTGTATTGGTCCACCTCTGTTTAAACCCTGACTCGGCCCTTGACTATCATGGTTATTGTAATTATTTAAAACATTGTTTCAATTAAAGTATAACGATTCATGAGTCATGACCTTTGAAAACACAATCCTCGTTATTTTCATTATTTGCTTTACACCTATTTCCCCTGTTTTACATATCATGTATCTGGCAAAAATGGCAGGATTTATTCGTTGCAGGCACTCATACCACTACCAACACCATGGAGTGGGCAATGGCCGAGCTTCTCCACAATCCACCCATACTCGCTAAGTTAAAGCAAGAACTATCTAACAACATCCCGCCACGAAAAATCGTCCAAGAACAAGACATTCCTCAACTTCCATACTTAGACGCGATAATAAAAGAAGTAATGAGATTGCACCCCGTTGCACCACTCCTCATACCCCACCAGACCGAGCAAGAAGTCGAAATAAACGGATACACCATTCCTAAACACACTCAAGTTTTCGTAAATGTATGGTCCATACTAAGGGATTCGGCTTACTGGGATGATCCGACCAGTTTTAAGCCCGAGAGGTTTCTAAACTCGGATATTGATATCCGGGGCAGGGATTGTAGGTATATTCCGTTTGGCGCTGGACGACGCATTTGCCCTGGAATGAATCTTGCTATGAGAATGATGAGCGTAATGTTGGCTAATCTTGTGCATAGTTTTGGTTGGGAGCTGCCGAATGGATTGAAACCCGAGGATGTGGACATGACAGATGGGTTTGGAATAGCGTTGAAGAAACTTGAGCCGCTTGTGGCCATTCCTGTGCATGCTGATTAATATTATGAACAATGTTTTTTAAGCCGAATTATAATAGTTTAAAATTTGTGTGGTTTTTAAGTTAAATGATATGGAAACAATTAATATTGTCTTCAACTTGTAGCTTAGCTTATCAAATTGTTATTAAGTGCATTTGATTGCATCAGTAACAATGTTCATGGATTATGGATAAGTGAATATGGGAATCTTTAGTTTACACCTAAAGAAACCAAGAGTTTGTAGCTTAAGTGGTATCGCTCACCCTTTGGTTACGGTATTGACCAGAGTTCGAACATGTATCTTTCAGTTTCTGTTAAATTTATCCCTTCCCCTCCAACTATTACTCTCAACTTATTTAAAAAAAAGTTTACACCTAATCAAATTAGAATGCTTTTGTTTATTAACTTTATTTCTACAATTTTCGGAACTCCATAGCTACAGAAATTGTAGTACACTTTTCTGATTATTCTCAATTTGTTACATCACCTAATGATAGTAATAGTGAAAAAATCATATCACATTAACTTTCAACATCTCTCAATAAGACATTTTGTCGAACACCTTATAGCATAGTGTAAAACTAACGGGATGAGATCTCCTATTCCACTTTTCATATTCCACTCATATTCCATTGCATTGGATGAAATACACGTGTGCAAGATGATGTCACGTGATGTCACAACTGTACACGTGTCTTTCATCCAACATATGGAATAGGAAGTGGAATAGGGAAAGTGGAATAGGAGATCTCAACCCAAAACTAACTAATTCGTTCTAAGCATAGGTGAGAACCTCTCAACTTCGTAGAAACACAAGCAGGACATTTCGGCGTAAAGGCACATGGCCGATAGATAAATAAAAGAGAAAAACAAGTATTGATCACACGGCCGATCAGCTAGCTTGACAGTGGGCCTTATTAAAATCTTTTAAGGTAAACCCCACCAATTTGAGGAAAAAGAGTATCCCAAGATAAATGTCAAAGTTGCAACAAAAGTAATATCCAAATCAAAGGAACAAACTCAAAAAAGGAAATTGATTAACACCAAGTTTGCCATATAATAACCAATTTTTACCAAGTAAATGTATTTTAAGTTATTGATCACCTATAATTATCGAAAAAATTACAAAATTGGTCCTGTAAGTTGGCCTACATAGTAGCATAGGCTTTTCGTCTGTTTTTTAATTTGTTGCAATTTACATGCAACAAATTTTTAAAATTGGCATTTCAGTCCCAAGTCACGGGAATTTGCATAAAAATTACGGGAAAGCGTTGATTGTATCTTGTATTACATATTACACGTGCACGTCAGTGTATATAATCAATATGATCAAGTGCATATTTATGGAAAAGTTTGCACACATATCATAAGATTTTGATATGCAATATAAGATGTACCACAAAATTGAAAATATAGATGATTCAAAATACTTAAGAAAAAGACGTACATTATTAAAAAAAGTAAAACACGAAACACTTGTAAACCCGGATGTCCAAAATTCTCATTAAGGAACAATTGAATTTTAACATGACTACCTTTATACCATTTGTATTTGGTTTATTACTTGTGTGAAGAAATTTTTTAATTAATCAAAGATTGGGAAGCTTCTCAAATTAAATTTGTTTTCCTCATAAACAACATTGGCATGAAAATGATATGACGATGATGATGATAGAGTCTTGCACTTCCATCAATCTATAAATAGATGCAAGAACAGGAGATTAAAAATATACCACCCAAAATCAGCTAGCTAGTCTTGAGAAATCATCAATGGATCATTTACAAAACCTTGCTTCAACAAGCAGCCCAAGGGTGAAAATCGGACGCGATGATTTTGCCAAGGATTTTGTTTTTGGAATTGCAACCTCTGCTTATCAGGTTCGTAATTTGGTTTGAAGCTGGATTTTGGACTTTTGGTAAAATTTAGTGCTTGTTTGGGAGCACTTATGGAAAAGTTCATTTAGAGAATGGACTTTTCAAAAAGCCTCTCATTCTCACTTTTCTAGAATAGACTTTTGGAGGAGTGAATTATCCAAAAGTCCATTCTAAATTAACTATCAAACATGAATTATTATTTAAATGGACTTTTAGATCCAAAAGTCCATTCTAAAAGTGTTCCCAAACAAACACTTATAATTAGGTTGAAGGATTTTGGACTTTTGGACTTATAATGTTTTGTGTGTGTTAAACTAGGTTGAAGGTGCCGCTAGTGAAGGTGGAAGGGGCCCCAAAGTATATGGGATGCGTGGACGCTCAATCACCCCGAGTATGTGCTCTCATTTAATCTCACTTTATTGACGTGCACATTTACTTAATTAGTGCATATATAAACACTTACGCAATACTTAGAGTACTATGTGCATGTTTATTGGTTTAGAGCGTCGACCGTTAATGTTCATTCATTTGACAGGTAGAATCTTGGATCATACGAATGGTAATGTTGCTATTGACCAAGTATCACAAGTACAAGGTATATATATTTGTTACGCATATGGCATCTCCTAGTTTTCATGGTATATCGTTTGGTGTTTAATTTGCATACAACATGTAAATGTCACATGTATAAGGTGATTTCACTATATATTATACACATGACATTTATTTTTGTATTTTAAATAATATCAAACGTTGTAGGGAATAGAAGATCTTCTTATACAACAATGATTTATTTGAAATGTTTTCGGATAGTTACACAAATGTCACATATATAAGGTGATGTCACTATATATTATACACAGGACATTTATTTTTGTATTTTAAATAATATCAAACGTTGTAGGGAATAGAAGATCTTCTTATACAACAATGATTTATTTGAAATGTTTTCGGATAGTTACATATATATGTACAGTGTACACATGAATATCTGGAATTTCTTTCAGGAAGATGTAAAGCAAATGAAGAAAACAGGTTTTGATGCCTACAGGTTTTCTATTTCATGGCCTAGAATATTGCCAGGTACTAAAGAGATTGCATTGATTTACCAAACATACATGCACAGGAATATCATCAAAAGGGAATTAACTGAAATTATATATTGGTGGTATAAACTAGGTGGAAAATTAAGTGCTGGCATAAATCAAGAAGGAATTAAATACTACAACGATCTTATAGACACACTCTTGGCTGAAGGTTATTTTTTGCTGCCCGAACGCAATACTTTTTCATATTCGACTACAATTAATCTTACTTCACGTGTGTGTGTGTTTGTGTGTGTAAAGGTATTGAGCCATACATTACTCTCTTCCACTGGGACCTTCCTCTCACCTTGGAACTTGAATACGGCGGCTTCCTATCAGAAAACATTGTGTAAGCAATCCATCCTTATAGTTAAGAATATCTCCAAAGGTTTCCTCAAAAATAGTGTGAGTTTTACACTATTTTAGAGAAAAATTTGGAGGAACTCAACATTAATATTCTCCAACATTCCACTCTAAATTTTACTCCAAATTTTAATTTAACATTTATATTTATGTTTAATATAATAAAATATAATATATTTGTATGAATATGTATTTTAATTTAACTCGCCTTTTGTAATTTATTATATAAATTCTAATATATTTGTATAAGAAATTGATTATAAATATAGCAATTCACAATATAATCTTAATAAACAAAAAAAAAACATGATAATTAGAAATTAATTTTAAAATTATTTTAACAAATTGATGGATACAAAACATTTATACATAATAATATAAGAGAAAAGGACAAAACATTACATTTAAAAAAATATCATAAACAAAAAATAAAGTAGAGGTGTGAATAGTGGCCCTCTACATTAAGAGGTGCATCGTACACTCACCCCATATTAGATTGGTAAATAATGTGGGGTTGGAGAAGGTTTTTCTTTTCAAATCGGCGTCTACCCCTTGGAGATACTCTAAGGCACCACAAAACATAACTTGCAACACACTTAATTAATTTGTTTATTTTATTTTTCCAGACAAATTTCAAAATTGGTCCTATAACTTAACGGGTGGTTAAAATTGGTCTTGTTCATTTTTAAAATTTTAATTTCGTCATATAAGTTTTTAAAATTGTTCAATTAAAGTCATATTATCGCCAGAATATTGCAGAACCATAGGAAATTTACAAGTGACTCGCACGTGATCCCCTAAAATTAAGAATATTTTGGTTCTCGACTATTTTTGGGTTACATGGCAAACATTAGTCCACATTATTAACGGTTACAATTTTGTGATTCATGTGGATTATTGATTATTGTCTGCCATGTCACCCAATAATAGCCGAAAATCAATAAATCCCTAATTTTAGGGGATCCCACGCATATTAGCCAGGAATCAATATTCCAGTGATTTTGATACATTACGATGATAATAGAACTCAAATTGAGCAATTTTAAAAATTACATGACCATATTAAAATTTTAGAAACGCATGGAACCAATTTTGGCACACCCTTGAGTAGTTGATTTACCAGGGGATCAATTTTTTAACTTTACCTTTTTTTTCACCAATTAATTTCCCTTTTTTCACGCATACGTTAATTCCAGGAAGGATTATTGTGAGTACGTGGAGCTGTGTTTTTGGGAATTCGGGGATAGGGTAAAACATTGGATAACATTTAATGAGCCATGGAACTATAGTGTTTACGGGTACGTGACGGACGTCTATCCACCCGGTCGAGGCTCGTCTTCTACACCACAAAATGGAAATCCTGGCACCGAACCGTATTTGGTGGCACACAATATTCTCCTTGCCCACGCTTTTGCCGTCGATTTGTACAGAAAACAATTCCAGGTGGGATTGAGTAATGCTTAATTATTAGAGATAATTACAAAAAACTTCACGAGGTGTAGGCTAATTACAAAAAAACCCATAGATAGCCCATCAGATTTGTTTTTGTCTTAAATTTAAGGTGTGACTGTAATATCCCTGTAACTACCAAAGGGGTTTTTGAAATGATTTTGTTTATGAATGGGGTAAATGTCCCCTAATTATTATTACTACTATTTATAAGATTACCTAAATATACATGATGCACTTTGGATAATGAAAAATGCAGGCATATCAAGGTGGCAACATCGGGATCACAGTTAATTCAACTTTTTTTGAGCCCCTCAACGACACTAAAGAGGACAGAGAAGCTGCAAGAAGGGCTGCCGATTTCAGGTTGGGATGGTGAGTGCGCTGAGACAATCCTACGTTATCTCAGTTCCATCAAAATTCTCATATGTTTTTATGTTTCCTATTTTGATCACTCGTGGATTAATGGTTATACATTGGAAATTGGAATAGGCTTTGTTACAATTTAGGTCCTGTAAAATTATGAGTGTGGTATATTTGAAGTTGTAGTCAAACAAGTTATGGTCTTTTTTGCAATTATCATCATTTAAATTTAAAGGGGTGGTATATAGAGATGGCAGTGGGGCGGGGAATCCCCGTTCCCCGCGGGGATCCACCCCGAAAGGGGTGGGGATTCCCCGAAATTTTTCCCCCGTGGGGATGGGGATGGGGATGGGGATGGGGAATTTTTCTCCCCGTTGGCGGGGACGGGGCGGGACGGTGATTATACTCCGCGACCCGCGGGGATCCCCGCCCTGTTCCCCGCGGGGAACCGCTTATTAAATATATAATATAATATTTATATATTATATATATTATAAATATATCCACGTAAATATTAAAAATGACAAAATATTTAATTTATTTTATTAATGCGTGGTTTATTAGTTTTTTTATATAATTTATTAATATTAAAAATAATTATTTTTATAAAAAAATTATTTTTTTGCAAAAAAAAAAATAAAGCGGGGAACTGGGAATTCCCGTGGGGATGGGGATGGGGGAAAATGTTCCCCGTTTGTCTCACGGGGACGGGGACGGGGACGGGGATTCCCTGCGACCGCGGGGATGGGGATCTCTCCCCCGTCCCGCCCCCGCCCCATTGACATCCCTAGTGGTATATTTGATCCTATAAGTATTGCATGCACCAATTCCAGTCTAGTAAATTTTGATTTTTATGTTATTTTTGTCGCATATGATTTAATTTTGTGCAATTTTGGCCCTAGATGATTATTTTAATATTTCACCCTTTCGAGATCAAAATTGCACAAAATTAGAACTTATGAGACCACAATGAGAAAATATCAAAACTTTCAGGAGCAAAATCGCTACTTAAGTTATGATACTTACGAGATCAAATATGTCACCCTTTTATACTCACAGGACCAAAATTGCTAGACAAAAATTTAGAGGACAAAAATATGTCACCTACTTATACTTAACATGACCAAAAATGCAATTAAGCTTGGAAAAGGAATTGAAACATTATTGAAAATACAGCCCGGTTGTTTATTTTTAGACAAAAATATATATCTATTTTCAACTTTCCTAATTTATTTAAAAAATTAGTCTGTTTGTTAGGTAAATTACAGTCCTAGAATTGTTGGAGTTGATTTTATTGTGTTTAGGTTTGTGGCCCCATTAGCAACAGGTGAGTATCCACAAAGCATGAGGGATGCAGTAGGAGATCGTCTTCCCAAATTTACTCAAGAGCAAACTAAATTAATAAAAGATTCCTATGATTTTTTGGGATTAAATTATTATACGGCGAATTACGCAGTTAATACGCCCAAAGTTTCTGGGCAAAAACCCAATTATACAACAGACCAAGAGGCTACTTTCACAAGTGAGTGCTTTTAATTTGCAAATTTTCCCGAAAATACACACTTTTCCCATTTTCTTTCATATTTAGTTTTTAGTAACAATGTTCTTTTTCCCCCCCATTTTTTTCAGCTGAGCGAGATAAAGTTCCAATTGGTCCCAAGGTAAAGTTGTTACTGCATGTACTTTACCCGTTTTCATGTATTTTTTTTTCCAAACCCGTTTTCATGTATTGACTATCAAAATATATGCATCTTTATAACTTAGCTTATTTTGATATTAGTTTTCTGAGCAGACACCTTTAAATTTTAGTTTAAGATCTTTGAAGAATTGGGACATTTAATTCTACTTTGACCGAAATTATTTAATTTTTCAGAAATTGCTGACAATGATAGATCAGGTACAAAAATGTCAAAAGATTGAGGATTTTGGAGATTTAGCACAAAAATTGCCACCAAATCATTAATATCCCCAAATTTTGTGTGTTAATTTTTTGGTGTTTTTGACGTGTCAAGTTTTGCCCCAGATCACCAAGCCCCTAAAATTCCTCACACATTAGCACCCATCGTTCCTAGTTAGCAATTACGGTAAAATTATACAATTTCTGTCAAAATGAGGTAATATATACAAAATTTTAAAAAATATTGCACCAAAATTTAAAGTGACTATTTAGGGAACTAAATTTCCAGTTAGTCCAAATTACAAGACCGAAAAACTATTTCCGCATCTTTATATATACATTTGGAAAAAGAGACCCACATGCGTGCAATCATGCATGCTTTAATAAGCAAAATAATACCATCTACAAGTTTTTAATATATTACATAAATTATATTATATAAAATGTTACTCTCCGACACGTTTAAAGTTTTCTAAATGAAGTAATTATTTAATAGACATATATTTGCTATATCAAAGGAGTTACGTCTATCTTGAAACGCTTCTAAAAAGATGTTTAATTAATTCTCCTTAATTCATGTTCAGGCTGCTACAGATTGGCTATTTATCGTGCCTAAAGGAATTTATGGGCTACTAGTTCACCTAAAGGAAATATACAAGATACGCCTCATTTATATTACAGAGAACGGTACGTAATTATATTGACATATTATGTGTTGCAGTTGATTTAATAAAGTTATTTGAGTTTTTTTTTTTTTTTGAGGAAAGTTAATTGAGTTTTAGAACTATACGTAATATATAACTAATGCTGATTTTCAAATTTTGAAAAATATAGGGGTTAATGAAGCAAATGATTCCAGGCTTACAATTTCAGAAGCCCGTAACGATCAAGTACGGATTAAATTTCATCAAGACCATCTCCATTACATTAAAATGGCAATTAAGTAAGCCACAATTCCATTGTTTGTTCTACATTAACTTGATCAAAAGTTATTGGTTGAAAAAAGTAATTATTTAAGGAAAAATTGCAAAATTGGTCACGTAATTATAGAATGGTAGCAAAAACATCATGTAAAAATTACGTTTTGCAAAAAAATCATGTAAATATAGAAAACTCTAGATTTTGGTCCTGCAAATACATGGTTTGCAAAATAGTCTTGTATCTATATAAAAATCTCAATTTCAGTACTAATTTCACCATATTTCAATCATGTAAGCGGCACACGTAGTTCCCAATTTTCAGTGAAATTGAGACCAAAATTGAAATTTCCATGCAGTTGCAGGCGAACTGTACATTTTGCAAGACCAAAAACTGAGATATTAATATAGTTACAGAATTTTTTTGCACAACGTGATTTTCATAGGATCTTTTTGTCACCATCCTTTAGTTACAGTACTAACTTTGCAATTTTACCATTATTTCATTTTATTTTTTTTGAGAAAACCATTAATATTTAATAATGAATATTCAATAATTAAGGAAGTTGGTATGCTTTTATTGCAGCGAGGGTGTGAATGTGCAGGCCTATTTTGTGTGGTCATTTGCTGACAGTTTTGAATGGGTGTCTGGATACACAGTTCGATTTGGCATATTTTATACAGACTATATGGATGGGCGTCTAACAAGATATCCTAAAAGATCAGCTATATGGTGGGCGAATTTCTTGAACAAAAAGCTTATAATAAAGAGCTCATTGAAGAGACCAGCTCAATATCTGGATGATGAGAATGATCCAGAGAAAAAAGCCAAGAATTGACAATATTGTCTATAATTAAGTACTATAGTTTTTGGTACTCCCAAAAAAAAAATATTACTATAGTTTTGATTTAAGCTCCAGAAAATGTGTGGTACCTTTATCTTCTAGTTTCTATTTGTGCCCAGATAAGTGGTTTACGATAATGGACATTTGAAGACGAGTTACCTTAATTATCATTTTTTTTTCTTTAGCTTTTTTGTTAATTATAAAAATAAATAGTTTGCTTTACATTTTTCAAGCTCATTCAATAGTTGCTCAAGTAGTATCGTTCGCCCTTTCTAAGAGTATTGATCAGGATTCAAACCAATATTTTTCAATTTCTCTTAAGTTTATCCCCTACCCTCCAACCACTACTCTCAACTTATAAAAAAATTACAAAATTGGTCCAGTAACATTGGGGTGTTGGTATTTAGGACTTTAATTTAAAAAAGGGCACATTATAGGACAATTTTGACGAAAATTCAAAAATTGCCGATTTTGGGATTTAGTCCTATATATTTGTCTATTACCAATTTGCATACATTTGGTTCTAATTTTTTTGATTAAATTTATTTTTTATTAATAATTCTAATTAAAACTTAATTTTTTAACAAAAATTTAAAAAGTTTTTGGGGCATTTTCGTCCTCAAAAGTAAATAGGTACCAGTTTATAAAAAAATGTGAAGTATGGGTACTAAATTGGTAACTCGGGAATGTCAGGTACCAAACCAGCAAAATATCTATAGGTCAAGTACCAAAAACTCAATAACCCTAAATCTAATATTCATTTAAAAATTTAAACATTAATTAAAATAATTTAAAATTCCAAATTAAAATTTGAAAGTAATTAAATAAAGATGAAAATTATAATTGAATCCAAAAAATTATTTTAGTTACATTTAATTTTTTTTTTATTTCTTTAAGTATTTTTCAAATATTAGTTTGTAATTTGAAATTACTTTAAATTATATTTACATTTTTACAAGTTTTATATTTACTAAATAATGTTTAGATTTTATATTGATAGTTCTTCGATTAATTCGAATAATTTCAAATGTTCTTCAGTATTTTTTATATATTAAATAACTTTATAATTGTTATTTCATATTTTTTGATTTCATTTAGCTATCGTAAGATTTAATAAATAAATGTTAACAATTTTATTTTTGTACTTTTCATATTTATTTTCATGTATTTTTATGTTAATGTGTAAATTCTTAAAATAATTATCACATTTAGAGAATAATAATAATATGAAAATATATATAATTCCTTTTTTTTCACACAAGACTTTTTATATTCGAAGCAAACGGAAGGCATAATATTGATCAAGGAAATATTCCGAACAAAACAAAATGTACAGAATGGTGGTGCCGTGGTGGTAATATTTTAGACCCGGCCTCAAGTCTCTGGCATATAAATGTATAATAAATGTTAGTATCGACCCTGCTGTCAAGCCCGTATGCCATAGCCGAATATTACAATAGTCTAACAGATAAACTATTACAATAGACATCCTATGGGATTAGGGATTACAATTTTTCTAAATAAAAGCGATAAATTACAGATTAAGGCTTTCGAACACAAAGGAAACCGAGAAGACATTTTCCCCATTCAAGCCGCAAGAAAAGCCCAAAACTATAACTCAACCAAGAAAATGAGTATAACACTAAGTATACCAAAAACGCAGCACGAGGCCGAACTGGGGAAAATCGAGCTGAGGTTGGACTCTTTATCTCAAGCCGCTGCCAATAATCAACAAGTAACAGAAATAAGTGCAGATATAAAGAAAAATGCAAAGGACTGAAAAATAAAAGTAGGAAAGGAAGGATATCACCATTTCTTGGGCGTGAGTGATTCGCACACAACAACGACTCGTACAAAAGCGGCGAGCTTCAAGGTACGACTTGAAGCTCCGGGCGAAGGAGATAAGGGTCGAATCCTTCGGCTCAGAATACTGAAGACTCCCCAACCAATGTTTAAGAAAACCAGGGCTTGGACCAAGCAACTGGCAGCCCACAAAGAGATACCCAAAGCCCCACGCCTCCAAAGACCCACCACCTCGGGATCAAGCCCAAATGAGAACTGCACCGGAAACACCGCACACACGGCGTCGACGGGCAAGCCCAAAATCAAGACCAGTAAATCCCTCTCTCACAACTCACAAAGAAAGAGCTCACAAGGATTCACAAAGAAAACCAGAGCAAAAGAACGAGGGAGAATGTCTGGAAATTTTTCAGCGCCGCTCGAAGAATCGAGAAGATAAGAAAAATAGCTACAGTCCCCAGGTTAGGGTTTCATTTGAGGCCTTTTAATGGGGATATGAATGGTTATGATTGAAACCCTCAAATGAATGGTCAACATGGATTTTAGAGGATCCGCGGTTTTACAAGTCGGGTAGAACATGACCCGGGTCCAAGAGGTGTCGGTTGCAGTGGGACTGGCCTTCTCTTTTGGGTATTGGATATGAATGTAAATGGGCCACCACTAAACATTAGTATTGGGCCACAAAAACCACGATAAAAATTTCAAGTGGAAGTTTAATAAAGATAAAAGTGGGCTATGCTATGCCTAATCCATTAATTTTCTTTTTTTTTTTTTTTGAGGGAAATAAGATATATTATCATTAGGAGTTAACCTCCGAATTAACAATGTCTGTCAGTTGATCAGGAACAGGCCCAACCAGTGGTTCATTACAGTTCAACTTTAAAGAAAAACGAGCTAACGAATGAGCTAGAAAATTTCCAGTACGTCTAACAAAACAGGGTATAACAGAATCAAAAGATGGGATAATATTATGGATGTCGTCTACGATGTTGCCCATGTATGAGATAGCGTCCGCCCTTTTCCGAAGCCTATGGTAGAGTGTGATGTTGTTTGTCTCCAGGTAAACACTTCGAAGATTCATATCCTTGGCCAACTGAAGTCCAGCGCGACAGGCGATTGCCTCTGCAATTTCTATGGCGTAGGTCGAATTCACCTTCTTCATCATTGATGTAAGCACATGACCTCTGCTATCCCGTATGAAAACCCCCAGTCCGCTTCGTTCATCTTCTATCAACGATGCGTCCGTGTTAATCTTTACATACTCTGTTTCTAGAGGCCTCCATTTGTCATTCATGCGCTGAGTCAGAGAATGTCTTTCCCCTTCGATGGCTTTCTTATATTCTTCGAGTTTCAGCGCAACCATCATGTGGCCTTCGGGAGGGGTCAGTTTTTTATCCTGGAATGTGAGCTTATTGCGAAAATCCCAGACTGTATATAGTAACATTGCAAACATGGGGTGGCCTTCGGAATCTCCATTCTTCATCACGTCTGAGAGCCAATCAACCATTGATCCCTCCTCCACTGATCTCTTGGTGCGAATTCGAAGAGGCGAGGTAGCCCAGAAATTTTTTAATTGAAAAAAAAAATGGATTGATGATTTTAGAAACCCATCAGCTAAGGAAACTATTGATGGGGTTGTTTCAGAATGGATTGAATATAGCAATGTTTTCAATTCTAATGGAAATTCTGTTCCTACTTAATTTCTTCTCTTACTGATGCAATTTTTGCTGCTGGTTGCTGGTTTTGCTGAGTTCTGGTGATCTCGATTTTCTGATTTTTTGTTGCTTCATGGATGTTTTTTGAAAGTGTATTTGATGCATTGATACTAGGGGCTGTGCCCAGTGGTCACTCTTTGCTGATGATCTTTGCTGCTGTTGCTGCTGCTTGTGGCAGATTTATGGAGCCTCCTTGAAGACCTTTTGATGTAATAGATATTCATAGACTTGTTCATGTTTTGTAATATCTTTAGCATCATTAGTATTTGGTTAAACTTTACCAAACTTTCAGCCGTTAGGCGATGTTTTGTTTTTGTTGGTTCTCTTTGCACCTTGTTGGTGTGTTTCTCCCCTCTCAACTGTTAAGTGGTAGTTGGAGAGGGGCTTCGTAGCCAGTTGGCTCGGTTGTACTTTGTTTCCAGGTTTCGTTTTTTTGGTATAAAATCTCTATCGTTTCAGATTAAAAAAAAAAGAAACCCATCGCTACATAAATAAAATTGATAGTAACTCTACATGGGCGCGCACATGCATGCCCATCGCCGCGGGCCGTAGATATCGAAGACTTGGGAACTTGAAATTTAAATATAGACATGTAACTTCCATTTTATTCTTATTTTTTCTAATTCAAAAGTCAACGATGTCTCAATCCAAGAATTTTACCCCTCTCTCTCTATATATATATATAAAATAGACTCTACTTCCTTTAGCTGCTCCAAAGACATCTCAAAACGATTTCAGCAATACATAAACATGGAAATCTTTGGTACTTTTCTACTCTGCTCACTAATCCTCTTATCATGTACCCATTTCCTTCTTAGCACTCTAAAATCCAACAAGAAAAGGCTTCCTCCAGGCCCGACGGGCCTCCCAATTCTCGGAAGCCTCCTCACAATCGGAAACAGGCCCCACGAATCCTTATCCAAGCTATCCAAAACCTACGGCCCGCTCATGACAGTAAAATTCGGAATGGTCAACGTTGTAATCGCTTCGTCAGCAGAAATGGCAAAAGAAATCCTCCAGAAAAACGATCAGGCCTTCATTGGTCGGCCCACTCCCGAATCCGTGGCCGCAGGAAAATTCCAGGACACGTCACTGGTGTGGTCCTCGGGCCAAAGCCCGCACTGGAAAAAGCTTCGGAAAATCTGCAACACCCAGCTTTTCACGGCCCAAAGATTGGACGCGTTGCAGGAATTGCGGCATCTGATGATGCGGAAAATGATCGGGCGGGTCGAAGAGGCCCGAGAAGCACGAGAATCGCTTCATTTGGGGAGGTTAGTGTTTGGTACGACGTTGAATTTTTTATCGAACACGTTGTTTTCGGGTGACATGTTTGATATGAAATCGGATTCGATGAGGGAATTAAAAGAACTTATTAGTGAACTCGTGGAGCTTGCCGTGAAGCCTAATATAGCCGATTTTGTGCCTTTTTTGAGGCCGTTTGACCCACAGGGGATCAGGCGTGATATTTCCGTGTTGTACGATAAAACGCACAAATTCTTGGACGATATAATTGGACGACGTATTAGGCAGAGAAAGAGTGGAACAGAGAGGTGTGAAGATTTCTTGGATGTTTTGCTTGATAGTAGTGAAGAAAATGGCGCCGAAGAACTCACTCGCCAAAATATCATGATTTTGCTCATGGTAAGCCTCTTTTTTTTAAGTACATATCATATTTTGATCTGGATTTGAGAGTTTTAATCACTTAATACTATCTGATTCGTAAGCATTTTGTTTGTTTTTATTCATCTAAATAGCAAACAAATTAAAACCTGAAATAGGCCTTGTATAAGAACAATTATGTTAGAAACAGTGTTTTAAAGCCATATTGGTAGTCGGTTCAGTTGATTACTCCTACATAACAAATTTTAGGTCAAATTGGTCGAATTCGTCAAACTAGTTTTCTTATTTATTTTAATGTATTTTTATTTTTATTTTAAAGAAAATTAGAGCCCTAAGCCTAGTAATTTGTTGTATATAAATAACTTTTTTAAATTTTGGACTCTATTATATATCTTTTTAGTAGGCTATTATTTTTTCACATTAAAATGTACTATCTACAATTAGTCGTTACATTATTATTTTATATAATATAATATAAAATATAATTAATTTTTTTTAGCTGATTGAGTTGACAGATGACCAGATCGCTTTATCAATCCGCTAGTTGACAAAAGAGTTGGTTTGCTTACCACACTTCAATGAACTTGCTATTTTTTAAGATTTTAATTGGCTGGTTCAATAAATATTTTTTAAATTATTGAAATTCGGCATGTCATTGCAGAAACTCAAAATTATACTCCTATACTAAAGAGTAATACTCGTAGCCGGCCACTGGTTGATGTTAGGAAATTACGGACCGGAACAAAGCCATGACAATAATGATATGAGAAAAATAAAGGTAAAATGAACACGAATATTTTTACGTGGAAAACCCCCAAATAAATTTGAGGTAAAAACCACGGGCAAGTGTAGGAGCAATTCACTATAAAAATAGGGATTACAACACCTTCTCTCTAAATACAAGGAGAAACTATATCACTCTTTCTCTCTTGAAATAGGAGAAACTAATACTCTAGAATGAGGAAATACTTGGCAAACTAAAATTGAGAACTTGATAATTTGCTTGGGATGATATTCTTCTTCTCCCGTATTAGCCTATTTATAGGCATTACAAATTAACTATTCTACCTAACCTTCAACAATGGTCGGGCAAAGATGTTTTACATGCCAATTTAATAGTCAAAGTTTTGCCCACAATTTTTGACAAATATGACTTTACTTTTTGATATTCTCCCACTTAAAGTCATTTTGTAACTCTTTCATCATTCTCTACACTTGCCACTCATGCTGCTTACGTTTCTGCTAGGCCACACGAGGATCCGCACCATTCGAACTTGCCGGTGTTGATTGGTTTGGTCATGTAGTCTGCTAGGTTTTCATCAGTATGGATCTTTTGCATATCCACACTTCCATTTTCCACTACTTCTCGAACGAAGTGATACTGAACTCCTATGTGCTTTGTCCTTGAATGTAAGGTTGGATTCTTTGCAATATGCAAAGCACTGTCGTCACAAAACAGAACAATCTTTTCTTGTTTGTGCCCGAGCTCCTCCAAAGAACCTTTGAATCCAAATTGCTTCTTTGCAAGCTTGTGTAGCGCCATGTATTCGCGTCGATTGTAGACGAGCTACAACGATCATAGATTTAAAACCCACCATGACTCCTCCGCAAGTGTAAACACATAACCCGTAGTGGATTTTCTTTTATCAAGATCACCAAAGAAAATCCGAATCAACATAACCCCGACAAAGAAAAATCCGATCCTCCATAACATAATGCAACATCCGAGGTTCCTCTGATGTACCTCAGAGCCCTCTTCACTGTATCCCAATGCTCTCTACCAGGATTCGCCATGTATCGACTGACTGCTCCCACTGCTTGTGCAATGTCTGGTCTTGTACATATCATAGCGAACATTAGACTCCCCATCTTGATGCATACTACGGACTCGAGACATTTCCCTCCTCTCTCTGTTTCATTGCTAGGACACATACTTGAGGATAACTTGAAATTAATAGGAAGAGGGGTAGAAACGCTTACAATCTTGCATGTTGAAGCGTCGCAAAATTTTCCTAAAGTAGTTCTTCTGAGAAAGCCAGATCTTCCTATTATTTCTGTCTCGGTGAATTTGCATCCCTAGAATCTTGTTTGCTGGTTGATTGACTGGTATTTTGCATGTATTTTGGGCTTAATATTGGCTAGAATGTGGGAATATGCATGCGTTATACAAGTAAATTGGGTAGTATTCTTGTTTGGTGGAATTGGATTACGTTTTGCTCGTTTTGTAGGAATTTATCTATATTTGTGGCATAGTGGCAACAATTTGAGCATTGCAACCGCCAATACTTGACTCAAGTGACGAAGTTTGGAGTCGAGTCGAGAAGAAGTTAGACGAATCGGGCGAGAAACGGAAAAAAATAGTCTATGGGCATATTGTTCCGGGTGAGCACGGGCGGGCGTGCTCTCAGCACGCCCGTGCTCAACCCAAACAAAAGGACCCAAGGTGCGGCTGGGGCACGGGCGGGCGGCCGTGCCATATTGGCACGCCCGTGCCCCATCAAGAAAGATTACACATGGTTCGGCACCCAAAGACGGGGGGTGCCAAAGTGGTACGGCCGTGCCGTCGGTGAAAAACAGAGTTTGTCAAATTTCAACTAGGTTTCGACCCGAACGAAGTACAAATAGACCGGGCGGCCACAAACAAGGACACGCTGATTTTTACCCTAGAAACCGAGAAAAGAGCAGTTTTCCATCGGAAACTTCGAGAGATTGATCAAGACCGCAACCACACCTTCGAGGATTGAAGATAGATCGAGAGATCGTCATCATCCCCGAGTCACTCATTCCATCGTATCGTATTTCAATTAGTTAGATTTTGATTATGAATAATTTGTCTATGAATTGTTTATCTTCAATGTCTGGCTAAACATCTTGTGATTCCCGGGTTTGGGAGTAGATTAATAAACACTTTTATGTGATGATTAAGGATAATTGAAGTTAATGTTTTCTTTATCTATTCAAGTACTTTGCTTTAATTCTTGTTTTATCAAAAGGCCTTTGATCTAAACTTGTTTGATGTATTGATTCATAATTCTAACCGATGAGTTTCAATACTAGATCTGGAGTACTTGACACAAATAGATTGCATGATTGAGAAGTCTGTGAATATTTGTGAGATCTTTTAATCTTTTGAACTTTTGGGAGTTGGATATCTCATGTTGAGTAGAGATGCTAACATAGATATTCCAATCAACGCTTTTACATACATCTCGAGAGAGGGGGTAAATTACTTTGGTGATTGGTCTATAGAGAAGAATACATTTAGCCTTGGTTTGCTTAACCTGAGCATAAAAGTGGGATATTAATTGAAACCATAACCCAGGAATCCATCCATTCATACTTGATCTTTTAATCACTCTTTACTTTGTTAATTTAGGATTAATTTCTGCTTTAGTAGTAATAAAACCAAACTTTCAAATTTCGATAGTTTAGATAAAAATAGGACTATTATAATCCAATACTTAGTACATTAATTTATTAATCCCTGTGGATTCGACCTTGCAAACCCTATTCTATAAACTGATCCGTACACTTGCGGTGAAGCTATAAAAATAGGCGAACACTGGTCCCAAGTCCTTCATATCAAACTCCCTAGCCAACTGTGCCTTCATTTCTTGGATCCGATTTTTATTGGGGCCTGCCACCAACATATCATCCACATACAACAGCAAAATAATAAAATCATTATCATCAAACCTTTTGTAGTACGCACAATGGTCTGAACTAAGTCTGTTGTATTCAAGGTTCATTATGAAGGAATCAAATATCTTGTACCAACACCTCTACTGTTTGAGACCGCATGCAGATTTGTTCAACCCGCAAACAAAGTTCTCTTTGCCTGTTTCAAAGAAAAAAACCTTCCGGTTGAAGCATATAAATTTCTTCTTCAAGCTCTCCATGAAGAAACGCAGTTTTTACATCTAACTGCTGCAGATGTAAATCAAATGTAGCACACATCGCCAGGACTATCCTCACCGTCGTGAGTCGAACCACTGGGGAAAATATCTCGTTGAAATCAATACCCTCTTTCTGAGCATATCCTTTCACCACCAATCTTGCACGATACCGCTCTACTTGATCGTTGCTATCCCGCTTGATCTTGTAGACCCATTTATTACCAATGGCTTTTACGCCATGTGGTAACGCATGACTAGTTTCCAAGTTTGATTCTTGTGGAGAGCTTCAATTTCTTCATGCATTCTTTGTCATCCATCGATACGCATCCGAGCTTTTTGTAGCTTTATGGAAAGTTGATGGCTCTCCATCTTCCGTTAAAAGACAAGTATGCAACATTGCTCTCCATAACATACTCGATTGCAAGTGGTGGCTTTCTCTCACGAGTTGACCAGTACTTCATTTCTTGAACATCGACTCAACTTGTTCTTGTACCTCATGCTCTGCATCGTTGAGAAGATTTCGAATCTTCATTCTCAGAGATTATTTTCCACTAAAGACCGTAGTAGTCTCCTGGTTCTCTTTTAATGTGTTGCTATCTCCTTGTCTTGCGGTTTATCTTCTCGCAAATATCACATCTCTCTGTGATGACGACCTTGTGGGTAGTGGGATCCCACAAAGCGATACCCTCCTGACTCCATCAAAGATACCCAAGAAGATACATTTTCTCGGACTTTGGGTCCAACTGTTCTTTCTTGGTCATTGTACATCACGTACACATGGACTTCCAAAAGTATGTAAACGAGAATAATCGCGCAGACTTACCACCCACATCTCCATGGGTGTTTTTCGGATCAATCGCAGATTGATGGCGACCGATTGATCACATAAGTGGTTTTGATCGCTCTCCGCCTGAGAATGTCTTGGGTAGACTTGCAGTTCTCAACATCGCTCTTGTCCTTTCTAACAAGGTTGTTCATTCGCTCCGCCACTCCATTTTGTTGAGGTGTGTACGCCACCGTGAATGTCTTTTGATGCCTTCTTGTTGTGAAAGACTCAAATTCATCACTTGTATATTCTCCTCCATTATCGGTCCTTAGACACTTGATCTTTTTCCCATTCAAGTTCTATTTGAGCTTTGTATACTTTGAAGATCGGAAATACATTGGTCTTCCTTTTGATAGGATACACCCAACATCTCCTGGAATAATCATCAATGAAAGATACAAAGTATCTCGCCCCTCCTAGGGATGATAGTGGTGCTTGCCAAACATCGAGTGAATCAACTCTAAGATGCTTTTACTCTTAGATGTTGATCGCGAACTTTAATTGTGTTGCTTACTTGTAACACAATGCTCACAAAATGGTAAAGATACCTTTGTAAGACCAGGTAGTAGCCAGCTTTGGAGAGAATCTTCAATCCTTGTTCGACATGTGGCCAAGTTTGTGGTGCCACATTATCGTTGATTCTTCTATTTGAACCCGCAATCGCAACATAAGCTTCTCCTCCTTGCATTGTCTCACCTTTAAGCATATACAAATTCGCAGCGAAGTTTCTCCGCCTTCATTACTACAATAGCCCTTTCACGATCTTCATGATCCCATCCTCAATACGAGTTTTACATCCAACATCATCCAATTGTCCCGAAGACAAAAGATTCTTACGTAGGCCCTTCACATGTCGTACCTCCGAATGGTGCGAATCGTACCATCAAACATTTTTATTTTGATAGTACCAATACCAAAGAATATCCAAGGCATAATCATCCCCCATAAATACAGATCCTCCAGAGATTGATTCGTATGTATGAAACCATTCTCGCCAGGAGGTCATGTGCCAAGTTGCTCCTGAGTCTAAAAGCCAGACATCAGAAAATAGTTTTCTGCCTTCAGCGTTGGTTGTTGCTTCGCCGTATAAAACTTCTCCATTTTCAGAGGTACTTGCAATATTCCCTTGAGCATTTGATGACTCAGGGTCGCTTACTCTTCTTACTCCAACAATCATTCTTGAAGTGCCCCCTCTTTTGCCACGATTGTAGCACTTGATGTTCTTTTTACTCCTGGATTTTGATCTACCATGACTTTGACTCCCACTGGAGCCACGTCCGTGGATCTTCCTCTCACCACTTCCAAAGCTTTCGGCTTGTTGCGAAATTGCTTGTCTGTCTTCTTTGTTTTCGCTACCGCTCTCCTCTTCTAGTATAGCGGCCGCAATTTCATCAAGACTAGATAGTCCGAAAGGACGTTGTTCGTCAGGTTAATGATGAGTTGATCGCATTTAACGGTAAACTTTGGAGCAAAAGTTCAAGACGTTCAACAACTTCTATTTTGTAACCCATTGAGGTGAGTTGCGAAAATAGAGTATTCAAGGTGTTTATATGGTCACCACCAAGTGGTTTCCGCCATACGAAGAGTATACAATTTTCTTTTTAAGAAAATCTTGTTGTGAAGTGACTTGGCCTCGTACAATTTTGTCGAGTATCTCATATCTCCTTTGCCGTCTTCTTCTCCGCCACACCTTTGGATAACACTCCATCGGCTAGTCTTTAGTGCGCAGATCAGCAATTGCATTGCCGTCCATCTCGTTCCACTTGGCATCATCGGTGATATCTGCGGGCCTGTCTCCAATTGCCGACAAGCAATTGTCTTTCCTCAAAATTGCCTTAATCTTCATTTTCCACAATGAGAAATTATTCCCATTGAACTTCTCTACATCGAACTTTGTCGTCATTTTGTTCACACCCGATTTTGATTTTTACTTGAACCGGATTTCACTATTCACGTGAATAGTGCGCGAATAGTAACCCGTGAACAGTACCCCCTAAACCAATGGCTCTGATACCACTGTTAGGAAATTACGGACCGGAACAAAGCCATGACAATAGTGATATGAGAAAAATAAAGGTAAAATGAACACGAATATTTTTACGTGGAAAACCCCCAAATAAATTTGAGGTAAAAACCACGGGCAAGTGTAGGAGCAATTCACTATAAAAATAGGGATTACAACACCTTCTCTCTAAATACAAGGAGAAACTATATCACTCTTTCTCTCTTGAAATAGGAGAAACTAATACTCTAGAATGAGGAAATACTTGGAAAACTAAAATTGAGAACTTGATAATTTGCTTGGGATGATTTTCTTCTTCTCCCGTATTAGCCTATTTATAGGCATTACAAATTAACTATTCTACCTAACCTTCAACAATGGCTGGCAGCATGTTTTACATGCCAATTTAATAGTCAAAGTTTTGCCCACAATTTTTGACAAATATGACTTTACTTTTTGACAGTTGATAATGTGTAATTTCTCAACTATTAGAATAAATGAAAACAAACTGTTTTGCAACTTATAGTATCAAAACATACTACTGTTGAAACAGAGGTACAATTCCAATAACTTTTTCATTCTTTACACCTATTTCCCCTGTTTTACATATCATGTATCCTGGCAATGTCAGGATTTATTCATTGCAGGCACCCACACTACCACAATGACAATGGAGTGGGCAATGGCGGAGCTCCTCCACAATCCACCCATACTCGCCAAGTTAAAACAAGAACTATCTAACAACATCGCGCCACGAAAACTCGTCCAAGAACAAGACATTCCTCAACTTCCATACTTAGACGCAATAATAAAAGAAGCAGTGAGATTGCACCCCGTAGCACCACTCCTTTTGCCCCACCGGGCCGAGCAAGAAGTCGAAATACACGGATACACCATTCCTAAACACACTCAGGTTTTCGTGAATGTTTGGTCCATTCTAAGGGATTCGGCTTCCTGGAATGACCCGACTAGTTTTAAACCCGAAAGGTTTCTAAACTCAGATATTGATATCCGAGGCAGGGATTGTAAGTTTATTCCGTTTGGCGCGGCGGCGATTTGCCCTGGATCGAATCTTGCCATGAGAATGGTGAGCCTAATGTTGGCTAATCTTGTGCATAGTTTTGATTGGGAGCTGCCGAACGGATTGAAGCCCGAGGACATAGACATGACTGATGGGTTTGGAATAGCTTTACATAGACGTGAGCCACTTATGGCCATTCCTGCAAATGCTAATTAACGATGATTACAGTTATTTAGTTCAAATATACAAACATGTGTTTGATGATCCTGGTTTTGAATCTAAATTTAAATAAATGCGTATCGATGAATGTTATGGGTTGGTTTTTGATTTGTTGATGGAAAAGAAGGGGTTGCTTCTGCGGAAGGGGGAGCCTTTCCATGTAAACAAGAGATTGTTCCGAGGCAATCTCTCAGCTGAAAAAAATTTAGGAAAATCTGCAACAGCCAGCTTTTCACGACTCAAAGATTGGACGCGTTGCAAGAATTGCTCCATCTGATGACAAGGAAAACGATTGTGCGTGACGATGAAGCCGGTTAAATTGAAAAAGGAGGATACTATACATCACTAGCAAATAATGACACTAAGTTTCTTGTGGACTTTCAATTTTTGACAATAACTTTAATTTTTTAGCAAATTGAGTTCGTCTCACTTCCGGCTAATTGTTAGGAAACTCAATGTTGAACCCAAATTTTCCAAATTGTGGCTAATTGCTTATGTAATGAAAATAATTAATTATGTGGCGAAAATAAGTCGGAAAATTAGTTACAAATTTACAAATAAATTTGAAAAACTGAAAATGAGTTTAAACATTTTCAAATTAACAATTAATATATGAATATATGAAAACTAAGTTGACAATTATTTTAAAATTCACGAAAGAACAATTAATATTTAAATATAAAAATAAATATATAAATATAAAATTATAAGATTTATTTCATATTTCAAAAATAACTAAATGAAGTCTAAAAATGTGAAATAAGAATTAAAAAATTATTTAATTTATCTAAGAATTACTGAATAAATTTTGAAAACTATTTGAATAAATCCAAAGAATTATGGAAATAAAATCTTAATAATATTTAGTAAATCGAAAAATTATTTTAAACACGAAAACATTATTTAAAGTAATTTCAAACTACAAAAACTAAATTCGAAATACTTAAAGAAATAAAGGTTATATTTTTTTTAAAAATGTAATTAAAATAAATTTTTAGATTCAATTATAATTTTCAGATTTATTTAAGCATTTTTTTCAAATTTAGTTGTACTCGTCCCGTGTTTATTTAGGAATAATTACACCACATAAACATAAAATAAGAGATTTTTTACATAATATGCAAGGCACCCTGGGCCTTTGGTTTCTGCTTTGGCTAAGCGCCAAATTAAACCGTACACCAACTCCAATTTAGCGCAAAACCCCTTTCCGTTGGTGCCCCAAACTCGGCACCATTTTAGTGCAAGTTACATTTCTGGTTGGAGATATTAGTAATAATTGGTTTTTAACAAAATAGATTTTAAAGTAGAATGGTTGGAGATTGATATTAAGTTTGGTGTGGAAATTGTTGCAATCGGATTATGGTTGGAGATGACCTAATGATGCCCAGAAACTGCTCGATGAAATGCCACAGAAAAACCGATCCAATTTTGAAATTTCTATGGTGTAGTCTTTTTGCAGATAACAGGACTTCCCCCACGATCAGGAAGCTCAAGCTAGGTTGCCAGAGCTATGTAAGCATACCCATTCCTCAGCTCTTCTACCAGATTTTTTTTTCCATGTCATCGTGAAAACAAATGCTAAAGAAACTATATTGCATCTATTGCTAGAGAAGATGGTAGCCCCAGGAATTCACAAGAACATGTTGTAATTGAATTTGTGTTTCTATAAGTCCCTACTCTCGGCACTAAATGGTTTCTGGAGTTGACAAATGAAGTAGAGTTCTATATGAATACCCAAGGTTGAGAGTTGAGAGAAAAATAAAACCAGTTGATGTGCCAGTTTATAGCATCAATAATATTATGTATTTGTGACCATGGAACAGCTCCACGGATCGGAGTCTCGTGCTTAATTATTTAGGAATAATAATTACACCACATAAACATAAAATAAAATAAAAAAGAGAGATAGATCTTTTACATGTGTAACATGAAAGACCGTACGTAGGATCGATTTGGATTTTAGATATTATCTCTTCAATCAGGTTGTTGTAATTCTTAAAGGAATGGCTGAAAGCGGTTGAGCTTTGCGGAGAGTGACTCCAAATATATCAGTGATGTCCATGTCTTCTGGCGCCATCCCACCTGGCAGCTTCCAGTCGAAATTCTGAACAAGTGTAGCAAGTATCAGACTCACCATTCTCACTGCAAGATTCACTCCAGGGCATATGCGCCTCCCACCACCAAACGGTGTGAATGAATAATCCCTGCCCCTGAAATCAATATCCGAGTTCAGAAACCTCTCGGGGATGAAACTTGTAGGCTCATTCCAGTATGCAGCATCCCTTGCAATTGACCAAAAATTTATCCATATTCGTGTGTGCTTGGGAATCGTGTATCCCTGAATTTCCACATCTTGCTCGGCTCGACGGGGCAGGAGGAAAGGTGCTGTGGGGTGAAACCTCATTGTTTCTTTTATAACTGCATTTAAATATGGAAGCCGAGGGAGGTCTTGTTCTTGGACTGCTTTTCCAGGTATGATTTTCTCAGACAGTTCTTTTTTAACTTTGGAAAGTATGGTTGGATAGTGAAGGAGCTCTGTCATAGCCCATTCCACGGTTACAGTGGTCGTGTCCGTACCTCCAATGAATATTTCCTGGAATTTACATAACACTGATTAATTAGTAAACTCTCATAATAACACTAGAATATATTGCCAGAATTGGAAAGCAGGGTTCTGAGGAACCTAACAATAATTAGAAGCTTGACATCTTGACGTGTAAGACTTTCAGGGCCTTCGTGTTCTGTGTAATCAAGAAGAACATCCAAGATATCTCCACACCTATCCGATCCAGATGAAGTCCTTCTCTTTATCCGTCTATCTATCATGTCATCGATTAGTTGATGCAATCGTATGTATGATGGCTTTATGTTGCGCCTTATCCCTTGCAGGTCAAATGGCCTTAAGAAAGGGAAATAGTCAGCAAGATTTGGCTGCCCCACATAAAACATTATGTTGGCATTAAGCTCTTGTGGCTCTTTCATGGCATTTGATGAAGGGTCGATCACATCATCAGAAAATATTGAATTTGACAGCAACTGCACCGCGGTACCAAACACCATGTTTCCAATTTGAATTGCTTCTCCAGCTTCCCGAGCTTGAACTACGCGTTGGATCAGGTTTTTCATCACTTGATGGTGCAAATCTTGCAGCGAATCTAACTTTTGAGGTGATAAAATATGACTGTTGCAAATCTTTCTGAGTTTCTTCCATAGGGCGTTGGCTGGTAACCACGGGAGAGAGAGGTCATAGCCCTCTTCCGCAGTGAGAGCATCTGCAATAGGCCTTCCTATGCATTCCACATCGTGCTTCTGATAAATTTCCCTTGCCATTTCTGAAGAAGAAACGACGATAACGTTTATGAATCCGAGCTTCACTGTCATGAGAGGTCCGTAGGTTTTGGCTAAATTGGCTAGAGCTTCGTGGGCTCTGTCTCCAATTGTTATGAGGCTTCCGATGAGTGGGAGGCCGTTAGGGCCTGGAGGAAGCTTTTTCTTCTTCTTGATGAACAATCTCTTTGAAATTTCAAGAAAAATATAAGCAGCTAATAAGAAGATGAAGGCAAGTGGAAATAAACCATATAGTTCCATTTGCAATGTATATGGTATGTTAGTTTAGTTTCCTCTTGCTTGGTACATATAAGTGGTGTGTTACCAAGCTACGCTCTATATATATGTAGTGAATGGTCATGATTTGAGTGCAAAAATATTACTTGAATAATTTAGTTCATTGTTGTTGAACTCGACTAGATTATTTCTTTGAGTACAATGAATAATTAGGTGGTCATGTTTTCAATCTAATTATAGAGTATTGATTATTGAATAACAATAAAAAAAATTAAAAACCAAATGATAAAGTGATGTAAATGTTAAGTTATTATTTTTGTCAAGTATCAAAATTTTTATATTATTTTAAAATAAGAGGAAGCATTTAGTATTGTCCCATTTCCAAAGAGTTCGCCCCAAAACTATATTTGATTTTTGAAGGAAAACTATGCTATAACTGGCATCTTATAACAACTTTTGTCATCTAAAATGAAATATTTTTTTGACAGAATAGCATAATTATAAGTTAAGCAAGCAGAATCTTGTATAATTTCTGTCATCCTACCATAAGTACTATATTTCCATAAAATAATTCTTTATGGCTATTAGTTCTTGTGCATGGAGTAATGTAACCAAACCAGAAATTGTCTGTTTCACAATGACACTCACGCATAAAATTCTTATCACAAACAGCATAAATGAAGCAGACTCTCCGCTGGGGAAACTAAATAAAGATTTCTAATCATGGAAAGTATATAGGTGGATAAATTGACAATTATGATATGAAGTAAGCAGAGCGTTAATTTGTGACACGACACGATACTCAAACACAAATTTAATACGAATTTAGCAAGTATAGGTACAACTCTTTGCGTGTTCGGGTCAAATTGGACCAGACACGGTTAACGTAGGAAAAATAGGTGAGGTCAGGCCAGGTCGACTCGCGGGTCAACACGATTAACCTATTTAGCCAATTTAGATCTATAGACAGTTATTTCATATTTTGTAATATTTTAGTTAGTGATATAATGTTGGACAAATTATAGGATGCAATTTCTAGTGTTTTAATGTATTTTATTTATAATATTAGCTTTTTCTCTTCTTTTTTTAAATTTTTTCATGTCAAACTTTAAATTATATAGGTATTTCGTGTTGTGTCGGGTTACACGTGTCATAAACAGATCTTGTTCATGTTGTGTACTTGACACAAATAATTAAACATGTCTTGTTTTGGTTCGTGTCAAACGTGTAATATACTCGTATCATAACACGACCCGCAAACACGAAACACGGCCTGATTGACACTCTAATAAGAAGTCTTATGGTTGAAAGTAAATAAATGAGGTCCATCTATTTGAGAAGTGAAGGATTTGTGGAAAGGCTCCTTAATTGGAATCATAACAAAGCAAGAGGGTTGTGTGTTGAAATCATGCCAAGTTCAACAAACAAAGTAGCAAGAGGGTTGTATGACCAAGTCTCGCGAAGTTGTTATTTTCAAGCAGTGGGTTGTCTGTGCAAAGCTGCTGAGAAGACTATTGTACTTTGTATTGAGAGAGTTTTGTACAAATCCAGATATTTATCTGGATTCCTCCTGGAGATAGGAAAAGAATGGATTAGAAGGATTTCACCATCTTTGAACCACTATAAATTATTGTCATTTAATTTATTTTCTGCATTTTACTTTATCTGTTGATTATTGCTGATATTTGAACCAAACATAAAATCATTAAACCAAACTTGTTATGTTAAAATAAAGATTTAAAAAGGTATAAGCAAGGGCGGACGTAGGGTCTCCCCCCTCCTATTTTAATTTTTTTTACACTAGAATTTAAAAAAAAATATATTATAATTTATATGATTTTCGTATATTGGCCCACCACATTTTTTTTCCTGACTCCGCCCTTGGGTATAAGACTTCCGATGTAACTTGAAAACAATATTTGCTAATAGTTTTTAGCGTACCAGCTGAGTTAATCAACAATGCACAACAAAAAAACTCTAATTAACCTACAGAAAACTCTATATGGTCCATGTCCTTCAATAGGAATTTTATAAGTACTAGTGAGGTGAACGTGCGTTGCACGTGAACCAAATAATTTTATTAATTTAACTAAAATTAAATCTATAAATTGAAATCAATTTTTATTATATTTTTGTATTTATAATAAATGCCATTCATGTATTTTGATCTTAAAAGAAAGTTTGTAAAAACTAAATTTAAACTTATTTGTCGGTGAAATATGGATAAGACATTTTGGACTAAAAAACATGATACTTAGATGATATTATCGCTCAACAAAGTACAGTGGATATTAAAAACGGATGAGTAAGGTATATAAAAATTTAAAAATATATATTCAAGACGAGTTTTAAATTAATGCATCTTATTTATTTTTTGAGTGTCTACTTTTTCTTCATACTTAGCTTTGAGATTTTTTTGCATATTTTTTAATGCACTTTTAGCCCAGGCATGATTGGTTGACGTATGGATGTATTTCTTTTTTACTCCATTTTCTAATGTGTGTTATCTTTTAAATCGCGGTTTGACTACAAGATTCAGTTTTTCATTCATCACATGTGCCTCTTTTGTTAAGAACGATGAGAAAGTAAAATTATGTTTTATGTTTAGAAGCTTAGCTCCCGTACATATTTTGATTCATGTTCTCATTTTTTTATATTTAAGTAAATATCTTGGGAGGGGAGGGATGATGGGAATCGAATCCCATACCTCTAGCTGGGGTGGAAGTATTTACCACTCGACCATTATCCAATTTTTCTCATGTTCTTTATGATTAAATTAATTATTTATATAACAAAAATGAAGATAAAATAGACTAATCAATTGTAATTGAAAACAGTCAATAAATTGATTCAGTTTGAAAGAATTGGCACATTTATATATCAAATAAAGGACAGAACCACATCATAGAAATCAAAATTATTGAGTGTCTAACAATCTTTATGCTCTATTCTATTATCATTAAGAGCATGCACGACATAATAAATTTATTATTTCCACATAATTTTTTATTATTAAGTGTGCTGATGTGACTAATTGTTATTCTAATTAATTTTTGTATCAAAAATTAGTTATGTAATATAGTAATGACAAATTTAATAGCAGTAAAAACTATTAATTAGTACATTGAAATAAATCATATGAAGAACCTCAATTACGTCTTTTATGTTGTTTTCTTTCAAAAAATCACTTTACATTCTAAAAATCCATCCAATGGAGCATATCCAAAGTATAATCCATCATTCAGAGCTTTACAACAAAATTATAAAATATAGAATATAATAATCCAGAAGTGTGTCAAATAACCTTAAAACATAGGTTAAGCTATATTATTTTTATAAAAATAGCATAACAGAAAACCTCCTCACTTTTTAGTTGTCATGTTCTATGCATGTGACATTTTCGAGCAAAATATAGGTCTCAATTTATTATTTTTTTTTGTTGTTGTAAAAAAAAACATCATATATAAATTGATAAGCTATCTTTTTATTATCTTAAGAATAAAAAAAATCATTTTATTCATTTTAACTTTGTCCGTGAGCATCTTTCAATGTAGCATAAAATTTACAACACAATTCATAAAAGTATAATGCATGTATTTGAATGCTTAAAATGTTAAAAATAAATATCTTCATAAATTTAAATCTTCGACCTAATATTAAATCAGTTTTACCATATGATGAATTTGATGTAGAAGAATGTCAATATATACATTTGGGCATTTGATTAAAGGACTATTGTTATCCATATATAGAATTTTATATATGAGTGTTTAGAATTTTACTTTTGAACTCTAAAGAAGGGAATAAATATAATTTTTCAAATCTTACTCAAATTATTGTTCTTTTTTGTCTCTTGATATTCCATCACAATTTTTTTATTTATTAATTGTATGTATGTATATTATTATTCATAGATAGAATTTTATTTAACAAAAAAAAATAATATGAAAAAAAATAAGAATAAAGTTTAAAAGTAAAAAATGGTATGTCCGTCATAGTAAAATTTAGAAGAAAAACGTGAAAAATGCTATTTAGATTTTGTAAGTCCAAGCGGCTACGATAATCTAGAGGGGGGTGAATAGATTATCTCCATCTTTTCGATTTCGCCCTCTTTTTCTTACCGAATGCTCAAAGACAATAATAAAGGTGCGGAATGTAAATAGCACACGTCGATTTATAGAGCTTCACCCCACCTAGGGACTACGTGCTCTACCACCCCAGTATATTCGGGATGGGTTTCAAAAAGAGAAAAAGATTTTATTAATAATTACCAAAATTATTACAACAAAATCTTACACCAACACCTTGAAGAGCACCACACTCTTCTTCAACACCACCTTTGAGATTACCACAATCTCACTTGAAGATTACCACAATCTCCAAACGGCACCTTGTGAAGATTACCACAATCTTCACCCTTGAAGAGCACCACACTCTTCAACACCTCAACAAGAAGATTACCTCAATCTTCTTACACCTAACACCTAATTCATCCAAGTGTGTTCTTACCACAAGAACACTCACAAGGATATCTTGTGTTTGAATGACGACCACAAATTCAAGATTACAACTCGATAATGAATAATACAATTGAGTGCAAGTGTAATCAAGAATAGCCTAGACCTCAAGAATGTGAAAGTGAATAGCTAGGCAAATTACAACAAGAAATAAGACAATGTAAGAACAAATGTATTCTTGAGTGTATCTTGTTATGTTGTAGTTTTCTCTCATGTTGTGTTGCTTCAATTCTTCCTCTATTTATAGAAGATGTCTTGTACATGATAGGCTCCTCTTGGGGACATGAATTCTGTAAAAAATTGCAAGACAATTGAAGAAAAGAGTTGTTAGAAATCAATCCCACAAATTAAGGAAAAGATGATCACAGACAACAATGATTTACATTTTTTTGTCAAACTTAAGCGACATTTGGCATTAAATAGAGTTTGAAATAATCATATCAACATTTACAGGCGGCCGGTCGACGTGCACCTCGACCGGTCGACCCTAACCTAACCACAACCGGTCGCACTCAACAAAAAAATGAAAGGAAAATGTTCTGTTTCAATTTTTCCTCCTGTGTCGGTCGCCCAAGGGGTCGGCCGTCGGCACCGGTTGCCCTATAGGGCGACCGGTTGCCTGACCATTTTCTCGCAAACAAGAAGTTTTCTGTTTTTCCTCAACTTTCAGTGTACGGGTTGCCCTATACGGCGATCGGTTGACCTCAAAACAAAAGTGTTGTCCAATTTTATATCGAAAATAAACTTCAAGAAATACTCCGAAAAATAGTGAAAACATTTTAGACCGATCGGGAGTATTAGGACAACATTTAGAAACATTGTTTTGGTGTAAAAATACATTAACAGAAAATCATTAAAAGTGTTGTCCAATTTTGTCGAAAATAAAACTTGAAGAAATACTCAAAAATATTAAAACCATTTTAAATCATTTAGGAGTATTTGGACAACCTTTAAAACCATTGTTTTGGTATAAAACAAAATCATCAAAATCATGATAAAACCATTTATCAAACAGATTTTTCATTAATTTAATATTTACGATAAAATCTGGTTGCACTTGAAAAATATACATTTTAAAAATTAAATTGTTAAAGATAGAGACATGTTTTAAAATGCATAAATATGAAAATAACATCCGACCAAATTTAAATTATTACTTTAATAATACATATATATGTACACTAAAAAATGTGAGATCAAAATCATAATTATTATTATATATATAAAAATTAAAGTATAGTGTTTATATCTTCAAAGAGGCTCAAGATTTAAAGGTGACTAAAATCAATTACTTTTGTTAATGAAATTAATATTTAAATTATAATGAATAATTTATTTTCAAAATCATGTTTATATTTGAAATAAGAAGGAATATATTAATTTAATCCATAAATAAACTTTTTGATAAATTTTTTCACTCAAATGTAATGTTGTGGCCACCGCCTAAAATTCAAATATCAAGTAAGTTTATACTTATTGTGCATAACTTAATACAATATTTTTTAAGTAAAAGATTAGCATATCAACATGTATGTTATAAAATATGTACTTATGATATAAATGTCATATTAGTTTTTTAGTTTTTCTTAGCATATGTATATGTATATATATATATATACTTCTTTAAATTTTCAGCTTTGGTTCTTGTTTCTATATTATATTATATTTTTTTGTTAAGTTAGATTATTTCACTACCTAAGTAATATAATATATATCTTTTTACCTAAAATTATATAATTTATTAATGGTGTATGTAAGTTTTAAGCAAAGCTAAGTATTGTCATACATGTTAAAATGTACATATGTTAGTGATTTTTCTTCAATATTTCTTCTACCATTCTTACAATAGTATATATATATATATATACATATATACCATTTTAACTGTATTTTATGTAAATCTATTTTAATTTATTATATTAGTTTTTATTTTTTTAAATCAAAGTCTATTTATTGATGCAGTTTTTTTTCAACCAATACACCTCTATATAAGTTTAAATAAAAAAAAAAAAAAACTACCACAAAATAGAAAGATTAAATAGGAACAATAATTTCAATCTAAATTAAAATTCCTGATATTTAATAGAATAAGATTATTTAAAAGTCATATTGACTTCTTATTTATAATTTAAAAATAAAATATTTTGCTACAATAAAATAACTTATTTTCTTTTTTTGTCCAAACTTGTTTAGACCTTTCATCCTATCAATTAAAAATTTATTATGCCAAGAAAAATAAAATTAAAATTAAAAAATATATTTTCCTGCTCTCTATACCTCCATATTAAAATATAATTTATAATTGTATTTCGTTAAGTTTGAGAATAAATATTTATCCTTTTAAGTATCTTTTATAGTTAATTTCATGGTTTTATTATCATATTTACTGGGCTTATTTAACTAAAAGAATACACAATGATATATTATTAAAATTGATAAATGAAGCTAAATTATAGGATTTGAAAGTTCAAATGGTGCATCCATAAAAAAAAAAAAAAAAAGTGCATAAATAAATGTTAAAGAAAAATTAGTTCTCAATTTTCAATTTAGCCTCACAATCCTTAGTATTAACTGTTTTATATTGTTATTGTAATTTTTGTTGTAAAATCATTTTTCTTTCATTTTTTATTTATTTAGTTTACAATAGAGATATATATGTCAACTCTTAGAAAAGTAAAAAAAAAATTATAAATATACAGTTGTGGATAAACATTAAACAAATATTACTCATCGCATCCATTTTACTTTGAGATTTAAAAATATCATTTCATTAATTTCAAACGCATAACTCTTAGCCAAGTTTATTTCATTTTTAAATTTTAGAGTATGTACTTATAATATATTTGTTTTGCAAATTTAACTTTACATTGTCACAATGATCGAGTATTTTTATCGAAAGAATACATGAATAAAATAAACTAATAATTGAATCTAAATCATGTTGAACCGTATATCCATTATTACGGAAAAAAACATACATAAAGATTAATGAATAGATCTTAGAAACAAAATAATATTTATTCAAAATTTTAGTAAAAATTTATATTTAACTTATATATCTTAAAAACTAATTATTTTTTATGGGAAAAACATAAAATTCCTTGAAATTTTCAATAGTTGCGAATTTCCATCTTCCCATACCTAAAAATGTATCATTTACTCCAATCAAAAATAATATTATCTCATAATTTAGAGTGTGTGATAGATGATAAATTTATTGTAGTATGAATATTATCAACCAATAATGAAGTTTAAAAAATGAATTTTGACCTGCTATTTATTTTGAATAAAATAATATTAAATATTTTTTATTTATTTTTTCTCTTCATTTTGCTGTAAATTCATACAATTTTTTCTTTTTTGAGTATTAATTTATCTATTAAATATTTTTTTTTATCTGTTCATTGATATTTCACAGGAAATAAGAGGAATAGAACTACATGTCAGGACTAAATAGACGGACGAAGGACAATATATACAGATAAGTAAATATATTTCATATTGTCAAACCTATTCACACTTTTATAATAGGTATAGATAGATATAGATTAATCGGCAATTTAGGATAGCTCCAGGTGATAGTAATTATGTAGAAAGAGATATTTTAGCTCAAAAGGAACTTTGGAATGGCAAGATACTAAGTGCTGGAAATGCAAGGGACTCCAATAATTCCTAACTTGAACAATTGGGAGTTGAATAAGATGAATATATGCAAACTAATTATTGTTGAATGATGATTTTTGGACCGTCAACAACACACTACATGGTACAAGCAAAGCTAAGTTAATGAAGAATTAAGGTTGTAGTCCATGAATTCAAATCCCGGTAATTAGTGAAACAAGAAAGCAATGTAACAGGGGGTCATGAAGACACTATATTTGACTGAAACTATGTCGTAACATAAAAAAAAAGACATAATTAACATTGAATATAATAACTAGCCAATGCATAGCATTAAGTATAATATTAATAACGAGACTTGGAATTTTGCAGCCAAACTTAGGCAAATTTAATTACACGTAAATTACCCTATCTATACTAATGAAATATAATAACAGGATTTCTAAACATCATTTGGAATGCAAATGAGCACTATAGACATGCAGCTTTTTACATATGTATATGTATATATATGTAAGTATATATTAAGACAACTGCAAAGTGTTGGTTAAAAGTTGTAGGTAAAACTTTACATACAAAATATAAAATTATTGGTAAATACCTACTGTATTTATGTTGGTAAATTTAAGAACTATCGATGATTTCTCAGTAATTTGTTATAATTTGGGGGGAAATAATATTTTTTCTTCTTCTGTAGGTATTCTGTAGGTAACTGTAAAAATTAGTGAAAAATAGGCGGATAACTGTAATCTTCTAGTGGACATTGTCAAGTGATCTATTGAGACTTTAACTCTCATGTCAAGCTCTTACTCATATGCAGTTGAGATATAAATTTAACTGAGTGATCGCCTGTCGCCTAATCGTTTTAACTGTTGTCATGGTTTACTCTATTATAAATTGCAAAATCTGTAAAGGTATATTAAACCCCCTTTCTAGTTTTTTATTTGTATTCTTGTCACATTTGGACCTACAGGCTACAGCCCTTTTTATAATTCTGATGTTGAAAATTGTTACGTCTCATTTATTCAGTTCACATATGTAAATACTTACAACCAGCCCCCAAAAAAATTAAAAAGACACAATTTGTAATAATCTTCTAAGGCTTTTTTGCATCAGTATCAAAGGAAATTAATAAGATCTTTATTTCTTGAACCTGGTGGGTAAGTCTTCTGATCATAATTGTCAATTTATCCACCTATTTAATTTCCATGGTTAGCAAACATTTATCTAGTTTCCCAGCGAAAAGGCCTGCTTCATTTATATGCTGTTTGTGATAAGAATTTCATGCGTGAGTGTCATTGTGAAAAAGACAATTTCTGGTTTTGTTACATTTCTCCATGCACAAGAACTAATAGACATAAAGAATTATTTTATGGAAATATAGTGCTTATGGTAGAATGACAAAAATTATACAAGATTCTGCTTGCTTAACTTATAATTATGCTATTTTGTCAAAAAAAAAAATCTTTTCAGATGACAAAAGTTGTTGTAAGATGCCAATTATAGCATAATATTCCTTCAAAAATCAAATATATTTTTCAATTTTTTTACAACCAAATAAATTAAATAGTGTTGACAACGAGCCGAGCTCTTGAAGATTTTCAGGCCCAACCGACTCACGCGTTCACAAGTTTGAGTTCAATCAAAACATAGGGGTGGCCACGGTTCCGGATCCGTTGTTCCGGTTCCAAAATTGCTAGTTCCGATTTTTTTCAAAATGAGTAACTAGAACCGGAGGCTCACGGTTCCCGTTCCAATTCCAAACCGGAACCGTCCTATACGATTCTAGTTCCAGTTTTAGAACCTGGTTTCAGTTCCATTTGGTCACCCTTATCAAGACTCACTACAAGATTTGCGTCATCAACTTCTTTTCAGGCGAACATGTTAAAAATGGGACAATTCTAAAATGAATCCTCTATTTTAAAAATAATATCAATTTTTTATATTTAAAAAAATTAATAACTACTTAATCTTTATATTCCTTTATCGTTTGGTTTTTAACAACTTTTAAATTTCAACTAAAACTTTGAACTCACTTTTTGTATTGCTATTCAATACTCTATAATTATATTGAAAAATTAGACCACCTAATTATTTATTGTACTTAAAGAAATAATCAAGTCGAGTTCAACAACAATAATGAACTTAATTATTAAAGTAATATTTTTGCACTCAATTCATGACCATTCGCTATATATATATATATATAGAGCGTAGCTTGGTAACACACCACTTATATGTACCAAGCAAGAGGAAACTAAACTAAAATACCATATACATTGCAAATGGAACTATATGGTTTATTTCCACTTGCCTTCATCTTCTTATTAGCTACTTATATTCTTCTTCAAATTTCAAAGAGATTGTTCATCAAGAAGAAGAAAAAGCTTCCTCCAGGCCCTAACGGCCTCCCACTCATCGGAAGCCTCATAACAATTGGAGACAGAGCCCATGAAGCTCTAGCCAATTTAGCCAAAACCTACGGACCTCTCATGACAGTGAAGCTCGGATTCATAAACGTTATCGTCGTTTCTTCTTCAGAAATGGCAAGGGAAATTTATCAGAAGCACGATGTGGAATGCATAGGAAGGCCTATTGCAGATGCTCTCACTGCAGAAGAGGGCTATGATCTCTCTCTCCCGTGGTTACCAGCCAACGCCCTATGGAAGAAACTCAGAAAGATTTGCAACAGTCACATTTTATCACCTCAGAAGTTAGATTCGCTGCAAGATTTGCGCCACCAAGTGATGAAAAACTTGATCCAACGCGTAGTTCAAGCTCGGGAAGCTGGAGAAGCAATTCAAATTGGAAACATGGTGTTTGGTACCGCGGTGCAGTTGCTGTCAAACTCAATATTTTCTGATGATGTGATCGACCCTTCATCAAACGCCATGAAAGAGCAACAAGAGCTTAATGCCAACATAATGTTTTATGTGGGGCAGCCTAATCTTGCTGACTATTTCCCTTTCTTAAGGCCATTTGACCTGCAAGGGATTAGGCGCAACATAAAGCCATCATACATACGATTGCATCAACTAATGGATGACATGATAGATAGACGGATAAAGAGAAGGACTTCATCTGGATCGGATAGGTGTGGAGATATCTTGGATGTTCTTCTTGATTATACAGAACACGAAGGCCCTGAAAGTCTTACACGTCAAGATGTCAAGCTTCTAATTATTGTAAGGTTCCTCAGAACCCTGCTTTCCAATTCTGGCAATATATTCTAATGTTATTATGAGAGTTTACTAATTAATGAGTTTTATGTAAATTCCAGGAAATATTCATTGGAGGTACGGACACGACCACTGTAACCGTGGAATGGGCTATGACAGAGCTCCTTCACTATCCAACCATACTTTCCAAAGTTAAAAAAGAACTGTCCGAGAAAATCGTACCTGGAAAAGCAGTCCAAGAACAAGACCTCCCTCGGCTTCCATATTTAAATGCAGTTATAAAAGAAACAATGAGGTTTCACCCCACAGCACCTTTCCTCCTGCCCCGTCGAGCCGAGCAAGATGTGGAAATTCAGGGATACACGATTCCCAAACACACACGAATATGGATAAATTTTTGGTCAATTGCAAGGGATGCTGCGTACTGGAATGAGCCTACAAGTTTCATCCCCGAGAGGTTTCTGAACTTGGATATTGATTTCAGGGGCAGGGATTATTCATTCACACCGTTTGGTGGTGGGAGGCGCATATGCCCTGGAGTGAATCTTGCAGTGAGAATGGTGAGTCTGATACTTGCTACACTTGTTCAGAATTTCGACTGGAAGCTGCCAGGTGGGATGGCGCCCGAAGACATGGACATCACTGATATATTTGGAGTCACTCTCCGCAAAGCTCAACCACTTTCAGCCATTCCTTTAAGAATTACAACCACCTGATTGAAGAGATAATATCTAAAATCTAAATCTACCGTACGTACGGCCTTTCATGTTATATATGTAAAAGATCCATCTCTCCTTTTTTTTATGTTTATGTGGCGTAACATATTATTCCTAAATAAGCACGGATCCATGGAGCTGTTCCACGGGTACATGTATAGTATTATTGATGGTACAAACTGGCACATCAGCTGTTTTTATTTTTCTCTCCACATTATTGAGTATTAAATTATTTGGCATCATCATACCAAATAATGGCTGAAGCAAATTAACCAAATACCCTCTGTTCAAAACTGCAAATGGAATTCTACTTCATATGTCAACTCCAACAGCTTCTGTACACCCAACATGCAGCAGAAGTTTTCGCTTATCCATCTTCATGCAGACCCCAGAGAACAGAAGTTTGCGAGTGTCCACTACGATATCTAGAGCCGTGCATGAATTGTGTTCAAGCTTATTGAGCTTGTAGTCCTATCAACCAATTCAGGTCTTTTCTTGTCAGTACCATGAGAACAAAGGTAAGACAAAGACTGCACCCAGGAAACCAGAGCAGGTTTTCGAATAACATCGTCAGAATCTGCAATTTGTTGATACAGTTGATTCAAGAGCATGTTCTGGCCATTCATAGGTAGTTGGATGATCAGCTCCGCCAATGACTTCATCAAAGTTGGTAGAACCTACAACAAGCCGACACTGAATTTTACTGAATTTGGACACCAAAGACAGCTAAAAGTAGAAAACAGTCCCGAAACTATATAAATTTAATAAGCAATATTAATTTTAAAGATAATTACAAAAAAACCTTGAGGTTCGGGGTAATTACAAAAAACTCCAAAGGTTTTTGAAAATTACAACCTTGAGGTTTGATTACGTCTTACTTTTTTCCCCTTCATAAGCAAAAAACATTTCAAAAACTCCTGATATTTATAGGAATATTATAGTTACCGCTTAAATTTAAACATAATCAAACTTGGGGGGGCTTTTGTAATTTTGAAACATCTCTGAATTTTTTTGTAATTAGCCTAAACCTCACGGTTTTTTTTGTAAATATCCCTTAATCTTAAAGGTGGAGGCATCTTTTTCATTAGAAGTATGGAAATTTCAGTTAAAGTTCACAATATATCGGATCCATGCACCAATAATAGGTTAATAAAAATGGAGGAGAAAAACCAAGTTGAATATAAACAAATTCCAGATAGGTACTTTTGTTTATTTTTCAGGAATAGTACATGTTGGATTTTGAAGAGAGAAAGAAGAACACGAAGAAATAACGTGGTTCGGCATTTAGCCTACATCCACGAACAAATGCCCAAAGGGCTATAGGAGTTTTATTTCTCTCTTATCTTGAGAATTACAATATCACCTATATATAGGTGAGAAAATACATTAATGGAAAAATATCTCCCATATCAATTTAGATAAAATCCAATATTCTGCTATCCCAAGAATCATGCAATAATCTTAATTTAATCCATTCTGATTTGATTCTAATTCTCAACACTCCCCCGCAAGTTGAATACGATGATACTTTTTGTTGGAGTATTCAACTTGAACAATGGAAATTACAGCAGTAAGAGTTGCACTCCTCCATGTGGTAGCATTAGCAGAAAACGAAATCATTGAGTTTGACACATTTTATGAACATGCTGAAGTTCAAAAAAATGATAATTGTTGCATTGGATGAGTGTTGTGCAATTATAAGAATGTAGCAATGAAGGCTGCAATTGGATTAACATGCAACAATGAAGGATGCTATGAACATAACTTGCAGCAATGAAGGCTGCAATCGAATTAACTTGCAACAATGAAGGTTGCACAAAGCTTCCCAGAAACCCTAATCCTTAGGAATCTGATACCATGTTGGATTTTGAAGAGAGAAAGAAGAACACGAAGAAATAACGTGGTTCGGCATTTAGCCTACATCCACGAACAAATGCCCAAAGGGCTATAGGAGTTTTATTTCTCTCTTATCTTGAGAATTACAATATCACCTATATATAGGTGAGAAAAAACATTAATGGAAAAATATCTCCCATATCAATTTAGATAAAATCCAATATTCTGCTATCCCAAGAATCATGCAATAATCTTAATTTAATTCATTCTGATTTGATTCTATGTTGAGAATTAGAATCAAATCAGAATGGATTAAATTAAGATTATTGCATGATTCTTGGGATAGCAGAATATTGGATTTTATCTAAATTGATATGGGAGATATTTTTCCATTAATGTATGCATTAATGGAAAAATATCTCCCATATCAATTTAGATAAAATCCAATATTCTGCTATCCCAAGAATCATGCAATAATCTTAATTTAATCCATTCTGATTTGATTCTAATTCTCAACAGTACACTGTTGGGGAGACTCTAGTTCTCAACCTCCAACCCGATCCCCACTCCCCAATCAAACTTATCATAAGAAAGTCGTTGTACCTGTATATCAACTAGGGTGAGTAGGCGTAAAAGCAGATCTAGCACCTTTTTAGAAGACTCCAACTCTCCTTCCCAGTTCTTCCACAGATCACTGTCATGACTGCTGATTGCGCTGCAGAGGCTAGTAGCTTTCTCAACGAGACTATGAATGCAACAAAATATAGCTGGGCTGCCAGCAGGAAGATGTCTAACAAGTGCAGCAACTCCAGAAGCCATTCCCTCAAATGGTGTAATACCAGGATATCCCTATGTTTCCATTTTAAACAACCAAAGAGAAACTTTTTAGTCATTAACTAGTGTCAAATTAGACCGGAATATAGTTTACGAGAATCAATACCTCTAACGATCTCTGCAAGTAATAAAACACAAGTTGCTCTTTCAGTAAAACTCTTTCATCGTCGGTAGGATCTTTCCCAGAAGATATGAAAGCTACAAAAACTGAATGTGTATATCTGGCAACTTTTCCATTGGGATGTCCCATGTATCTAATTAGATGCATTTGTAAGGAACACAATAATTAAATCAGTTGAAGTTCAGTCTTCAAATATTCAATATGGTAGTGGTTTGATATAGGATACAGGAACATAGTGGGAGCCACCACCTTCTTAAACACAGAGGCTGGTAATCGATCAACACAAGTTGGAATAACACGCATATAAAATATGATACAAGCAGTCTGCACCTCATCAGCAGACCACATATACTTCAATTTTGGCAAGTTCGAAGAACCTGCAAGTTATGTGTTAAATTTAGGCTGGAGGACTCGCAGCTGATAAGGGGAAAAAAAAGGCAACAACAGAAGTTAGTACCATGATTACTGATCAAATCATCATAGGGAGGCATAGATTCTATGTATGTGACACAAGCTGATTCATTCTCCTGAACGCTTACAATAACTGCTCGAATTGTATCCATATATTCCGGCAAACGCATCCGACGGAAATATTCCATACAAGAAAATGAAACCAATATTCTCACCGAGATTTGTAGTTGAGTTTCTCGGTTTATACTTGAGTCTAACCTGTGTTTGGTTACTCCTAATGCAAAAACCACAACCATAAGGAAAGCAGATTCAGCAATTTTCTCTATCTCCATGATTAGATTATCTGCCCTTCCGACAAGCATCACTCTAGCCTGCCGATGCCACGAGTAAACTTCCCGACAATAATCCCATACGAGATTCTCCACTGTACTCCGGCTATCTTCATTGGCTGATGCATACTGATTGCAGAACACACCCGTTATTGCTCCTGCTTCCTTGAAAATGAAGCTACTTAGATGGTCTTTGATCTCATCAAGTACAGCAACCCAATTTTCTTCAGGAAATTTAAGAACCTTATTATAGATGCGCTGCAAAGGGAATACTTCAGTCAACAAAGATAATGCAAGGGACACAAGAAGAGAAGGTCTGTACGAGACTGAACCACTCCGAGACAAAGCGAGCGCTATAAAATGCAAAAGAAGGTTAAACCCATGTTGATTTCCGTTATAGTCAGCACCTTTAGTTCTAGAGACCAAGTTTCTTGCCACAATCTCAATGCGTTCCTCCGCAGAATTCTTAAGATGCATGAAACCACTTGATCCAGATCTATTTATAGCCCTTAGTACTCCTGCTGCAGCCATGACTACAGCGAATGAGGAATGAGTCGGTTCAACATTTTCCAAAAGCTCTCTTACAATATCAATTTTATCCAAGGAACGTAAGTTCAAGGAATTAGATGCAACCCACTCAATCAAATGCAGTAGCATTAGTCCCTGAGAAATCCCATAGGGCCCACCTTCTTGACCCAAAATACTAAGCAGTATATCTAGAATTCTTCTGAAACATATGTTCAGAGAGGAAGAAAGAGCATAACCAGCGCCTGCAAGTGCAATGGAAGCTAGCTCATCAGACAAGAAAATAAACCTGTATTTTTCTTCCAGCAACTTACAAAGCAACTCCAAGCAGATAGTTTTGGATTTCTCAGATGCAGAAGTTTGGAAAGAAAGGGCGCCGAGTAGGAGAATCCCTTCAGAGAAGAAAAGGGAGTTTTCATCAGAATGAGGTTGGCGAGAGAAAAGGTTTAACAGGATGTTGACAGCAGAATCAACAACCAGAGAAGTTTGCCTCGATTTCCTCACCCAAATGTAAAGAAGCCTAAGAAATAAGGGATAGGATTCCTTGGGAAGAGAGAAACTTTGCGAAGATAAAATAGATAATAGAAGCTTCGCTTGTGGATCCGCAACATGAAGAGCAGCTTGAGAATGGACAAGGGTCTTCAAAGCTTGGAGGTGATGAGCATGGAAGGACTGATGTTGAAGTGAACCTCTAAGGTCAGCCCAAGCTTGGATTATTGCTTGAGCAGATGAAGAAGAAGAATGCACCAAGCCATTCTTATTGCTTTTGGGGATGATAATGCTCCGCAGCCACTCTTCAAGAAAGAAAGATTGAGGCTGCTTTGCCATTTTTCTATGTCAACTGCAGTAAAACGTAAAATGTAATGAACAACTATAAAATGATTCTCCTCCTAAAGTTTGCACAAAAAGCTGGCAAGCAATTTCCGTTCAGAATACTAATAGACATCTGATAAAATCCCAAAAAAATAATACAAGATGAATGCCAAAAACAATGTTGCGGGTATGCAAATTATTTAATTAGGAGTCCATAGGAGCAATTTTAGTATTCTCTCTCTGCATTGGGAGTGTCAAAAAGGAAGGCGTACATCTCATAGCTGCAGGATGAACTTGTGGTGTCAATGAAAAACTGAAATATATTATATATATATATATATATATATATACACATATATATATTTGCAGACACACAAGATTAGATTAGAAGAATCAAAATAGTCAGTCAAGAGTTATCACCCTACAAAGTATACTAACAGAAAACAAACAAATGAGAAATTTTCAAATATTACGCTTCGTCAAGTTTCTTTAAGGAAAAGTACAAATCCCAAAATAAATCGAGTATTTCTTGAGGGCAAATTGAAATGACGTATATTATTTTATACATTTACAGCTCCGGTGGAGATCAAAAACCACAGATACTAGAATAAAATCCATGAAATTCGAGTGCAGGACAATCCATGCACAGCACACAACACTAATCCTATTCACATTTTCACATGTCCAAACTGCAAAAGAATCTACTGGACTAGCATAAAACCCCAATTCAAGTAACTCGAACCATTGTTTGACTTTCCCATTTTCCACGTCTACACTCCACATTCTCCATATCATGGCGGGATCCAGGGGGGTGCTCCCTGTTCAAGGGCACACCCAAAATTGAGGAAACAATTAAACAGATAGGCACATGAAATTCGCTTTAGAAAAATTTACATGTTTTGGCTAAGGGGAAAAAATAGTTGGGCTAGGGGTAGTCCGGCATGCTGGCTACGCCCTGCTCCACATAGATATTTCAATTTCACATGCAATCCTACTCATTCAGCCACTTGTAGAACAAGTATTGGTGCATCTTGGTCAATTCATACTGAAAATTTTTGCTTTGAACAATAAACAGAAAGACACAACAAAATTGGACTGCATATGATGAGATGAACATGCCAAGTGCTAGGAGAAGAACAAAGAAACCCAACTTAATGGAAAAGCCAAAAGAATTCATCAGAACAAAAATAACTGGCACTAATATGAATTCATGACTCCAATTCAAGTTGAACTAAATTCATTGGTAACTTCAGTGTTAGTCAATAAATAAAAGTACATCAGATTAACGAGAAAAAGGGTTTGAATAGTCACAAAAGTAGGTAACTAGCTGAAGTTAAATCGCAAATAGCTCTTTCTCTGTCAGGCCTTTTATCAAACAGTTAAAATAGGTGTTGAATTTGCAAAGTTTTAATTCTCACAGAAGGGAACTTGCCTGAGCTACTGCCAGAGGCAGCTGTGATTGGAGGAGGCGACTAAAAGTCACGGCGGAAGCGGTGGTGGCTAGAGAGAGGAAAGGGTGGAAGACCCTCGAGGAGTTTATGCGAAACACGTAAAATGAGACAAAACTGACCATAAGCCGAAATTGAACCCGGTCTATTCCGCTCCGGCACCACGCCCGCCCGCTGTTAGTTTTCGAGCAAATGTCGGCGGTGTCACAATTCACATTATTTTTTGGGGTAAATTTCACTTTACCCCTTATTCTTGTTAATTTCCACTTTAGCCCTTATACTTTTAATTATCTCATTTTATCCTTTTATACACTCATTTTAAGTCACTTTATTTTTTTTGTACTCTTGTCCTTTCATTTAACCCCTTAATTCTCTTTTTGAGCAAAACTTGAACAAAGATATACAAGCATCAACTCAGCTATTTGGATAGACCGGCCTGTCTTGGCCCATTACATATGTAGGTCTTGGTTAAGGCCTTATCATGTCACCTCGGCCCAATAACTAAGATAGTCAAATTTGGGCTTTATCAAAAACTATGTTTACATAGTAGTTAAGTAAACCATTTAGGCATTTAAGATGCAAATTGAGCTTGGAAATCGAAAATTTTGGTAGATAGAATAGACATCATCCCACGTGGGTTGGTGAGCTAAAAGTTTCCTAAGCTAATGTTTAACCTAGCAAGACATCAACCTTCTTAAACTAAGATGGTGTTTGATTGAGTTTATAAGTTCTTTAGAATATCTTATAAGAAGTTTAAGAGTTTATAAGTTTTTTAAAAGTATTTGGTAAATTTTTAAAAAATTGATCTTATAAGCTCTCAAAATAAGATATTATGAGCTTATAAGGTTGGGGTCCCAACTTATTTTCAAAACAAAATCCTATGTAAAAATCTTATTTGATTTTGACTATTTTAATTACAAAACTGCCCTTACAAACATCTTATAAGCTTCACCATCTTATTTTATCCTAACACTTTAATAACTTATTTTTAAACTAAGATTTAACATCTTATAAGCTCTTCAAATATCTTTATAAGATGTAGGAGCTTATAATTTTTTTTAAATAAGCTTAGGCAAACACCCTTTAGAACAATTCATCCTGAAATCCAAAATTAAAATCTATAAAACCTTCCTAAACCAAAAGCATGCATTTCGGAATCTATAAATGGTTAATAACGAAAAATGAGACAAGAAATAATCGATGCAAATTAGTCAAAGATTTTTTCTACCAATTTACTATGTTATGTTCTTTTTTTTTTAATATTATGTATTAATGCGTAATTATATGTATTAATTACTTATTATCTTTCTTTTATTATATATCCAGAATATATATTAAATGATACAAATTAGTAAAATTAACATATATGTACATATGGTAATTTATGGGGTAATTTACATATTAGTGAAATGCTTTTTTGTTATATAATTATTACGTACCTAAACTCTCTCTAGGTTCTATATACCATTATAATACCTTATTTAGGATATTATATTTTCTTCTAAACTAACTTTTGATTATGTAATATGAAAGTTTTTGAGGTCCCAAAATGTTTCTTTTAGTAAATGTCAGAGAAAGTGTTACTTCAGATGTTGTAACACTTTACGGAACATGCAGCGGAAAAAGAACACACGAAGAAAAAAATTATCTACAAGTTATAAATAACTTGTAGAAGTGTCAATTATGACGAAATCACTAGTTGAATATGTACGGATTACAACTCAAATCTCAATGTATCAACTAGTCTAGTAAAACAAACTCCTATCGAGTATATCTTAGCTTTGTAAACCAGCTCATCCAACAAAACAAGTGTATGAAATCTCGTACGCTCAAAGATAAAATAATATGGACGAAAAACTCAACAAGATTCTAAACTGGACAAAGTGTTATTCTCGATGTTGCAGACATTTCGAATAACACTCTGACTGCTTGACTCTTTAGCACTCGGAATCTTGTTGCTTTTCCCTCGATTGTATCTCTCGTGTATTGCTCTGTAAATTTCGTGGTTCAAGGAGTAAGAAAAACTGATGGCCGTTCCTTTCTTTATATAGAGCTTGAGTCCTTGATCTTCTTGAAGTCCAAGATGTCCTTGATCTCCAAGACTCCTACACACATAGGGAAACAAGGAAAGCACAAGTATAGAAGGAGTAGGATCCTATAAGTTAGGAAATAAGATGATATATATAAGGACTCCTAATACTTCTAGAAATCCGAATCCTATTATAAGTAGGAATCCAAAATACATCTTTCCCATATTTATTAAAACTCTTAGTTTGGAAATAAGTCTAGAAAGGCAAAACTCTAAAAAGAATATTTTATAAAAATCAAAATACGAGGAATTTAAATTCCTAACAATCTCCCCCTTTTTGCCTTTCTGGACAAAACCAATAATGTATAATCAAGAATATAAATCACGGCAAAAACTCCCCCTGAGTTAAAAAACCCTTGTTTCAAATGTTAGTCACAATGTGACTAAAAATGTCATAACATTTTCTGTAACACCTGCATGTTAATCAGAAAATAATTCAACCAAAATAAGATATAGATATCAGAGCAAAATCAACCACAATTCTTAATATCATACTCAAATCCAGAGAACTCCCCTAAATTGAAAGTATTATAATCAAGATCAATCAACATGTTCAAACAATCATCAGTCATCAGTCAAAATAAGATATAGATATCAGAGCAAAATCAACCACAATTCTTAATATCATACTCAAATCCAGAGAACTCCCCCTAAATTGAAAGTATTATAATCAAGATCAATCAACATGTTCAAACAATCATCAGTCATCAGTCAAAATATCCACAAGCTTTTTCTCCCCCTTTTTGTCCAGAAAACATAGGTAATCAAATCGTGTATACTCCCCCTGACTTGGACACTAAAAAGATCAATTCACATTTAATATAATGAAGAGAATAAAGGATCAGAAATCTTTGAAAATTTTGAAAAACGAGCATCAAAAATTGAGATCAAAACAAATAAAAGTCAAAGATTTTCCAAATGAGGATTCCAAACAACATGGAGATAGAATCCTAATAATTTGGGAGAAAATTAACCAAAGATATAGATAACTATGGCAAGATTTCAATCAATCACCCAAGTCTCCATAATGCACACAACTCCACTTTTCATAGGATACCAAGAAATACAAGATTTTAGAGAGAGAAAAATAAATATCACATATCTTCTATTATCACCGAAAATCTATCAGATTCAAAAATCACCAAGCATGCAACCTAAAAAAATGCCTAGACAAAAATAAAAAAACTGCACACAAGGTGTAAATGGATCATTGTTGTTGTTGTTTCAAATGTTGCGACATTTTGAAAGACACTGCTGTACTCACTGCATTCAATGAATTGCCATCCGAGTACCAAAGATAAGGAATTTTCGAGTTTTTCTTGAGAGAAACATGAATGATTTAGCGGTGGGTAGCTTTCACACTAGTCCAAAGGTAGCTCTTTTTCACATTGATCATGCCTCTTTAAACACTTTTAAAACATATGTAAAAATGGTCACAAAGGAATAGCTTTCACACAGAGGGTAGGTAGTTGTTTCCCTCAAAGGCCTCTAGCCATGATCTACAATTTTTTACTCATCAAGCGGGAAAATAACAAGAATAAAATACGCATTTAGAAAGATCAACTCACATCGACTTTCCAAGTGAAGTCCAATAGTCACTAGTTTGAAATCACAACATACTGTTCCAGACATGCAAATATGTTCCTATTATGCAGGATGTCTAAAAAAGAAAAAAAGAGAATAAAAGAGAGGAGAGAAAATATGCAGTGTGTGCAGATGTTACAGCAGGTGATGTGTGCAATGCTGTAACATTTTGTGGAACACATTAGAGAACACACAGACCAAGAGATTTTCGCAGATTTGAAAACCTCTCAAAATCTAAAGCTTTGGTGAATATGTTTGCCAACTGATTTTCAGTACTAATATGCTCAATGCGAACAATATTTTTCTCAACCAAATCTCGAATAAAGTGGTTTCTAATGTCAACGTGCTTAGTGCGAGAATGTTGAACTGGATTTTTGATATATCAATCGCATTTAGAGTTATCACAATAAATGGTTAAAATATCACAAAGAAAATTCTTTTCTTTTCTAGTGAATCGATCAAAATTTTCATGCATATAATTAATCCAAAGATCATTTTCCAAAGCATCAAACACATTCTTGGACTCAAAATTTGAAACACATCGAGAATTGCTTACCATCATGCAAGTAGAAGACAAACAAACTAGTCTTACCATATCTCGATAATTTACCCTTTCTTTTCTTCTTGTTCTTATGCCTTCAGATACCTCACCTATGACTTGAGAGATTGGATGATTCTTTTGAATTTTGCTTGGGGGATCTTGTCTTTCATTGGTGATTAAGTCAAGTCCTTCTAAGTTTGCTTCAATATGAGGATCAAAATTATTTTCATTCGCTGTAGAGCCAGATGTGCTAGCAAATGTTATAACATCTGGGACAACATCTTCGACGACATCTGTATTAATAGCCAATTCAGTTTGCGAAGATGTGTTTGCAGATGTTGTATCACTTGGTACAACCTGCGTATGATCTGCGATTGTTGAGCCCATGACATATCCATCAAGTAATCAAAATTGTCCTGTTCAATGTTTCCTACAAGACTAGAAAGATCATCAAATACAACATTCACACATTCTTTCATGATCCTTGTACGAAGATTGTATACCCTATATGCATGACTATCAGATGAATAACCCAAGAATAGACATTTGTCACTTTTTGAATCAAACTTTGCAAGGCGATCTCTATCATTCAAAACATAACACACACAACCAAAGACATGAAAATACTTAAGGTTGGGTTTCTTTCCGAAAAAGATTTCATAAGGAGTCATAGTACTACCCATCCTCAAATAAACTCTATTTGAGATGTGACATGCAGTGTTTAAGGCCTCAGCCCAAAAGCGTTTTGTCAAATTTTTAGAACTCAACATCACCTTTGCCATTTCTTGCAATGTTCGATTTTTCATTTCTACCACCCCATTGTGTTGTGGGGTTTTAGATGCGGAAAATTCATGAGATATTCCATTTCTATCACGAGAAAGATGAAAAAGAATAATTCTCAAATTCCTTACCATGATCGACCTTATTCTAGAGATGTTCATGCAAAGACAACTTACACACCTTTTTATAGAACTTCTTGAAAAACTCAAAAGTGTCAACTTTTTCACGTAAAAGAAGACCCATGAATAACGTGAGAAATCATCAACACACACAAAAGAATACCTTTTGCCACCAATGCTTTCAACCTCGGTAGGACCCATAACATTCATATGTAGAAGTTCAAAACAACGAGTAGTATTGAAGTGTTGTAACACTTGGTGTGACACCCCTTTTTGTTTACCATTTTGACATGAATCACAAACAATATAATTTTTCAAGTTCGGTTTAGGCATCCCTTTGGCAAAGATCAAATCTAATCAATTTAGCAAGAATTTTAAAGTTCACATGACCTAATTTTTGATGCCAAAGTTCAGTTTCATCCAATTGCACACGACGACACGTTTTGACTCCTTCAAATTTGTAGCAATTGTCAACTGATCTCATACCTACTAGAATACATGAGTTAGAATCATCAAACACTTCACAGGAATTTTTATCGAACTTCACATACAGATTGTCATCACATAATTGGCTTATGCTTATGAGATTTGCAGTAAGCCCCTCAACATGTAAAACATTTCGGAGCTTAGGAAGCCCTTCCATATTCAAAGTATCTTTACCAACAATCTTACCATGAGTTCCATCTCCATAATTTACCTTTCCACCATTGTACACCTCGTAGTCTATCAAGTATTCTAAATTACCTGTCATATGACGTGAACATCCACTATCAAAGTACCAAGTACCTGCACATGTTAGTCCTCAGGGATGTGTAAATAACATTACAATTTACTGCAGATTTTCGAACCCAGACAGATTTTGGAAAACGTGAGGTGTTACTGGACATGTTACTGGAAGTGTTGCCAGACGCGTGTGACATTTCATATGACATCTGATGTGACACCTTTTTGTGCAGAAGACCAGATTTTAGTTTACGACAAAAAGGTCTTATGTGTCCAGGAGCAAAACAATAGTGACAAATAAAATGACGTTTTCTAGGCTTGGACTTCTCTAAAAGTGGCTTTTTATGATTTGAAATTTCTCCACTTTCTTTAGCCTTCAAAAACACGGGAGTTTTATAATCAAGTCCAGTCTTATTTTCACATCCTAAAGACAAAATTTCATCGAGTTTCGTCTTACGTAATTCAAACTTCTTTAAAGTTTCAAGGGATTTTTCAAGTTGATTTTACCTTTTCCAATTCTTCATCCCTTCTCGTCACTAAGATTTCCAAACGGGTTAAAGAATTCTTTCTCGCTCCTCATTCTCCTTGGTGAGTCTTTCATTCTCCTTTGAGAGACATCTAATTTGTTGAATACGTTTGCGCCAATCGTGGTACAACTCTTGGTAGGCCTCTACAATGTTTGCATTCTTCACCATCGGAATCTTCTTCACTGTATACTGCTTTCATCTACAAAAATAGAGTTTAAGCAAAATAAATCTGAAGTGTCAGATAAAGTGTACCTATCAGGTGTCGGAACATCCCGAGCGACACCTCAAGAGACACCCAGTGGATTGATTTGTAGCAACTTTTTCTCTTTGATGACAACCCCAGAGTTGATTAGATTTGTTGTCTGCTCAGTATTGTCCTCCTCAGATTTGTCATAACCAGAACATGAAGTACTCGTGATGTTGGACATGGATGTGATTTGACCTTCCAATAAAAAATTGAAGTCGTCTGGTGGAGACTTCAACATCGAAATACCTTGAACCTCCATATTTTCTTGAATAAACGCAGGATCAACACTTAATGTAGTCAAGTGTCGGCTCTTGATGCCAATTGAAAGTTTTTGAGGTCCCAAAACGTTTCTTTTAGTAAATGTCAGATAAAGTGTTACTTCAGATGTTGTAACACTTTACGGAACATGCAGCGGAAAAATAACACACGAAGAAAAAATTTATCTACAAGTTATAAATAACTTGTAGAAGTGTCAATTATGACGAAATCGCTAGTTGAATATGTACGGATTACAACTCAAATCTCAATGTATCAACTAGTCTAGCAAAACAAACTCCTATCGAGTATATCTTAGCTTTGTAAACCAGCTCATCCAACAAAACAAGTGTATGAAATCTCGTACGCTCAAAGATAAAATAATATGGACGAAAAACTTAACAAGATTCTAAATGGACAAAGTGTTATTCTCGATGTTGCGACATTTGAATAACACTGATCGCTTGACTCTTTAGCACTCGGAATCTTGTTGCTTTTCCTCGATTGTATCTCTCGTGTATTGCTCTGTAAATTTCGTGGTTCAAGGAGTAAGAAAAACTGATGGCCGTTCCTTTCTTTATATAGAGCTTGAGTCCTTGATCTTCTTGAAGTCCAAGATGTCTTTGATCTCCAAGACTCCTACACACATAGGGAAACAAGGAAAGCACAAGTATAGAAGGAGTAGGATCCTATAAGTTAGGAAATAAGATGATATATATAAGGACTCCTAATACTTCTAGAAATCCGAATCCTATTATATAGGAATCCAAAATACATCTTTCCCATATTTATTAAAACTCTTAGTTTGGAAATAAGTCTAGAAAGGCAAAACTCTAAAAAAAATATTTTATAAAAATCAAAATACGAGGAATTTAAATTCCTAACAAAATATAATAACGTGTAGATTTGAAATTAAAAAAAAATTTAAAAACAAAAATTAACGGTTCACAAGGTTTGGGAAATCCTAGCCCTTCTTTGGGACGATTTAGGTTTGGGTTGGACCCGGCGAACAACCAATGACTAATCGGCCAATTGACCACGGATTGATTTCGATCGATTCAAAGGTCTTAATTCAATTTGGCCACCCCTAAATATATGGAGTCCATTTCTTATTACATGATATTTTATCATGGAACCAAATAGAGCCCACATGAGCATTTCAAATCCTCTATTCCGAGTTAGTATTTTGTATTCCACTTCATATTATAAATAAGAATTTAATAATTAATGTAACTTATATATTCCAATTTAAAAGACATATATGTAATGTATACATGTAAAATAAAATAAGTTTAAGAGCAAGTCTCTTGTGAGACGGTCTCACGGATCTAAATCCGTGAGACAGACCTTCTAAGGGCTCCATCTTGAGAACATGAACCATGAAAATAAATTTAAAAATAATAATAAACCATGAAAAAACAAAAATAAACCCTAAAAATATGAACCATGAAAAATAAACCCGAAAAACAAAAATAAACCAAAAAAATAAAAAATAAACCCTAAAAAAACTAAAAATCCTAAAAACCGAAATCAATTAAAAATAAACCTAAGAAACAAAATAAACCCTTAAAAAATAAATATAAACCTAAAATCTGAAGAAAAAAAACCTTTAAAACTTTATGTAAGTGCTCCGTCTCACAGATCTAAATCCATAAGACCGTCTCACGCAAGTTTTTCCCTAAGTTTAAATATATATAAAACAAAAAGTGCAAAATGGTATTCATTTTTCTTTACTAAGCTGCCCCGCGAGTCAATTTACACGACTAAATTGAGCAAACATGTAATGTACCACCACCTTAACTTTGGCCCCCCAAAAGAATCTATCCCACAATAAAGAGTGGCACAGAAATCAAAGAACGTAAACAGAACCTTTCATTGGCCCAAAACTATGACACCCAACTGTCTCCTCACAATTGTTAATTACTACTATTTATTCACATACACAATACATACGCTCACTATCTATTTATCTATGCATTTCATTCACTATATATATGCTTACTACTTATTATATTTGTATTTCCTCCAACCTAAAACAAGGTTGGAGATAGTAGTATAATTATATTTTTTCGGTTAAAATGTTTAAAATACAAGGTAATATAATTATAAAACGGACAGAGTAATATACATGACTACATATTTCTTAGCTAATTGTATATAGGACGCAATTAGCTCTAATCATTGTTATATTGTTTTTTTAATAAGTTTTGAGTAATGGTTGGAGATGAGGGGAAAAATTTCAAAGAAACTGAAAGTTACAAGTTTGAACCCTGGTCAATACCCTCACAAAGGGTGAGCGATAACACTTGAGCTACATGCTAGTGGTAATCAATGTTATATTTTTAATATCTCTAATACCAAATACACGAATGTTTAGATTTATAATTGATAGGAGTTAAAATAGACCGATATCTTGTCAAAATATACAAGCTGAGCTCATGATGGTTATTGAGCTGATTTGTTACACTTGCGAATAAAAGTTGAATGTATATCCGAGCTCTCTCATTCAGGGTACTTGTCGGGCTGAATTGATGGAGCGAGTTGTTGGATCCTGTGACAAAAAATACATACTTCTCTCGAGCTCGTAAACCCGAAAGCTCATATCATAGTAATACTCTAAATCTAGCCCGAACTCTAGAAGGATTAGAGTTGATTCAACAATTCTGTTGCAAAACCTCAAATCCACTCTAACTAACCCCTAAATTTTCAGGAAGGGCTAATCGTAAAAATCTATAAATAGCCCATCAAAGGATATATTCATGTTAGACTTTCAATTACACATTTTTAATATTGTTGCTATTTCAACACTTTCTTTTTTGAAGTTGATTCTAATTTAGCGTCGAAGAGAGCAAACCGAAAAATTTAAATTTTCAAAACCCTTTTCCGACGATGATTTTACAGGTTTTTAGACAAATTTAACATCGGAGTTCGATTGTATTAGCCAGGTGCGAAATCTTCGACCAACCACTAATTATTTAGGGAAAATAAGATTTTTAGTCCTGTAAGTTGGACATGTTTTAGAATTAGTCCTCTAAATTGTCACATTCATTTTTTAGTCCTTTAACTTTCAAATTTCTAGATATTCAAATCCTTTAACTTAACAATTTTATTTTTGGTCCTATAACGTAACATACAGAAATTTGGTCCTATAACTTAACATATTTTAGAAATTTGGTCCTATAACTTAACATATTTTAGAAATTTGGGCTAACCTTTTTTAGGGAATTTAGTAATATAACTTAACAATAGTTAAATTTAATTAATTTATTAAAAGGTTATTTCTAAATTAATTTTATTTTTAAAATCGAATGATTTTAATTCAATTAATTTTTAAAAAATAATTAATCATTTTTTAATTTAATTAATTTTTAATTAAATGCATCTTTCAAGTCATTACATTTCTTGGAGATAATTATCCTCACCAAAGGTTAATTCCATAAATATGACAAATTATTCTTAAGTTACTAATTTGATGTAATTATTTTAATTTTCCTAGAATTCATTTATTATTTTAGAAATTTCTATTTATTCAAACTTTTTATTAATCAAACTAATTTAATTTTAATTATTTTTATAATTTAATTAGTTTCCAAACATTGAAATTTAATTATTTTATATTTGGTCCTATAAAATAGTTAAATTTAACTATCTAAGTTTATGACTAAATTTTAAAATATATTAAGTTATGACCAAATTTCAAATATGTTAAGTTTTAGACAAAAATAAAATTGTTAAGTTAAAGGACTGAATATCTAGAAATTTGAAAGTTAAAGGACTAAAAACGAATGACAATTTGCGAAATCTTCCAACCGCGACTAAAAATCTTATTTTCCCAATTATTTATTATGAGTAAATATCACTGTATATCGACGCAGGACCCCGCATATATACAACACTACCCGATTTACATACCGACACTCTGACTCAGTGGCCCACTTACGAGAAATCTAATGATTTTTATACTTTAATTGGCATCTAGATCCCACATTTTCTATCCAACAGCCCTCAATTTCACTGTTCCACAAATCTAAATCTCCACCGTTCAATCAGATCCCATCCCTCCCCCACCCCCTTCTCCCCCGACCCCCACCCCTGCAATGCACCCCTATCTTATCCCCTACCCACATCTCTCCCATTGCCCAAAACCAGTCCCCCCTGCTCAAATCACACTCTTACTATCTTATCCTTCGCCAGATCTCTGCCCATTGCAAAAAAATACAGAATACCCAGAGGGTTACCTAAAGATTACACCTTTTTTGTTTTTACTTTTTTTTTTTATTAATTTGAGTGTTAAATCTCGTGGTTTTACATTGCCATGGTGGAGGCACAGTCTTGGACGACAAGAAGGGGCAGCAACCCCCGGTTCGAACCCAACAATGACCAAGTTTTGGATATTCCAGTGACCCCAACCGCCGAAATCCGCCAGCAGCATTATTCTTCTCTGTTCTCTCCCAACATTCTCACCGCCGCCATTATTGCATCATGGTATTTCTCGAACATCGGGGTACTGTTACTGAACAAGTATCTCCTCAGCTTTTACGGCTACAGGTACCCCATTTTTTTGACCATGCTGCACATGCTATCCTGCGCCGCTTACAGTTTATTCGCAATAAAATGGCTCGAAATCGTGCCATTCCAGCAAATACACAGCCGCAGGCAGTTTTTCAAGATTCTCGCTTTGAGCGTCATATTCTGTTTTTCAGTTGTTTGCGGCAATACTTCGTTGAGGTACCTCCCCGTGTCGTTTAACCAAGCTATTGGTGCAACGACGCCGTTTTTCACAGCTATTTTCGCTTTTGTAATTACTTGTAAGAAAGAGTCTGCTGAGGTTTATTTGGCGCTTGTCCCTGTTGTTTTGGGAATTGTTTTGGCTAGTAATAGTGAGCCCTTATTTCATTTATTCGGATTTTTGGTGTGTGTTGGATCAACGGCTGGGAGGGCATTGAAATCTGTGGTTCAAGGGCTGTTGTTAACTTCCGAAGGTGAAAAATTACATTCTATGAATCTTTTATTGTACATGGCTCCAATGGCAGCGATGATTTTGCTGCCGTTTACTTTGTATATCGAAGGGAATGTGTTTGCTGTTACATTGGAAAAGGGCAGGGGAGATGGATTTATGGTGTTTCTATTGATTGGCAATGCCACTGTGGCTTATTTGGTTAATTTGACTAATTTCTTGGTCACTAAGCACACGAGCGCCTTGACGTTGCAAGTTTTGGGGAACGCTAAGGCGGCTGTGGCTGCCGTTGTGTCGGTGTTGATATTTAGGAATCCGGTGACGGTGATGGGGATGATGGGATTCGGTATCACGATAATGGGCGTGGTTATTTACAGCGAGGCGAAGAAGAGGTCTAAAGTTACAGCTCATTGACAGCAAATTATGGTAAGGCAATTTTTGTGCACTTGATTTGGAAATTTTTAATTGTGGGATCAAAAAGTTAAGATATTTGATGATTCTTATTGTATAGGAAGAAGGGATAAGGAAAAGACTTTTTTTTTTGGCTTTGGTTTTGATAATTGTTCTGAATTGGGGGTGGTTAAGAGAATAAAGGTGTCTCTTTTACTTTCCCCTTCCTTGTCATTTATATGTTCTGGAAACGAAATTGGAAACACATAAAGACTTGATTCTTTTGATATTGTTATTGTAGTTTGTGGAGGTAAATTTGTCCTCCACATCATTTTGTCAAACATATATCATTCTGGTACATGGTTTGATGCAATTGTGAATCAATTCTTCTCTTTTTTGGCTTGTATAGTGTGATTAGTATTTCCTGTTTCAGAAATTTCGTTCGAGTCTTCACTCTCTAATCACGTGTGCGATAAAATCTATTTTTTTTCCATGTTCTTTATTGATTGAATTGTTGGAATTAATGAAGATCCATACGCGGGAAATTGAAATGATGGCCTTCACATGAATATTTGGAAACAATGGATACTTGTTAAAGAAGAAGCGTATGACGGAATATACTAACATGATGAGGACTATGTCAAAATTTCTATGATATGCTGTTTACTTGCCTGAAATAATGCTTTTATCGAGGAAATGAATGCACAATTTCATCATATGTATAGCCATGTCTTCGGATCGTAAATGGTTACTGTCTGTGAAATTTGAAGCTTCCGTTTCAAGCTCCAATAATGAGGGCCAATACACGGTCCGAAAGAATTAATGTTTTTCTCTTCTAGTTAAAAGTTAAAACCATGCTCCATAAGATAGTATTTTTTATAGCAGGGATCAATTAGTTTCATATTATGACAACTTGGATGGTATTGCAAATGAGTCTATGATTCTTGAGCAGTTGCATAAGTATATCTGGCCTGTTACTTGTGAAATATTAGGTGGTCATGCTTTTTCATTGTCTGATTCTTGCAAATCTAGTTGGTATATTTGCCTTGAGTAAACATATAATATATTTTTTTCATTTTCATCAGTTAGTAGATCTTTTTTTTTTTTTGAAGAGAATCAGTTAGTAGATCTGGTTTAGTTTAAAGTTGTTGCAGTTGTATTTCATTCTAAGATATCCTTCAATGATTAGGTTGAAGTTCTATCCAACTTTTGTTACTTTTGTGTCACAAAACACCCTTTTTTGCTGTTGCTTTGGGTTCTTTAATGGGGGCCCGTAAAGGTGGTTACATGTTCATGTTATGTAAGAGTTGGATGTTCACATGAGAGTAATTAAAAGCAACTTGATATTTAATTTATGTGGTAGTTGGGACTTTCTTGTGTGCCTTGCTCAATTTAATGTTTTCCATCATTTTGGATAAGTTCAATTGTTCAAGTTTACAAGTTTTGCTTTGGACAATTTTCACAAATATTTCTTTTATTGTTTGTGAAAATGCAAATAATCACTATGTTACACATGTAAAAGATATTAACTTGTATATATTCATATTCATTCGATTGAGCGAAATATGTACATATTTGAGTTAATTTGTGTAGTGTATGTGTTTTTGTGTAGTTTTTATTATGCTGGAGGAATAGTACTCAATTTTGACTAATATTCTCACAATTTATTTTCATGTAAAACTTGAAAATATAATAAATTATAATTGAATATTGTACAATTACACGTATAAATTTTGATAATATTGAGAATATTAGTATTTTGGGAGATGATTGTTTTTAGTACATGTGGGTGGGGGTAATAGGGGACACATTCTTATGGTAGATGAAGTTACCTACATACAAAAATACCATTTTATGAATCGCGAGCATATTTTTATCAGTGTCCATGTTATATGCTACAATCCCTGGTTAGTGTTGAATAACTGTACATTGGTAGCAACAATGAGGGGCCGAAATTGTTGTTCTTGGGCGTAGTCAGACTCGAAGTTGAGTTAAAAAATAATGTGCTAAATAACTATGATTTTATTTTGTTTAATTTTACCTTTGTGATGGGTGGGGGTGGGGTACACTTATCTTGGAAAGGAAAAGAATTTGGTCAACTGGACCTTCACTTTCTTAATTAAAGTTTCTGCAGATCACAATGGCAAATTTCTTTATTACCATATCTGATTCTAAACAAATAACAATTAATACTATTCTAAAAATTGAAATAATACTTTGTGAAATCCCAAATTAACAAACAAATAAAATCAGCTCTCATCTTTTATTCCAAAAATAGACTTGCTCAGCAATAATTAATTAAGCCATGATCATCCTATAGGCAGCCACCATAGCAACCATCCACACACAAGATTTCAACGGAGAAACTTCAATTACGGCCGAATTACCCGGTGGTGGGGCGGCCCATCCTGGCATGGGGGCGGGAGACGGCCCCTCAGCCGCGGACACGGTGATGACGAGCTTCATCCCCTCGGAACAATGGTCACCAATGTCACAAATGTACCACTTCTTCCCAGTGGTAGAAAGGGGAATCACGTCATTTCCGCTCGTCAAAGGGACTGCTGTTGCGTTTGAAGAGGTGCATTTTGGGAAATCAGCTCCATTCACCTTCAAAACATTGTGATCTCCCGGCTTATACATGAACACTGCAAATTAACAACACAAAAACCATGTAATGTTAATAAAAGGGTTTCAATTAATTCAATTAAGAGAGCATTATATTTCAATTTGGAGCAAAAATTTGCTCCACTACCGCGTTAAAGTCTGCGCTGTTTTAAAGATGTGAACAGTTTTGCATTAAAATAACGCAACACTGTAGATGTGCTATTTTTTTAATTTAATGGTTTTAAATGAACATTATGGAAAATTCTCTTTTAGTGCATAATTTAATGCAAACTGTTAGAGATGAAGTACAAATTTTGCACTGAAATAGTGCAAACCATTGGAGATTGTCTTAACTCACAATTATTTGTTTCTATAATAGAAGTGTTTTTTTCAAAAATGTGATTTTTGTATGGAAAATTTTCCATTTTTCTACTATTACAAGACGAAAATTTTGATTTTGCTTATATAAAAGTTACTGCACAAATAGAAATGATATATATGAGAATAATCGAGTATAACATACTGAGAGTGTCACCAACACGAAAATCTTTTCCCTCAGCCCATAGTGTGTAATTAACACCTAAATTCCAACCGGCGTCATCTCCAACCTTATAAACTGTGGCCAAAGCTGGAGCAACAGCTGCCGCGACTATTATAGTGATCAAGAAAGCTCTCAACGCCATTGTTTTGAACTTAATTTGCTGTGCAAGAGACCCTTAATCAAATCTGCTTATATATAGTTTGCTTTTACTTTGTCTTTTTTTCCTTGTTAAGGGTGATAATTACTTGGAATTGGTATACATTACTGTATATATAGAATTAAGAATGTTAATAAAACGCCTGCCGGCTAACAGCGGCATAATATTTTTATACTCTTAAGTAAATTTCACCAACAATGCACAATGCCATTGTTCATACATAGGTACAAAGATAAAAGATAGGTTAATCCAAATACTATACTTTTGGGGCTCCGACAATGCTATAATATGTCCAAGTTATAGTCTGTATATTGATGAAATTGATAGATCGATTATTTAATTATGAATTGTCTGATTTAATATCTGTGTATAGTATTTTTCAAATAATTAATTATATCACTACAAAGTAAGCTTAGTTTTATATTTTTAAAGTGGTGCTTGATTAATTAGTTAGTCTTTAATTCTAGAAATTATTTTAATTGATTTGATTACATGTAGGCATTCTGCAAAATTTGATGCGTGACTAATGAAACGGTTGGTTTCACTATACCGCGGGGTTTAACGCAGTGGAAATTAAAAATTAAAAACATGTATACAATTATACATAAAATAAAATCCTTAGGTTCTTGTCGCGATTTAACGATTGCGCGAATTATACAAGCGGTAAAAATCATATTTCATAATTTTTACCTAAAGATTCCTTTTGAAGAAGATGTAGAAGGAATCCAAATTCCTCGCAGTATGGTAAATCCTCGAATCACAATCTCTCAGAGGTCCAAGCGCCCATCCTCTAAAGATAGTCCACACGATGGATGGAAGTACCCGGATTATTAATTTCGCTAGTAATTAAAAATTCGTTTCTTTGTTCAATCTAAAATATGGAATAAACAACAATCCTTAATTCGACAAGTGAAAATAAGAATTATTATTATGTAGTAAAAACCAAAAAGGGTTCTTGATTTTTCCCTACGAAGAAGAAAGAAGAAGACTGAAGAGAGAGAGAACACAGAGAATACGAGGGTGTTTGGCTGAGCTTATAAGCTCTTCAAAACATCTTATAAGATATTTGAGAGCTTATAAGTTGTTTAAACTTGTTTGATAAACTTTTTTGAAAAAGATCTTATAAGCTCCTAAAATAAGATGTTAGGAACTTATTATAAGTTGTTTTTTAAAAAGTAGGGGAACCCAACTTTTTTTCAATCTAAGATCTTATTTCAACAACCTTCTTTAATTTTGATTATTTTAATTACAAAATCGCTATTACTAACATCTTCAAAGCTCAACCATCTTATTTTATCCAAACACTTTAACAACTGCTTAAAATAAGATCTATTTTTTTATAACCTCAAAAAATATCTTATATGATGTAGGAGTTTATAAGATCTTTTAAATAAGCTTAGACAAACACCCTCCACGCCCACTATGATGTAGAAGACGTGAATTAATTTTTATCTGTTGTGTGTATATGTTATTCTTCGACTCATTGTTAAAGATACTTATATGATTCGTCCAATGTTCATAAAATATCCAGGTTCAAAACCTAAAAACAGTAGGAGAATATTATAGGATAATCTCAATTGATCCTACGATATCTTGCCATATTCGGATAACCCTTATCTAGAGATTCACAAGAAATTCCTTCCATCTTTTTCTTTCTTTCAAATTAGCCAGATGGGCATATTATCCTTATGGGCTTAATTAAATATTAGGTTGGACATTTAATTAAAATGGTCCACCAACTAATTTCGAGTAATTGATCCAGTTCATATTTAATTAATTTGATCAAATCAATTTCATCTAGCCCAAATAAATAATTCAATTATTTATTTGGCTATATTTAACTATTAAATAAAGTCTTTCATAAATTAATTGGTCTTATCGGTTAGATTATTTTCACTCCAAAGACTTCCTAATCTAATTAGGTCTAATTAAATATTCTAATTATTTAATTAAAAATATTTATTTCAATAATTGAATTAAAATCAAGTCACGATTAATTAATATCTATCAATTAATTGTATCCAACCTTTTGGACTATTTTTGATTTAAGAAATGATACCAACCATTTTGTGTGTGACCCTTTAGGTTCACAACTAATGCTAGCAGTAGACTTACAACTTTTGTAACTTACGAATAATAATTTTTCAATTAATAAATCAAATTATTTAATATGTTTTTTTGAAATATAATTAACTCTTTAATTCAAAAAACGTACAAATAATGGGAACATCTAGCAAGTAGCATGATTGACAGCAATAGGTGAAATATCGAGTAAACATATTTTAGTTGCGGTTACATATATGTACAGTCCGTTCGACATCTAATCTCAAGTCGAAACCCACTTGATTTAATAACTGTGGTTTTATTTCAAGTTTTAGTGATTTTTTTATGAATAATTATTCATCATGCCTTGACCATAGTTTTTAAATCACGAACTATGAAAACACAGGAGATTCGCTTGTCAATAAATAAGTGTCCAGTTCTATGTTGGCCACTGATTAACCTCTATATACACCAATGTAACATCCAAAATATCCTCTTTATGATTGTCAAGCAATCAAAAGATAAATCAAAATATTACAAGATGTACACAATGCTATTATCGTGCATAAAGTCTAAGGACTAATCATGTACCATTGCAATGCGGAAATTCTTAATTCGACAATAAATATTCCAGTTAAAAAATTTGATTGGGTCATGTTTAGTGTATTTCTTCCATTGGGATCCTCTATTGCAAAACAAAATACACTTAGCTCTCTCCTTCTCTCAGTGTCCTTTTGGAGCATCACCTACTTCATTTTGCAAAAGTATAAGGTGTGTGGAAATAGAATAGATACATTCCCTTTATCAAGAGGGCACACTGAGGGTTTGTATATAGGTGAGCTCCTAATCCGTATTAAATCTATTAGTGTTCTACCGAATTATAAATGTAAAATAAATTCATATATAATATTAATTTGACCAACAAATGAAATCAGCTCTCATGTTTTATTCCGAAAACATAGTCAAATCATTTGGTTCTAAATACAATGGTAAAAAAAGATTCACTTCAAGTTTGCTTTATGATGCCAGTACAACACAACACAAAACCCGGAAAAAAACAAGACACAACAATTAGACATCCTCGACATTATACTTAAGCCATGATCATCTTATAGGCAGCCATCAAAGCCAGCATCCACACACTAGATTTCAATGGGGAGACTTCACTGGGGGCCGAATTGCCTGAAGGTGGGGCAGCCCACCCCGGAATGGGGGTGGGAGACGGGCCCTCAGCCGCGGACACGGTGATGACGAGCTTCATCCCCTTGGTACAATGGTCAGCAAAGGTACAAATGTACCACTTCTTTCCCGGGGCAGAAAGTGTAATTAGGTCATTTCCGCTTGTCAGTGGGGGCGGTGCCGTTGCGTTTGAAGAGGCGCATTTTTGGAAATCAGGTCCATTTACCTTCATAACATTGTGAGATCCTGACTTGTACATGAACACTGCAAAAAACACAAAATTGGAAAGATGTTATTTAATATCAATAAATTGGAATTAATTATAGAAAGGCTAGATTGTAATTTTGGTCCCATTGGGGAGACAAAATTGGTTGTAGAAATCATGTTTTGCAAAATGTGGATTTTATAAGAACATTTTTGCTAGCCCCCTATAAATCTAGGACGAAAATTGCAATTTTTGCCTTTATAGAAGTTACAAAAGGAAAAGATATGGAAATATTGGAGCATAACATACTGAGGGTGTCACCAACATAAAATTCCTTTCCTTCGGCCCACGCAGTGTAATTAACACCTACTTTCCAACCCGCGTCGTCTCCAACCATATAATCGGTGGCCAAAGATGGAGCAACAACTGCTGCAACGATCACCGTGATCAAGAAAGCTCTCAACGCCATTTGTGGAAGTTTAATTTGAAAATATGCTAGAAAGCCTCCTTAATCGATTTGATTGTAGTTTACTTTTTATTTTATGTTCAAGATGAATAATGGAATTGATGCATTAGTGTATATATAGTAACATGGATGATAAAAATTTACCTGCCGGCTGGCTAACAGCTAGCAGCATAATACTTTTATACTCCTATTTTTTTTCTCTAACAATGTAAAATGACATGGTACTAGGATTGCTTAGTGCGAACAATGTAAATTGTAATGCATATTGATGAAATCGAGAGATGGGTTGTTTTATGAACCGAGTGATTTGATGATTTCTGTACGGTCTTTATTTTTAGAAATTTTACTTGGTTTGATTATGTACATATAGGCATTTTATAAACACTAGTTTTTAACTCGTGTGATGCATGGCTATATATCTGTGACGGCTCTTTTCTGCACTGCGACATGTTTATTTTTCTAATAGTTCTCTGAGTTATATCTTCAACATTGTAATAATTTTAAAATAGCATCAGACAATACATGATAAATACTATTTAATATTTTTTATTGATGAAGTCAAAAAAAATATTATACTTGAGAAATATGAATATATATATATATATATATTCAAAAATATGTAATTTTGTTCGGTTTTCAAAAACTAATTTTTCATAAAATCGCACAAGACATAACTTCTTCGCACATTTGGTTTTAGTCATGTTTAGATTCTTAATATGTATGAAAATTAGTGTCATACGTTTTTTTCAAGCTTGTAGTAGTTAATTCATATAGAAAATTATTTTGAAAATTATTCATATGTATAATAAGGCAAAGATTTTTGCAAAGCTGGTTGTACAATAAATTAAAAATAAATACATCTATATGAGAACTACAAACAATAACTTTATTTATTCATGTTGTTAAGTCAATTTTTAATTTTTGGAAATTTTATTGTGGGGATATGTGTAGTATTATTTTGATTATTTTAAATTATTTTTCTCTATTCAAGTTCTCATCTTTGGTATGTTTCAGCCCATGCAATGCACGAATTTTAATTTTATAAAAATAATTTGAGTGATTTGCAAAAAATTAATTTGATTATAAATCATTTGATTAAACTATAAAAAAATAAATTATTATAAACTATATATAAAAAACCTCTTGGTGGATAACAAAATTTGTGAGCGTGAATTATATCTACTTATAAAGCATATTTATCTATAAGAAAGTAATCGTTTGAAAAAAATCTTAACTGCCCAATATTTTTAAATATTAAATACATTGTATTTTTAGTACAATAAATAATAAAATTATATCGAATTCCAATACTTTCTAGAGTTTAGAAACTGAACAATTATCATAATTATTAAAGAGATCAAACAAAAACATGTTTTATATTTAGCAACATAATTTTAAGAAAAAATAAAATATTTAAAAAAATAAAAATAATTCTATATTTATATATATACACATATATCACAAAATTATTCAACAAAAAATTTATATCTAATATATGGTCATTGTAAAACTTTGAAAGTTGAATATCAATATAAGTTGACAAATATGAAAAATAATTTTTTCATTTACATGAAAAGTACGTTAATATAAAATATAATTTTATATATATAAAACACTATCATGAATATAATTTCATATTAAAAAAAATAAATTTTCTTACACATATATATAATTTTGTGTATGGATATATGTAATATATATAATATTTGGATATATATTTCGAGATATTATCTTCAATTAAAATAAGTATTTTTTAATTAAATTTAATCAAGTTCAATAGAATTCTATATAATTATGAAGATCTGAGTTATGCCCAAACAACAACTATACATATATCATAAATATCCAAAATATAATAATATAAATTAATGTCTAATAGCCAGAATGCATAGTTTTAAAAGTCCATTACAAAATAACATTATATATGTCATATTTTTTTGTTTGTTATATTTATTTTTTATTGTATATATGCAATATTGGTGTCAAATTGAAGATCATAAAATTATAATTATATATATATATATATATTACGTCAAAAACAATTAAAAACAAAAATTTATTAAGTTTTAAAAAAATTTGAAAAATGACAAATATAATAATTAATGCAGTAGACATACAAATTTAGAAAATTCATTTTACATAATTATAATTGTTTATAAATTAAAAAGTAATTTATTAAAGAAAATTGACTATAAAAAACAACCAAATCCCAAACAATTATTATTTCTTATTTTTCAATATAATTTTATAACATTTTTTTGTAATGTGATTTAGGCGGCAAAATATTGGGTATAATATTCTAAGAATAATCTCTCTCTTTTTATATATATATATATATATATGTATATGATCATATGTGGCAAGGGTCTTACCATGTGGCAGTGTGGACAAATCTAAGTCATTACTATGTTTAATCAAAAGACCAATCTTTTTTCGATTTTTTTTTAAATTGAATACTGGTAACCCCCCATAACCTCCCATTTTTTTGGGATTTCATTTAATCTTTCCCACTTCTTTGCAATCTTATTTTTTCACACAAAATCAAAACCCATTTTTCGTCTATTTCATCTTCATTATCACAATACCGTTTATTTTTTTTCTTTCTCATTCTACCATTCGAGCGCCGAGAGCAAAAATTATGTGTCAGTTTCGACGCTTGGTTGGGTTCATTCGACATCAAAATCCAACACGTCCTCGGTAGTATTGGTAAAGGTCAGTTTCTTGTTCGATTTTTTAAATTTTTCGGTTGTAGATTTTTATGTAAAGGGTTTTCCCTTATTTTTCTTCCCCTTTTATGTCCAGTCACGATGATTTTTTTTAGGTTTTTGGAGTTAGTTGCAGTAAGTAGTGTTAAGAAATTTATTGTTTAGATTTTGATGAATGCCATGTAAAACTTAGAATAGAAAGTTGGCACCCCATTTTTTGTTGTAAATCGCATTGTAATAAATAGGGCTAGTCAAGCCGAGTTAAGTCGGCCTATGCCCAAAACATGCAGGAAGACAACCGGAGACTAGAAGGAAGACTACGCGAGACATCCGAGTATGGCAAAGAAGAGAAGACGAGAACTCTATCAAGGAGCGGTGAGATGCGGTGAGTGGAGTATCGGTCAAGTCAACTCAAGAAAAGCCAAGTCTCAAGTTGAAGTGACGGAAGAGTCATCCATGATTGGAAGTCGACTCTAAGTCACCTGGGGAAAACAAGGAAATGCGGTCAAGTCGAGATAATCGAAAAAGATCCGTTGCACGTAAATCAAGAGAATTACCTAAACAAGTAATATCTCCATCTCCATGCTACCTTTCTCGAAGTGCTCAGTCCCAAAAGCGTGCAAAAGGAATAAACCAATGGGAAGCACTACACCGTGTCGAACTCGAAAAGGTGAAGAACAATTCATACGAGGAAATGGCAATTCCAAGGATCGCAACAAGACAAGCCAACGATCGCAAGTGACTTTCAAAAATAAGTCTATCTCTTCAACGGGCAGATTTTTGAAAGATCACTTAAAAGGCTGAGTAATGACTTTGAGAGGAGAAGACCAGAACCAAAAACATTCAAGCAATTATTGGAACTGAAAACCTGAAATATTCTCAAGTTATTAAACGCTCAATCCTCAAGCCTACACTACGAAGAACATCAATCCAACACTCACCGTGAAGGAAAGATAACTTCAATCGGTTGAAGAGGAAATTATCGAAAAATCAAGGGTCTACATTCCTCGAAGGATTGTAGGAAGGTTCAAGGTCAAACCAAGTCTTGAGCTTTTGGAGGGCTTCGTGATCAAATCCAAAGAGCTTGAGCAAGTGGGTCAGTAGTAGCAAGACTGACTACCTTGTGAAGAAGGTCGAGTCGCACGAGAAGCCACCGAGTGATCAAGGCGTCTCAGATCGAGTCCCAAAGGATCAAGTCACCATTTGTGTGATCAAGACTTGTATTTGGACTGCTACCACTTTGTATCTCGATCAATACCTAGTGGATTCCTCCAGGAGTTGGAGAAGAGAGGAGTAGAAGAATTACCCCATCTTCGAACCTTTATAAAAATCTTATTGTGTCATTTACATTTCAAAGACTTTAATTCTTGCATCATATTTGTTTATTTCTCACGACATATTTGCTATCCATTAGATAATCTCTAAGTACTAAATCAAGCTCTAAATCTCTACTTAACGAAACTTAAGGGTGTTAAGTCTTCCACGAAAAACAAACCACAATTGAGTTAATTTAGACTTAACAATTGAGTTATTCCATCAACAGCTTCAGTTGAGTCCGTTGAGAGACTAACTCTCGATTAAATTGGTCAGTCCACCAAGGACACAAATTGTGTAGTATCAACTCGAATTTTTAAAAGGACTAAATCAAAAATTTGGTAAGGTTTATTCAACCCCCTTCTAAACCTTACACTTACACCCCTTGGGACCTACAAGTGGTATCGAGCGGTTGGTTCATTGAGCCTTCCGTGACCGGTTCTCGAACTAGATCTCCAAACTTTTCAAAGTCCGCATTAGTACTTAAACTTTCAAAACTCTTTTTATCATTAAAATTTATTATCATGGAAGCAAATTTGACACGCATCCCTATGTTCACAATTGAAGAATTTGATGATTGGAAAATTCGTGATGCGAGGCTCATCTATCAAAGATTACATGATGAGATGTGGATAGTGATAGAAGATGGGCCACCGCAAATCTTAAAGGTGAAACACAATTGTAAGAAGAAGAGTCAGAATTGCGGTGAAGGAGAAGAGGATGTTGCTCCTGCACACCCATGGTTGAAAAACCAAGAATCGAATGGACAAATGATGAGAAAAAGATACAACCTGGACAATGTAGCCAAGGACATCCTTTACAAAATCTTGGACAAAGCCATGTTCAATAAAGTCAAATCATGCAAAACGACTAAAGAAATCGGGACAAGCTAACATTGATTTGTGAAGGCTCGTGAGCAAATCAAAGAAAACAAATTATATGGTCGTACTGAGAAATTTGAGAACTTCAAAATGATCTCGGGAGAAAACCTGGATCAACCGGATGCTCGGTTCACGTAAATCACCAACGAGCTATCTCGCACTTGGAAAGGAATATACACGAATGAAATGTGTATGAAGATCCTAAAAGTCTTCCGGTGAATGGGAAATGAAAGTCATGGCACTAAGACATTCCATGGACCTATCAAAGACATCCAACCATGAACTATTCTCGACCTCAAAGCCTACGAGTTTGAATGAGAAGAAAAGACAGGAAGAGACAAATTGCACCCAAAACAAATTTGCTCTAATTGTTAAAGATGGGAAGAGAGCAGAGGTCAAAGAAGTCATTGATCCGGAAGAAATAGCCCGATGGTTAAAAGGTTCAACAAGTTCTTCAATAAGAACTACAAGAGAGGCAAGGGCGAATCTTCCGAAGACACTCGGCTCCCTCCAAGTCAAGGGAAGATAGGCCAACCAAGAGAAAGATCATCAAAAAGTCAATATCAAAGGGTCGACAATCCAAGAATGGAAAGAGTCGATCAAAAGGTTGAATATCTATCTTTGAATCAGACAACCAGGTCACTATGCCATTGATCGCCCATATCCTCGTAGTCAACAAATACAGAATGAATGAAGAAGAAAGAAAGGTCTTCGAGAGAAAGAAGACAAGAAAAGAAAAAGGCAATGATGGTCGCAGAGATCCGAGACAACCAAGTCAAGAGAAACAATCGATTGAGAGCAGTGAAGCCGACTACTCAAGTGACTCGAAGAAGAAGCCCCGATCCTGTTTGATGGCCAAGGAACAAGATCAACCTCGACCAAGAAGATGAGGTACACTCTAACTCATCAAACTCGATTCTAGTGATAGTGACTATGACACACACACTTCATCACCCACCGATCTTTATGATTCATTAGGCAAAATGATGAAAGATTTTGAACACATTAAATCCTCACACACACTATTAAATGAGGAAAACAACCTACTCAAGAGCAAAACTCAAAGTCGACTAAGGAGATGAGTACTCTAAGTCAAATAGCCGATGAGAATGAAAGTTTAAAGGCCGAAAATGCTAAGTTAATAGCAGTAAATAGTTGCCATAGAAAAGAGGGAGAATGACCTCAAAAATGTTATGCCTCATTCACTAAGGCATCTAAATCATTGGATGATCTTATTATGAGTCAAAGAGAATGTGGAGACAAGACAAGATTAGGATTTAAATCCTCTTGTGCTATGTCAAACCTCAAAAGTAATTTTGGAAAAAGGATCTTCAAGCAATGAAGAGTCAAAAAAATCCAAAACTCTAAATGGTACACACACATTCACTGCAAAGCACAATTACAAGCAAACCGGCCTTAGTTATAAAGGAAAAGGAAAACGGCCGAGTTGAGTGCGCTGAAAGGACAAATGGAGAGAAGAGATTCATCGAGTTCTCAAGAAACTCCAAACAAAAATACTTTGTAAAGAAGAAACAGAGCTACCAAAAACCCTTAAAATCTATAAAAGAAATACATATGATGGGAATGGTAGAAAATATCCAAGCCAAGCCGATTGGAATGATGTGAACTATCAAAGATAGACTTATGGAATATAAGCCCAAATGGCAAAGGCCTAAAACTCAAAGAAAGGCCATTCCAAAAGTATAAGAACTTTCATCAAAGACACATATGCACCAGGCACTACACTCGGAGACACCACAATTACCCAAAGAAGGCGATTGCTAAAACTTATACACAGCATACAGACAAAAGAGCAATTTGTATGAACCTAAAATCCCCAAGCAATGTGCCAAGATTAATTATGATTATGGCACGATAGATGGCAACCCCTTAGAGTCAAATCATTTGGCTATAAGTTGGTTGGATCATCTTACAATTCTAACCCCTCGGGACCTGACAAATATGGGTACCTAAAACTTAATTTCCTTGATTGCGGGTTCAAGGAAAGTGAGTGCCAAGGAACCTGGTACGTGGATAGTGGTCATTCCGGACATATGACAGAAACAAGAAAAATCATGTCAAAATTCAAGGAAGTTAAAGGAGCAAAAGTCATATTTGGAGGAAATGAAGCTCAGGTGAAATTAGAGGCATTGGATCCATCAAGAGGAACGGATTAGAAATCACAGATGTTGCATATGTCGAAGGACTCAACTTCAACTTACTAAGCATCACCAACTCTGTGACAAGGGTTATAATCTTTGGATTTAACATGGGTATATGCCAAATTAAGGATCTTGAATTGAATGAAGTTGTGTTGCAAGGATGCGAGACAAAAGAACATGTATGTAGTAGATTAGTCAACCGCTACACACAACACCGTCTATTAGCAAAAGAGCACAATTTGAATCAAGTTGGCCGTGGCACAAAAAGTCGAGTCACCTAAATTTCAAAACGATTAACAAAGTCGCAAGAAGTAATCTTGTGGAAGGACTTCCGACTCGAGATACAAGAAGGAGAGTATATGTGATGCATGTCGGAAGGGAAAACAAATCAAATCTTCATTCAAAGAAAAGACATGTCCATCTTCAACAAGAGTATTGCATCCGCTACATATGGATCTATTTGGCCCAGTGGAACCCGGCCCGGCAAAAGTGGAAAGAAATACACCTTGGTGGTAGTAGATGACTACTCAAGATATACATGGACAATATTCATGTGTAAGAAGAAAGAAACTACGAAACTACCACAATCGATGAAGAGGATTCAAAATGAGAAGAGCCAAACCATTATCAAAATAAGATCGCAGAGGAATCGAGTTTGTTAATGGAATAATAACAAAGTATTGTATTGAAAATGGTATTGGTCATGAACTATCTGCGGCAGAAGGACTCCACAAGTGAGAATGGAGTTGCGAAAGAAGGAACAGAACTCTCAAAGAAGCAAAGAAGGACCATGTTAGTCAGGCAGGTTACCAAAAAGATTTTGGGTTGAAGAAATCAACACAAACTTGCTACACTCAAAAAGGATGACAAGTCAATCATCCAAACATACGTAAAAATCCCTATGTTGAAGTCGAAATCGGAATTGTAAACTCGGAAGAAGATGAGATAGCCGAATCTCAAAAGCAATTTGGAAAATTTGCAGCTAAGTGACTACGAGAGAGCCGATCAAAGCAACACACAATTTTGCTAGACGATCGAACCCGGCTAACTTACTTCAACTCGATGTAAGATGGCCGAAAGACCATCCACCGTAACTTGTCATTGGAGATATAAGAGAAGGTGTCAAAACAAGATCCGAACTCAACAAGAAGCTATGTTCACATGCTTTATCTCGCAAATAGAGCCCAAAGATGTGTTACAAGCATTGGATGACACATATTGGATTCAAGCTATGCAAGAAGAGTCAATCAGTTTGAAAGAAATAAAGTATGGGAATTAGTTCAAAGACCCACCCATCAAAATGTTATTGGTACTAAATGGGTGTTCGAAACAAGATGAACGAGGAAGGTTCGCGGGTAAGAAACAAAGCAAGACTAGTAGCCAAAGGATATTGCCAAGAAGAAGGAATAGATTTTGATGAAACATTTGCTCTTGTAGCAAGATTGGAAGCTATAAGGATGTTTCTTGCCTATGCGACTCACAAGAATTTCATTGTATATCGATGGATGTAAAAAGTGCATTCCTAAATGGTTTATTGGAAGAAGAAGTGTATGTTGAACAAACTCCAGGATTTGAGCGGAAGACTCTTGGAGATAAGGTATACAAATTCAAGAAAGCTTTGTATGGATTGAAACAGCACCCGAGCATGGTATGATACCTTGTCACAATTCCTAACCGAGAATGGATTCACAAAAGGAAAAGTAGATAGAACACTTTTCGTAATTCAAGACAAAAAGAGTATCTTCGCTTGTTCAAATATATGTGGATGACATCATTTTTGGATCCACAAACAAAGAGTGTGTGAAAAATTTTCAAACCTCATGCAAAGTAAATTTGAAATGAGCATGATGGGACGATTAACATTCTTCCTTGGACTCCAAGTGAAACAATCAAGGATGGAACCTTCATAAGTCAAACAAAATACACCAGAGATTTAATGAAGAAATTTGGTATGGAGGAGAAGTCTTTCAGTAAAAATACCAATGAATACATCACCAAAATGGACATGGATGCGGATGGCAAACTGTAGATCAAACAAGATACGAGCACTTATTGGATCATTGCTTATCTCACAAAGAAGCATGACATACATCACCGTTCTTTGTAGGTGTATGTGCAAGATTTCAATCTTCCAAAAGAGAGCCATATGACAAAGAAACTAAGAGAATATTGAGATACTTGAAAGGAAGCCAAGAAGTTGGCTTATGGTATCCAAAGGAAGGTGGATTCAAGCTAATTGGCTATTCGGACTGACTATCTTTGGATGCGAGTTGACAGAAAAGCACCTCGTGCACATGTCAAATGCTAGGAAACAGCCGATTTCTGGTTTAGCAAGAAGCAAAATTCAATAGCCACCTCTACAAACCGGTGAGAGAATACATAGTTGCATAGGGCAAATTTGTTGTGTCCAAGTCCTATGGATGAGGCAGTGAGAGACTATGAAGTTGAGGAAAAAGAAATTCCAATCATGTGTGATAACACAAGTGCAATTGCAATTACTCAAAATCGTGTTGCACTCAAGAACAAAGCATATCGATGTCGATATCACTTCATAAGAGATCATGTTGAAAAGAAGGACATCATCTTGGAGTATATCTCAACCGATAAACAATTGGCTAACATCTTCACAAAACCATTATGTGAGTCAAGATTTGAAGAACTCAAGCATGAGTTAGGGTTAATTGAGTTGAGCTGACACTCAGAAGAATCAAAGAAAAGAAATGGAACACAAAAAGGGAAAAAGAGTTGAACTCACAAATCGCCTAAGTAAATCACCATATCGGAAAAAGACAATTATACCAAGTCACCGACAATTTGAGTCACAAAGAGGATGTGAGAAAAAGAGCTAAACCAAATTGAGGGCAAAAGTGAATCATTTATGAGCAAAGTGACAAAAACGCATGATCATTCTCTCTAAGCGGGAATGTTTTTAACAATGACGTCAGCATAATTATGACGTGTACAGGCAAAAGCTGCACACCGAGCTTATGATTGGATATAAATGCTGCCGCATTAAATACGAGACATTAAATGCTCAATCGACGTGCCAAATCTAAGCCGTTGATTTCGATCCCATTTCAAAACCACCCGCACACGCCCTTTCATAAACCATACTTAAGCTTTTTCTTCTCTCTCTCTCTCTCATATTACCAAAACCGTTCATTTATTTGAAGCAAAGGCAAAACTCTCTCAAAACCCTATCTATCTTCAAATCAACCTCTAAGTTTTCTTCGGTGAAATCCTGAAGGATGGCATCAACCTATGATTTTGTCAAGTTAGGAAAGCAAATCCACACCGGGTCTCTTGTGGATTTCGACAAGATGGTGAAACAGGTCCGACGACACCCTAGTGAAGAAAATTCCGAGAAATTGGAAACATCTCGGGCTGAAATCGTTTTCGTATTTGGAATATCCGATGACCTATGTGGAGAAGGTCGCTTATTCTACGTGAACGCCGAGATTCACGATGAAGGGATAAAGTCATCATTCACGGAAAGAAGCTCACCATCTCTCGCCAAGGATTTGGTCAACATCGCGCCACTACCAACGGAAGGAGCATCGAAATTAACGGCCGATGTAAACCTGGCCGCTTTGCTTGGAAGGAAATAGCCAAGCCCGACTATCTTTGATAAAATAGTTTACACAAAACAAACAAGAGGTCTTTGAAGGAGGATTATCACAAGATGTTGGACATAGTTGCCAAATGTATTGACATCAAATTTGGCGCTTTGACCAATCACAAAGCAAAGTTGATCGTAATGGCCGCGATCATTGAAGAAAGGAAAATAAATCTGGCCGAGTTTGTCTACAAAGCAGACTATGTCAAAATGTAGGGAACAAATCCTTCAAGGAAGATGGTACATTTGGAGGATCCTAGGATATGGCCCGGTGATTGGCGGTGATGGAGGTGAAAGGAGTCCTCTTAGACATGGAAATGCGTTCCATGTAAACAAGAGGATGTTCGATCAAACCTCTGCGGCACACGTAAGAGAGCCTACGCCAAGAGAGGCGACACGAGTGAGGGGAATCGGTGACCCGAAGATACAAATTGTTTCCTCTCCACCAAAGAAGAAAAGTTGCCCCGCTCGTTTGCTAAGAAGACTGCTGCTCCGCAAAGAAAGAAAGTCAAACCTCGCTTCCCGCCCGGCCGTATCTCCCGCCCCAAGAGGCAGCGGTCGAGAAGGACTCTCAAATACCTCTCCGATCATCAAAAAGAGGAGATCGATAAGCCAAGACGGCCGGCTCCTCGTAAGAAAACACCAAACACGCCCCCGCCGCCCAAGACTCTAAGAATCGTCTCTCAACCAGTAAATCCCTCCGGTACAAACGAGAAGACGAAGAAGAATCATCAAGCGCTCCGAGCTTGAGAAACCTATGAGTCACCACTCACCGAGCAGACACGAGATCTAGGAGCTGGCTGGAGAAGTAGAGTCTCCAGATACTATAGATGAAATAGCTAAGTCTCACAAGACGATCACAGAGGCAAATCAAGAAATAGTTGTAGTCCGGTGAGACACAAGAAGAAGGTCGATAGAGCCGATAGTGATGTGATGATCCTATCCCCACCTTACCTAGACATCCAAAATCGTCTGCGTGAGTGGAGGAAGTGGAAATTGAGTCGATCCAGGAACAGTTCCAACGCCCGAGTTTATCGAAGAAGAGGAAGCTGAACTTCCTGGATCGACCTCGTGATCTCAAAGATCTTGGATGAAGAAAATCGCATGATATCTTGCAGATCTTCAAGGATAAGGAGAAGGAAAGATCGCGAGAGGAAGGCCGAGGCAAGAGAGAAGGCCATCATCTACCCTCTCACCGGAACCACAGAACATACACATTCTCACTTCGATATTCTATCGAAAGTGATGAGGATCTGGACCCGCGCCGCACGTAAGAGTTGCAAATGCAGCAAAGCAATGCATGAATCCGAATTCTTCATGAGAGAAGAGCATGATGGAGGGACCAGGAGAGTCCTCCGTAACACGGTTGAAATTGATCCAATGGGAGTGGTTCAAAGAAATCGCCATGTTGTTGTTCCGCCACAACTTCCCCACTCACTTGGAAGAAGTAATTATGGGAAATGGCGATGAAACGGGTTAGTGGGGACCCCGGTTGAGCCAACCCCTAACGAAGGTGTCTTACCACCGCCCCAACGGTGAACACTCAAGAGAAACAAGGGAGTTTGGAGACGAGTGACCCCATTCCAAGTCACTCGGTGGTGCGCCGGTGAGGAAAACTCCCTCCACCGCAGCAAGGTCGGAGAATCTGCAGATGACTCCACAACGAATCCAAGAGGTGGAGTGGAGAAAGTACAAACACAAAACGAACAACAAGTTGCCATCAACGAAGCTCGGACAGTTGAGACTGTCTCACGGTGAGGTGCCAACCGCTCTGAAGGCTTTTGACGCGCGATGCAAATCGAGGCATAGGAAGGAATGTACCGGGAGTTAACACTGCAGGCGATGAAAGTGCAATCCATGGGGTTGAGACTCCAATGGATGCCACCACAGAAAGACCCTAAGACAGTGACACTCGTCGAAAGGGAAGTCCAGCCTCGCGCAATCGAGCTGCAGGAGGTAATGAAGGCCCACGGAGGTTGAGACTTCCGGGGTAAAGAAGCTAAAGTAGATAACATCCTCATGCTATTATTGATCCATCTAAAAAGGAGATAAAGCGCTTCATGATTCCCAGGATAATCCTCGATGTAACCTTTCCGGGATCGGAAGGCGACGAAGAAGTAGAGTCATCCCCCGTGAAAGATCCAAAAGACTCGGTGAGGATGTTCCCAAAGACGAGCAAGTTTGATCTCAAGACTACTCGTCAAACTTTCAATTTTGATGATGAGCCACCAATGGAAATCTCATCATCATTCGATGACGCTTTCGATAAGGCCGAGGACCAGTCCACTCAATTGGAGAAACCGGTGAGAGACCAACGAAAGTTGTTGAGACAATTGAGGCTCAGCAAGTCGGGTCCCCTTCACTAAAGACCCCAAATTTGAAATAGAGTCCATCGCGCAGCTCCCCAAGCCGCAAAGAGTTCGACTCAAAAGGAACTTCACGCGCACCTCTCATCATTGAACAAATCCCGATTGGCCGTGATGATTCCTTTGTAGAATCTTTTCCTTTTTCTCCGGGAGGTACCCAACCTCCCGAAGAGTCGAGAACGAGCTCGCACGCTTCCATTGCAGACCAGCCTCCGTCATTTCGCCAGTACCATCGTTCGGTGACTATGACTTTGACGTTGCGTGGCCAGGCCATCACCGCATCGAAGAAAACAATTGAAGTTCGGGAGGTGTTCAAAGCATTATTTCTTGAAATTGAACGGATGGAGAGGCACCAGGCCTCTATGGACATGCGATCGACAACAGAAATGCCAATCTTATCACGACTTGAGAGGCATAAAATGATCGAGATCGGGGAATGGTGGCAACAAAGAAGAAACAATGCGTGTGGAACAAGTTAGATACTTCAGGACATTGTTCAACAAGCTGCTGGTACGGAGAGCCGAGAATGCCGATGCAAAACGAAATTGAGAGAACACATTGAGCACATGCATGAAGCTCACACTGCCGAGATAAAGCCGCTACGTGAGCAAAATAAGAGTGATCTCCAGTGTGCCTGGAAGAAAATATGGATGAAAATTCAAAGATTCTCATGGCTGAAATGAAGCTAATTTCAAGAGAGTCCAACGCTACTCGCTCGAATTTCGTGACGCATACTCCGCAGCAGACTCGAGACAGAACTCGACTATCAGGCTCGACTTCCGCTTGCCAAGATATGTTTCTGTGCGTTCCTCTCTCCTTTAATGATGCCAAAAAAGGGGGAAGAGGAATACCTTAAAGCATGAAGAGATCTGAAGCTGAAAAAAGATGATGCAATGCGAAGGGAAAGACAATGGCGGTGAGGAAGTGTTAAAACAAAAGAAAGGAAAGTCCGTTGAGGGGGAAGGATCGAAAGATGTGACCTTGATGATCGCACAAACTCCCCAACAAGGTATTGTCACACTGGTATTATCAAGAACAAACTCCCGATGACTCGCCACTCCAACACTCGCTATATCTACGGGTGAAAAGAGAAAGACAATTGAAGCGGGGATGGAGGAAGTGGAAGGAAGAATGGATGCCCGGGTTATGAACATCTTGAAACAACATGGAGGCATTCCAAGAGACAGAGACACTTATGCCATCTCGGATGTCGGGACCGAGCCACGATCGTTGATGAATTTAAAACGCCGCATCTCGAATGATACTTTGCAAATATGTCTATGGCTCAAGCTTGGGACTTGTCTTCGGGAAAAGGGTCTCACGTTATGTGAAGAAGCGACAGCAGCAGACTACCGATCACTCTGCTGGTCACTCCGCCGGTCACTCGGCTAAAAAAGAAGACCCCAAAGACAATACACGCCCAGAGAGTAGAGGAAGAAGCGTGGTGGAGGAAGAGGTTTGCACCAGGCCTCCGCCCAAAAACATGAGCACGTAGATCCGGCAAGAAATGAGGGATCTTGGGCTGGTCTTGACCAAGTAGCAAATTTGCAAGTGGCTAAAAGTAATCCGAGTATGCAAAAAGAATAGAAGAAGAAAATAAGAGACAAACTCAGCTATGGGAGGAAAGACAAGAAAGATTAAGAAGAGATGAAGCTGCCGAAGGAAGGCATATGAAAAGAAGAAGCGATCGACGATGAGAAAAAAGAGAAGAAGAGAAGATCTTTGAACAAGATGAAAGAAGGAGACAATGAAGGAGATGAAGTGTAGCTGTCCACCCCTTCATGTATTTTATTATGTAAATACATACTATGTAAGTCTTCTGTAATAAAGCTATAAATTCTTCATTTTTTTTTGTGTAGACAAATGTTTGCTCTGATACACCTTGTAAACAGTTGTGTAAAAGAACAAGAATGTTATGATCAATAAAAGGATTGATTCTACGCATAAATTCTATGTGAATACACTATCTCGTATGTATCTTTCCTATTTGCATTTTTGAATGGTTTAAGTTTTGGCATCATCAAAAAGGGGGAAATTGTTAGGAAATTTATTATTTAGATTTTGATGAATGCCATGTAAAACTTAGAATATGAAGTAAAAACTTGATCGCGAAAATCTTACCGCAAGCGTACGATGTCAAGTTTTAGTATAGGTTTTGAAAGTAGGGTTATCGTCTCCACAGGGATTGTTATCGAATTTTATACTAAGTACTATAATTAAAATAGTTTAATTCTATCTAGAAATCGAAAAGAGATGGATTGTTTATTAAACTAAAAATTAAACTAAGAATTAAGCAAATAAATGGTTCAGACAATTTATCAAACACGTAGAAGATGAATTCTAGAGGGTTGATTTCACCTACTTATCCCCTATGTTTTCAATCCAATTTATTAATCACAAGTTATCAATCTATAAGCCAATATTCCTACCGTTTATCACTTCCTCTCTCGAGTGCCAAGTGATTCTAGGTTTCAATTTCTGATTTCGATATCTCTATAAAAATCATAAATTAAACCCTAATGCGCTCAATGAATATTCTATCACAGGCTTCAAAAGATTCATAAATCTCTCGATTCTATGAAACCCTAGGTTGTGCTATTCTATGGCCAGGCGTTCAATTACCTCTCTCGAGCGTCAAATCAAACACGCCAAACAATCTAAAATATTGATCAGATAATCCAGATGCAATCAAATCAAATAGCACAAATAGATTAATAAATATGCGAATTTCATAAACTAGAAATCAAAACATAGGTTCAAACGTAAGTTACATCAATCCCCTAGAAATATGGGTTTAGCTCATGTTGGATGTACAAAAATTCATGAAGAAATAATTATACATCGATAGGGTTCAACAAAGATGCTAGAAAAATAATTTGGAATGATTAAGGAAGGAATCTTCTCTCTGTTTCGGAAGGTAGATGCCTTGAATCTCGTCCCGAACTCTTTCTCCTTGCTCAAAATCGCCCCTTGTGCTCTCCAAAATGTCCAACCCCTGGTTGTCCGTTCTTTGTTCTATTTATAGGCTTAAAACCCTAAAAAAATCCGTCCAAAAAGGCCCAAAAAGAACTCAACAAGCACATTCGGGCCCATCGAGCGCGGCTGCAGCTTGAATGGCGCTACCGCAAAGACTCCTATGTATTGCCCCCTGTTTCGGTCGTCGCACTGCCAGCAGCGCTTAGGATGGCGCGCTGCAGCAGCGCCCGATGCTCACGTCGCTGTTGCACTCCATTGCGCCGCATGCGCGAGCGGCGGCAGCAGCGCCCGTCCTCAAACGCTGTACCAATTTCGACCCGTGGCTGCGCGGGGTTTTGCGCTGCGACGCCGATCATGCTCGATATATTTCCGTTTTTAGCTCCTAAAATGCGATCTTCACCACCCAAACACGTTTTTAATCGTTTTTAATCAATTTCGGCATCCAAGACCTGTCCCGACTCTCAAACGACAACTAATGACACAAACTCGACTCAAACGACGCTAAAATACTTGAAAACCCCGAAAAATCCTAGTCTAGAATACTCAATACATTGGTATAAAAACCAACTTAACAAATACCCCCAAACTTAGACGTTTGCTTGTCCTTAAGCAATTACAGACTCTAAAAAACGACTAACAAGAAGAACACAAAATGAAGAGACTGACTCAACAACCCAACTGCGAAACTTCACCACCAAGCTCATTCGTCAAATTTCGTTTTACTATCAGTCAAGCACGTATTTTCACAAAGTGATCATGAAGGTGGAATGTTCATGCCAACTCCATTTTCATTATCCAGATAGACTCACGCAATGAAGTGTTTTCAAAATGATCCACTTTTTGAATATGGAGATGAGATGCTTACCGGACTCCATAGGCTTGTCTTTCACACTAATCTCCACTAGTGTAGGCTAATATAACACAAGGATCAATAGGACTTTTAAAGCTTGTAATGTGGGCTTAAGGTAAGGTAGGAAAATATAGGATTAAGTAGCTCAAATCACCCAAACACACAATTATCAATTTGAATCGTCAATTAGCAACTACCTTTCACTTTTTGACATCCCCAATGTTTATGAACCTTCAATCCCGCTGATTTTTCTCATTCATTTTTTTTTCATTTTTTTTTCGGAACCCCCAAACTTATTCTTTTGCGTACATGGGGTCTCATATTTTCTTTTCTCGGGCAACTTCATTCAATTAAATTCACACCCTTCTCATCATACCCTCCTCAACTTCCAATATTTTTCTATACTTTGTGTGTATGAGTGATGGGTAATTAGGATATTCACATTTAAGCTCTGGGTATTAGATGGTTTGCCAAAGAAACGGGTTTATAAGGCTCAAAGGAGGACACTAGGGAAAATATAATGCAAAGGTAGGCATTTTAGGCTCTGGCTTGTTCAAAGATGGCCTAAATCACTTCCGCAATGTTACTTCACTTAGGATTTCGCCTCGACTAGTGATCAGACAAGTTCTAGAATCCGGTGGGATCATAAAGGAACCACTCAATTGCATAAATCATCCCCAAATAAATCAACAGAGTCAAGCACATAGATGGAATTAATGGAAAGAAGATTAAATCACAGTTCAACACATGCTCTCTTGACCGTTCAACTCATATTCAACAAATTCACTTAGTCATGCAGTTTCACGTTTTACAAATGCCCCGACTCGACGACTCTAGACTCTTTTTCTTCTTTCTTTTTTTTTTTGACTCCGGATCCGACTCGATGAATGAAAATAGACCGCACCCCCAAACCGAAAACGACATTGTCCCCAATGGAGAGGTGGGAAAAAGGACTTTCCTGGTAGCCGAGGAGCGAAGACTCCTTAAGTCATGTGGTACTACTACATGTAGGAGGTGTCTCGTATAAGCTCACAATGCATCCTAGCGCACAAGCCCGTGGGTATTGTATGCCTCCGAGGTGTGGTCTTGTTCTTCCCATTCGCCTTAGTCCGATTCCTCTTTGGTTTCGCATTTTTGCAACCTAGCAAGGTAGACAAGAAAACAAAACTTGTGGAACCAAGGAATTCGGTTATGGGTGAGAAATCGAAAGTCAAAGCCCATACATAATGCACCCAAGTTGAAAATATAGTGCCATGTCAAAAAGATAAGCATAGATATGCAAATAAGCACTAAACAATGTGAAATTGTCATTGGGGCATTTTATCAAACACCTCATATGCATGAATTTGGGCAAAGATAGTGAATGCAATTGATAACTCAATTCAATACCAAGCCTAAGTCTATCATGATCAACCAATCCACAATCCACAAATCAACAACAATTATCCTAGCACTAATACAATCCAATCACACCAAAATCACAAGATGGGGAAAATGGGGTGGGGTTTGGAAGTTGCAAACTTACCAAATAGTGAGTGGAGGAGATGAATATGGTGTGTGTGGTGTTATCATGCTCCTTTGTGAAGATGGAGTGGGATATGTGGGATTTGCACAAATAAGAGGGGTGGGATGTGATGCAACTTACTACTCCTAAGAATGCAAAAAATTCAGAAAAAAACAAAAACAACTACTAAACTGAATTAAAACTAAGAAAACAATAAAAAGGGGTTTGGGTTGCCTCCCAAGAAGCGCTAAGTTTACAGTCTTCAACCAGACTATGTCAGATTATCCTCAAGTTGGGGCTCCAATAGGCATGTTATCCACATTCCCCTTAGAAACTTCCCAACCTCCGATGTTTTCAGCAATATTCCCAACCATATGCTTACCATCCTTTAATTCAAATTTTAGCCTGTTGGTTGGATGGATGGTGAATACAACTTTCTCTTGATTTACCCGCAATGTTAGCTCCCCCGTTTCTACATCGATCAAAGCTCGTGCTGTAGCTAAAAATGGTCGCCCAAATATGATAGGTATTTTCTTGTCCTCGTTCGCGTCCAACACTACAAAATCCACATGAAAAACAAATTTATTAATTCTTACCAACACGTCCTCAATGATTCCCCATGGATACGCGATGGATCGATCAGCAAACTGCAAAGTGATGTTGGATGGCTTCACCTCCCCGAGCCCATACTTCGTGACATCATCAAGAGATATCAGATTCACACTGGACCCAAGATCACAAAGTGGTTTCTCAAAGCAAACTCCTCCAATAGTACAAGGAATAGTGAAACTCTCTGAATCCTTCATTTTCTGAGGTAGTTTACTCTGGACTATTGCACTACACTCCTCTGTCAGATAGACAGTTTCAAATTTTTCCAACTTCATTTTCTTGGATTCCACTGGTTTCGCATAAATAGGTGATTTTTCGAGCAGCGGTGAATTTTTGCTTCCTTTTCCGCGTAAATTGCATTGCAAAGTGCTTCTCGGATTAACCTCTCGTATCACTTGGGAACTTTCCCCTTCGCCGCAATGAATTCACTCGTAGCCAATCGACCCATTTGTGTCTCGATCGACCTAATATGCGTCTCCATTGTGCTCATCTAGTATTCAGACCATCAATATGCGCCTCACTCCTATTCATTCGATTCCTGGTCTCTCCGATGAATGAGCCGAGCATCTCCTCAAGCGACTGCTTCTTTTCACCTCCGAGTGCATTGGAACTGGATGGGTTTGGATAACCCGGAGGTGGATTCAATACATTCCTATTGTTGCTATAAGAGAGATTCTCATGATTGCGAAGTCCCGGGTGGTAGTGAGTTGGTAATGAATTACCTCGGTTATTAAAATCCCGGTTATTCACATAATTGACTTGCTCGACCTCGTGAGTGGCGGCTGCGTGAACGACGGCGGGTGGGAGTGCGGCTTGCTGTGGTGTGATACCGGTATTCATGATTGCCAATTGCTTTGTCAGACTCGAGATTTGAGCTGCCAAAGCTGACATTGTATCCAACTCAAGAACACTGGCAACCGGCTTCGGTGTTGTCCTCTCGGAGGGCCATTGATAGCTGTTTGTGGCCATTTCTTCAAGTAAAAGTAAGGCATCAGTCGGTGTTTTAGCCATCAATGTACCTCCCGATGCCGCATCTAGTATCGTCTAGTATGCCCATTCACCCCATTGTAAAAATATTGAACCTCTCGCACCGCATATCCATGTTTGTGGGCATCTCCTCAACAGATCTTTAAATCGCTCCCAAGCTTCATATAACGGCTCAAAATCAACTGTTGGAACCGGGCGATCTCGCTCTTGATTGGAGTGTCTTCTTTGGGGGGAAGAATTTTGCTAAAAACTTTTGAGTCGGATCATCCCTACTGTAATACTCCTGGGGGCGAATGTCGTAACCACTGCCCGGCCTTATCCCGGAGTGAAAACGGGAAAATCCTCAATCTAATGGCCTCTCCGGTCACACCATTCATCTTGATGGTGTCGCAAATTTCCAAAAATGTGGCGATGTGTATTCGATCATCGACGGACTCCCCAAACCGATTCTCATTTGAACCATGCTTATGAGGCCCGGTTTCAATTCGAAATTATTTGCATTAATGGGTTGGCGCACAATTCCGGAGTAGTTCTCGTTCAAGGTCGCCGGAAATAATCCCGGATTGCCCTTTCTTTCGTGCCTCAGCCTGTGGTGGCATATTCACAACCCGATTTGTTATTCTCATTGTCTACGCCGTGCCCCGCCATTGCTCGATTCTCGTGCTCGCTTTCGCTTGCTCTTATTGCTCAAGTGTCCGTTCAATCTCTAGATCAAAAGGAAGCAAATTAGTATTTTCAGAATCTCGCATAAACAAATAAATCAATGAGAAATACAAAATTATGACTCCTAAACTAGTCTAGATTAGTATTAAGACTACTTGGTAATAGTATTAGTTTAAAATAGGATAAAACAATCCCCGGCAACGGCGCCAAAAACTTGATCGCGAAAATCTTACCGCAAGCGTACGATGTCAAGTTTTAGTATAGGTTTTGAAAGTAGGGTTATCGTCTCCACATGGATTGTTATCGAATTTTATACTAAGTACTATAATTAAAATAGCTTAATTCTATCTAGAAATCGAAAAGAGATGGATTGTTTATTAAACTAAAAATTAAACTAAGAATTAAGCAAATAAATGGTTCAGACAATTTATCAAACACGTAGAAGATGAATTCTAGAGGGTTGATTTCACCTACTTATCCCCTATGTTTTCAATCCAGTTTATTAATCACAAGTTATCAATCTATAAGCCAATATTCCTACCGTTTATCACTTCCTCTCTCGAGTGCCAAGTGATTCTAGGTTTCAATTTCTGATTTCGATATCTCTATAAAAATCATAAATTAAACCCTAATGCGCTCAATGAATATTCTATCACAGCTTCAAAAGATTCATAAATCTCTCGATTCTATGAAACCCTAGGTTGTGCTATTCTATGGCCAGGCGTTCAATTACCTCTCTCGAGCGTCAAATCAAACACGCCAAACAATCTAAATTATTGATCAGATAATCCAGATGCAATCAAATCAAATAGCACAAATAGATTAATAAATATGCGAATTTCATAAACTAGAAATCAAAACATAAGTTCAAACGTAAGTTACATCAATCCCCTAGAAATATGGGTTTAGCTCATGTTGGATGTACAAACATTCATGAAGAAATAATTATACATCGATAGGGTTCAGCAAAGATGCTAGAAAAATAATTTGGAATGATTAAGGAAGGAATCTTCTCTGTTTCCAAAAGGTAGATGCCTTTGAATCTCGTCCCGAACTCTTTCTCCTTGCTCAAAATCGTCCCTTGTGCTCTCCAAAATGTCCAACCCCCTGGTTGTCCGTTCTTTGTTCTATTTATAGGCTTAAAACCCTAAAAAATCCGTCCAAAAAGGCCCAAAAAGAACTCAGCGCACATTCAGGCCCATCGGCGGGCCTGCAGCTTGAATGGCGCTACCGCAAAGACTCCTATGTATTGCCCCTGTTTCATGGTCGCGCTGCAGCCGCGCCCGATGCTCACGTCATTGTTGCACTCCATTGCGCTGCGACCCGCTCTCTCCGTGTCTTTGCAGCGCCCCCTGTTGTCGCCCACCGCGCTGCTGCAGCGCGCCCGTCTCAAACTCAAGACCAATTTCGACCCCGTGCTGCGGCGCCGATCATGCTCGATATATTTCCATTTTTAGCTCCTAAAATGCGATCTTCACCACCCAAACACGTTTTTAATCGTTTTTAATCAATTTCGGCATCCAAGACCTGTCCCGACTCTCAAACGACAACTAATGACACAAACTCGACTCAAACGACGCTAAAATACTTGAAAACCCCGAAAAATCCTAGTCTAGAATACTCAATACATTGGTATAAAAACCAACTTAACATTGGCACCCCATTTTTTGTTGTAAACTGCATTGTAATAAATAGGGTTGGTCAAGCTGAGTTAAGTCAGCTATGCCCAAACATGCAGGAAGACAACTGGAGAGTAGAAGGAAGACTCGCCGCGAGACAGTGAGTATGACAAAGAAGAGAAGACGGAACTCTTGAAAGAAGCGGTGAGATGCGGTGAGTGGAGATCATCAAGTCAACTCAAGAAAAGCCAAGTCTCAAGTTGAAGTGACGAGAAGAGTCATCCAATGATTGGAAGTCGACTCTAAGTCACCTGGGGAAAGCAAGGAAATGCAGTCAAGTCGAGATAACTGAAAAAGATCCGTTGCACAGAAATCAAAAGAATTACCTAAACAAGTAATATCTCCATGCTACCTTTCTCGAAGTGCTCAATCCCAGAAGCGTGCAAAAGGAATAAACCAATGGGAAGCACTACACCGTGTCAGAACTCTGAAAAGGTGAAGAACAATTCATACGAGGAAATGGCAATTCCAAGGACTGCAACAAGACAAGCCAACGATTGCAAGTGACTTTCAAAAATAAGCATATCTCTTCAACGGGCAGATTTTTGAAAGATCACTATAAAAGGTTGAGGAATGACTTTGAGAGGAGAAGACTAGAACCAAAAACATTCGAGCAATTATTGGAACTGAAAACCTGAAATATTCTCAAGTTATTAAACGCTCAATCCTCAAGCCTACACTACGAAGAACATCAATCCAACACTCACCTGTGAAGGAAAGATAACTTCAATCAGTTGAAGAGGAAATTACTGAAAAATCAAGGGGTCTATATTCCTCGAAGGATTGTAGGAAGGTTCAAGGTCGAACTAAGTCTTGAGCTTTTGGAGGGCTTCGTGATCAAATCCAAAGAGCTTGAGCAAGTGGGCTGTAGTAGCAAGGCAGCTGCCCTGTGAAGAAGCCGAGTCGCACGAGAAGCCACCGGTGAGTGATCAAGGCGTCTCGGATCGAGTCCCAAAGGATCAAGTTGTGTGATCAAGACTTGTATCCGGATTGTTACCACTTTGTATCGATCAATACCTAGTGGATTCCTCCGGGAGTTGGAGAAGAGAGGAGTAGAAGAATTACCCCATCTTCGAACCTCTATAAAAATCTTATTGTGTCATTTACATTTCAAAGACTTTAATTCTTGCATCATATTTGTTTATTTTCACGACATATTTGATATCCATTAGATAATCTCTAAGTACTAAATCAAGCTCTAAATCTCTACTTAACCAAACTTAAGGGTGTTAAGTCTTCCAAAAAAACAAACCACGTTGAGTTAATTTACTTAACAATTTGAGTTATTCCATCAACAACTCGGTTGAGTCCGTTGAGAGACTAACTCTTGATTAACTAAATTGGTCATGTCACCAAGGACACAAATTGTTGTGTAGTATCAACTCGAATTTTTAAAAGGACTAAATCAAAAATTTGGTAAGGTTTATTCAACCCCCCCTTCTAAACCTTACACTTACACCCCTTGGGACCTACAAGTAGAGCACACAATTTTTTTTTTATTTTGAATTTACTAGGGTTTTATTCTTCGATTTTTACTGCACTCTTTTTTTCTTGGGTTTATGGAATTATTTTTTGTGCGAAATGTTGCATATACAATTGATGTTTAAATAGTATTAGTTTCGTATACAGTTAGAGTACAATCAGTGCACAATTAGTTTAGATGTTGTATTCTCTTTGCTACATCGCAGAATTAGTATAGTTCATGCACACTGTGTAATGTTTCATAGATGTTTCTCACTTCCAGGTTAAATGACACGAGGAAACAGTAAGAGACATGCATCCCTAGGGCCGAGCGAGGGTGCGAGTGATGGTAATTAGAGCCCAGAGGTCAAAGACCACAAAATCTGCTTTGAAAGCCTCGATGCCCAAACTGAGGAGAAGATCCGTGCCCAAACTGAGAAAATTGTAGCTTATATTTTTTTTGGTCCATTTTGTTTTATTGTACCCGTGGAAATAAATTGATGAAAACTTAGATGTAAGTTGGTATACATTTAGTAAATAGTTGGTATACAATTAATTCAGTTGTTTTTATTTTAATTGTGGATATGAATTGATGAAAACTTAGCTATAGAATGATATACATTTAGGCAATTGTTGATATATAGTTAGTCTCTCAATTAAACATCTAACAATGCATTACTGAATACTTATATTATCACCAAATATTGGACAAGTATATACCAAAATATAATTTCAGGGTACCATAATGGAATTATTTTTATACCATATTTTTATGGTTATAAAGCACCGAAATCTGCATATGTATACACCAAAATATGCTTTCAATGTACAATATTATCAATATTTTTATACCAACTTAAGTACCAGTGTTTAGTCTGAAATAAACATCCAAACACGTCATATTTCATGTTATATTAGCACCACAATATGCATATCTATACACAAAATAATGCGTCCAGAGCACAATATTATAAATATTTGTACACCAAAATATTGCGTCAATGAAGAGTGAGAATCCATTTTTTTTCCTCATTATTAGACGTATCTGTTATAGAAATTTGATATTGAAAATATCCCTTGATTTTAGGAAAGTAAATATGGTATTATTTTTACACCATTTTGATAGTTACCGATTAGCACCAAAATATGCATATTTATACACGAAATAATGCGTCCAGAGCACAATATTATAAACATTTGTACACCAAAATATTGCGTCAATGAAGAGTGAGAATCCGTTTTTTTCCTCATTATTAGGTGTATTTGCTATGGAAATCTGATATTGAATATATCCCTTGATTTTAGGAAAATAAATATGGTATTATTTTTACACCATTTGGATAGTTACCGATTAGCACCAAAATATGCATATCTATACACGAAATAATGAGTCCAAAGCACACTATTATAAACATTTGTACACCAAAATATTGCGTCAATGAAGAGTGAGAATCCATTTTTTTCCTCATTGTTAGGCGTATTTGTTATGGAAATCTGATATTGAATATATCCCTTGATTTTAGGAAAGTAATTATGGTATTATTTTTACACCATTTTGATAGTTACCGATTTGCCCTTTTTACACATAAAATAAATGAAAAATGGTGTATTTTTAGGCTAAATCTGAACCATTGATTGAATAGGATGGATGGATGGGATCTGTCCACACTGCCACATGGTAAGAGGCTGCCATATATATATATATATATATATATATATAGATAAATAGATATGATGATCGATTAAGACATGCATGCAACTTTTAAATCAAATGGAGAAGGAAAATAGTAAACATTTCCAGTTCCGGAAACACGAACACTTCTGTGAGGCAGACGTACTTGTATATGATACGATACTTTATTATATATTCAATGGACACATATCCAATTGAAATAATAAGGATCCGACCTAGACATCCTTTAAAATAAACAAAGTCACGTTCATATGAATTCTTGTAAATCCACATATGTGAAGAGATATAATTTATTCAATTGTTGATATTTTCAGCATTTCTTTAGTGTTACTATGTGGGTTATCATATTTTTATTTGAGTATATAAAATTTTAGTTTTTTATGCTTGGAACATTGATTTTCTTATTTGACTTAGTACATCTATATTTTCAATAATATAAAACTATATAATTTTATATGAATATATATATATATATTTATATATACCGTACTCATATGACGTATTCTCATACACGTGTTGTACCTTACCCGTGTCTCGTACCTATATCAGTGCTTCATAGCTTCCAGTTTACTAACAAAATTTACAAACAATAATGATTTTGTCACTAAATTTTACAGCTATCTAAAGAATACTAACATAATACAAAATATTATTTGCCCCAATATTATACCAACTAATTACCCATAAATCACCAATAATTTTTAAATTTATCGATATAAATATTATAGATATTTACCAACAGTTTAGTTTTATTCGTACATATTTACCTAGAACTTTACAATTATCTTGATAGTACCTATACGTTTTTCTACAAATAAATTGACAATTTCTTATAGTGAAATATAGACGTACTAATTGTAGTAGTTTTTTTTATAATAATATGAAGGGTATAATAATAATAATAATAATAATAATAATAATAATAATAATAATAATAATAATAATAATAATAATAATAAAGTACAAGAGAAAATATTGAAGGGTTAAGAAAGGCCAATAAGTCGAACCATGATAAAATCAAAATCCCTACTTCCTTGATATGATCTAACTGCGCTTATTCTTCATTGTAATACTAATATTGACTGAATAATCATAGCTAATAGGATAAATCAGGAAGATTGACACCGATCTAAAAAATAATTATACAAATATTTTGTAATTTTAAAGAAAAATTGAAATAATAATTGAAATTTAAATTTTAAGGTAATGCTACATTAATGTTGTTGTCAATAATTTCAAAAAAAAAAACATTAATGTTGTCAATAATTGAAATTCACTCAGGCTAATCTCAACATATGTTCAATTATACATTTTATGTTGGCTTAGTCAGACAATTTGGGCAAGATTTGTTTTAGTGTATTAACTTTCAGACATTAGCACATTTGGTTCAATCTTCGTCCAAAAAAAAAAATGTTGCGGAAAATTACTGAAATAGCTAAATATATTACCGATTTTAGCTGATGGGTTAGCATTAGGAAGTGGAATAGAGAAGTGGAACAGGAAATAACAATCCTTATTTGAGAATATATTACTCTCTAGAAGAAAAATAGTTGACGTGGTGATTTTATGTAGTTAACCAAAAAATTAAATCAACTATCATCTTTTATTCCGAAAACTTGGTCAAACAATTGGTTCCAAATACAATAGTAAAAAAGTTTAACGTCATAAAAACCCAAAAATGAAAACCGAAAAAACAATTGGCACAACAAACAGAACTTCCTAACATTGTACTTAAGCCATGATCATCTTATAGGCAACCATCAAAGCAAGCATCCACACACTAGATTTCAATGGGGAGACTTCACCGGGGGCCGAATTGCCCGACGTTGGGGCGGCCCACCCCGGCATGGGGGTGGGAGACGGGCCCTCAGCCGCGGACACGGTGATGACGAGCTTCATCCCCTTGGTACAATGGTCAGCAAAGGTACAAATGTACCACTTTCTTCCTGGACTGGAAAGGGTAATTAGGTCATTTCCACTTGTCAGCGGGGGCGGCGCCGTTGCGTTTGAAGAAGCGCATTTTTGGAAATCAGGTCCATTTACCTTCATAACATTGTGAGATCCTGACTTGTACATGAACACTGCAAAACAACACAAATAAACCATATAATATTAATAAGAGGGTTCAATATTCAATTTGTTTTCCTAGTTCAATTAAGAAGGATGTTATTAATGTCAATAAATTGGCAATATAGAAGGGTTAAGTTGTGATTTTAGTCGCAAGTTTTCCAAAAAGAAAAAAAAATCCTACAAATAACGAATCAATTCACGAGCTCTTTTTTTTATTTTTAATTTATTGCAAGAATTTGTTTTTTGCAAAATGTGAATTTTATGAGAAGAATTTGCCAGCACCTATAATTATAGGACAAAAATTGCAATTTTGCCTCTATAAAATTTACAAAATGAAAAGATATTGAAATAATGGAGCGTAACATACTGAGGGTGTCACCAACGCGAAATTCTTTTCCCTCGGCCCACGCAGTGTAATTAACGCCTACTTTCCAACCCGCGTCATCTCCAACCATATAATTGGTAGCCAAAGCTGGAGCGATGGCTGCTGCAACGAGCACCGTGATCAAGAAAGCTCTCAACGCCATTTGTGGAACTTTGAAAATATGCAAGAGAAAGCTTTCTTAATCAATTTGGTTATGTATTGTTTGCTTACTTGTTTTTGTGTAAGATGAAGATGACTGATGGAGTTGAAACATTAATGTATTTATAGTACTGTGTGAATAATAGAACAAATAATCACCTGCCGGCTAACCGCGGCATAATCCAAGTAATTCACTCTAACAATGTAAAATGGCATTGCTGGAATAGATATGTACTAAGATAGGTTAGTCCAAACTCCAAACAATGTATGTTTTGGGCACATAGCTGTCTACGTTGGGCTTATGTGAACTTGGTCAAAAGCGTATGAAATTGAGAGACAAAAATACAAAGACACATGGCGAAGTTACAGGCCACAGATATTGAGAAATTCGATTAGATCAAGGTGTTTTATGCAGTGAGAGTTAATTATGATTGTGATATGATTTATGCACATTATTGACGAATTAATTATTAATTACTTTGAATAAAGCTTAGTGTATATTTATCAAGTGGTTGATTGACGAAGCTAGTCTTGATTTCGAGAGAAATTCTACCTGATCAGATTCAATTTAAGTCTTTCACTAAAAGAAAAATTCAGTTTACCTACATAAAAATCTATAGGTAAATATTAAAATAACTGTAATAGGTAGCATTGTTGTAGGTGAAATCATTGTAGATAAATATTTACCTATAGAATCTAAAATTGTTGGTAAATAACTACAATATTTCTGTCGGTAAATTTAAAATTTGTCAGTGATCCATCGTTATAATTTGGGGGAAAATAATATTTTTTATTATGTAGGTAACTGTAAAATTTAGTGACAAAATTATTTTTGTCGGTAATTATGTTGGTAAACAAGATTTTTTTTGTAGTGATTTTATAAAATGAGTGGTTTACAATTTGTCTAATCTGTTTATACTCCAAGACGATATTAATTAATTAAAATTTGAGTGTCATATATGATACTTATGCATGATTAATGAAACTACATAATAAGCTAATTAACAACTGAAAAATTATTTTTGAAAATCGGAAAATAGACTAGGTAGAGAGTAAAAATTAATGACAAAGACTTATATAGTACCGTCTCATGGATCTCTATCCATGAGAGGGAATGATCGAGTCAAGTCAACAAAGTTCGGGTCAACATGACGCAAGTCAACAAAAATCAATTGTCTGTCAAAAATATTAGGTGAATACTTTTTTGAGGAAAAATGTAATACTTTTAAGACAAGTAATACTTATGAGTCATAGAATAATACTTTAATTAGGAACATGTAATATTTTTGAAACAAAAAGTGATACTCATTGTTAAAATAGTGCTGAAGATGATTGATATTTTGTAGTCCAACAAGTTATATTTTTCACTTAAATATTTAATACATGAAATACATTTCAACTTAAATGTGTAATACTTTTCACTTCAACTCTAAGGGAAAATTACAAAATAAGTCCTATAACTAAAAGGCGGTCGCAAAAAAGTCCTTTAAAATTCTCAAATGACAAAATAGTCTTGTAACTATGTACGGGTTTGTAAAATAGTCCTGCAAAATGCAGGGTTTGCAAAATAGTCCTGTAATTGGTACTTGAATATCAATTTTGGTCCTAATTTCACCAGAAATTGGGAGTCACATGTGCCGCTCACGTGATCAAAATCCAGTGAAATTTCGAAATTGCCACTGAAATTAGGACTAAATTGAGACTCGAGTATAAGTTACATGACTATTTTGCAAACTATGAAATATGCAAGACTATTTTTTAAAATCGTACATAATTGCAGGACTATTTTGCAATTCGAGTATTTTACAGGACCTTTTCGCAATCTCCTTTTAGTTACATGACTAATTTTGCAATTTTGCCAAACTCTAATACTTTTTAGTTCAACATATATATATATATATATATATATATATTGTAGTTCAACATGTAATAACTTTTTATTAAACGTGTAATACTTTTAATTTAAAACTATAATACTTTTAAGTTCAACATGTAATACTTTTTACTTAAAACACTAATATTTTTCTGTTCAGAATTTATTACTTTTCAATTCAAATTTGTAATACTTTTCACTTAAAATTGTAATACTTTTCAGTTAAAATGTAATGCTTTTCGGTGGTAGTTGTCAGCGATATTTTTCTTTTTTTCCCCTATTTTTTCTTCTTTTTCCCCCTTCGTCTTCTCCTTCGTTTTACTCTGTATTTCTTCTTCTTTTTTCATTTATTTTATGGCAAAATCAAAGTTCCAAGAGAAAAAAAAAAAAGATTTATATTGGAAACGTAAAATCTCCGTTAATGGTGCATCACGCCCTCGTGAGTCATTAGCTTCTTCTCTACAGTTGAATGTGATTTTCTACTTCCCTTGTCATATCACATTTTGCTCATTGGGGCTCTCATACACCCTTCATTGAATGATTGCTTCACATATTTACAAAGGCCTCAGTTTCAACATCATATTTAACATATTGTATCATTTTTTTTATCAAAAGTATTATATTTTTCAAATAAAAGTAACTTGCCTCAAACATATTACTTTTTGGGAAAATAAGATTTTTAGTCCTGTAAGTTTGACCTTTTTGAGAATTAGTCCTCTAAATTATCACATGCATGTTTTAGTTCTTTAACTTTCAAATTTAGATATTCAGTCCTTTAACTTTCAAACTTTCTAGATATTCAGTCATTTAACTTAGCAATATTACTTTTGGTTATATAACTTAACAGATTTTAAAAATTTAGTCCTATAACTTAGCAATAGTTAAATTTAACTAATTATTAAAAGGTTAGTACCCACAAGGCCACACTTCACATTTTTTAGGACCAAAAATAAAATAATTAAATTTCAATTTTGGAAACCTAATTAAATTATAAAAGCAATTAAAAATTAAATTAATTCGATTGATAAATAAATAGAAATTTCTAAAAAAAATTAACGAATTTTATGGAAATTAAAATAATTACATCAAATTAGTAAATTAAAAATAATTTGTCATATTCCTTTCCAAAAAAAAAAAGAATAATTTGTCATATTTATATAATTAACCTTTGGTAAAGGGGAATATCTCCAATAAATGTATCTGGACTAGTGTAAAGATGCATTTATTTTAGAAGGTTTAAAAAATTTATGCTTGAAATATTTTTAAAAAATTAATTAAATTAAAAAATGATTAATTTTTTTTAAAAAGTTAAATGTTAATTAAAATTATTCAATTTTAAAATAAAATTTAATTAAGAAATAACTTTTTAATAATTTAATTAAATTTATTTATTGTTAAATTATATGACTAAATGTTTGATAAATGGTTTTATCATGATTTTGATGATTTTGTTTTTATACCAAAACAATTTTTTTAAAGGTTGTCCAAATACTCCTAAATGATTTAAAATGGTTTTAATATTTTCCTGAGTATTTCCTCAAGTTTATTTTCAACAATATTGGACAACACATTTAATGATTTTATGTCAATGGGTTTTTACATCTAAACTATGTTTCTAAATGTTTTCCTAATACTCCAAATTGATCTAAAATATTTTTACTATTTTTCGGAGTATTTATTGGAATTTATATCGGACAACACTTTTTGTGTTAACGTGTTATTTCATCAAAACTATATTTCTAATATTGTCCTAAATACCCCCGATCGGTTTAAAATATTTTTATGAATTTTTCGGAGTATTTCTTGAGGTTTATTTTCGACAAAAATCGGACAACATTTGATTTAGGAGGTCGATCGGTTGACCAAAGAGGCGACCGGTACCTGGGAACAAGTTTCGTGAAACAAAAACTTTAACTCACAAAATCAAGTCGGGGTGACCGGTCACCATGGTGGGCGCCGGTTGCACCCTAGGGCGACCGGTCGACCCCCCTTTGGACCGGTCACCTTGTTGATTCTTTGCTACGTTATTTTTCAATCTTATTAGTGCGCGACCGGTCACCCTATGGTTTGACAGCAAAATTCTAACCGTTGTGCAGCAGACAACTTTTCCCTAAATTGTGGAATTAATTTCTAACAGTTATAATCTTGATTTTAATTGCAATTTTTTTGTAGATATCAGATTCCAAGAGGAGCTTATCAAGTATCAATCATCACCTATAAATAGAGGAAGATTTGAAGCACAACAACAAGAGAGAACAACACAACACAACAAGATATACTCAAGCAAACACTTGGTCTTCTATTGTCATTATTCTTGTTGTAATTTGCCTAGCTGATCACTTTCACATCCTTGAGGTCTAGGCTATTCTTGATTACACTTGCACTCAATTGTATAATTCATTATCGAGTTTTAATCTTGAATTTTTGGGTTATCATTCAACACAAGATATCCTTGTGAGTGTTCTTGTGGTAAGAATACACTTGGGTGATCTAGGTGTTAGGTGTAAGAAGATTGTTGTAATCTTCTTGTTGAGGTGTTGACGAATTTTGTATTCTTCAAAGTTGAAAATTGTGGTAATTTTCACAAGGTGCCGTTGGAGATTGTGGTAATCTTCAAGAAGAGATTGTGGTAATCTCAAAGGTGGTGTTGAAGAAAAGTGTGGTGCTCTTCAAGGTGTTGTTGTAAGTTGGTGTTGTATTAATTTTGGTAATTAATAAAATCTTTTTTTCTTTTTGAAATCCATCCCGGATATACTATGGTAGTAGAGGATTAGGCCCTAAGTGGGTTGAACCTCTATAAATCGACGTGTGTTGTTTACATTCCGCACCTTTATTATTGTCTTTGAGCATTCGGTTTGAAAAAGAGGACAAAATCGAAAAGATGGAGATAATCTATTCACCCCCATCTAGATTATCGTAGCCGCTTGGACTTACAAGTGGTATCAAAGCCAAACTCTTTGGCAAGCTCGTTCCACATCGTGAGTGAAGAGGAACGATCGATGGCTATGAATGAAGCTCATCTTTCCGACACCTCCACCACCAAGCCACCTCGGTTTGATTCCAAAAATTTTACATTTTGGAAAGAAAGAATGAAATGTTATTTACAAGATTACGGGTTCGATATTTGGAACATCGTCATAAATGGAGAATCCATTCCGATGATAGACACACCATACACCTCCAAAGCCTTCAAAGAGCTCAATGATGAAGAGAAGAAAATCATCTCCTTAAACGGTAAAGCTCTCAATATTTTGTATTGTTCACTTACTAACTTGGAATATGAACATATTGTAGGAATTCGATCGACACATGAAGTATGACAAAATTTAGAAGCCATCTATGGAGTATTTGCAAATGAAAGGAGTCAAATAAAAGCATCTACTTCTCAAAGGTATACAAGTTCAAATCTAAGGAAATGCCTTTTACAACTTCCAACTATGAAGTAATCGAACAATGCTTTATGGGCATCAAAGAAGAAAACGATGTATGTCTTAAACCCTCTACTTCCTATGATATTGTTATTCAAAATAATTATAGTGATTTGCAAAATGATTTTGATTATCTTCAAAATGAATTCCAAAATTTACTAGTTAAGTACAAAAATTTGAAAAAGGAATTCAATGTTTTGAAAAATGAAAAGGATAGTTTATTTACTTCCTATGAATCACTATCATGTGCTCACACCACCACACTTGACAAGGTTAGAAACTTTGATAAACAAAATAGTACTCTTGTTGAGGATATTATTTGCATGAAAAATGATTTATCAAAATCCAACTTGAGTACCAATAAATTGCCCAATGTTGTGAATGTTAATAGTTGTGATAGTTTGAATAGTGAACTTGATCACGAGCCTAATATTGTCAAGCATATGAAAAAGAATCGAGTTCCTATGCATATTAGTGATGTTACTTGCTTTTATTGCGGTAAGAAGGGTCATACGGTAAATACTTGTCGGGCTAGAAATAGCTCTAATTATTGTTGGAGACCTAAAAGTCTCAAGACTAATCCCAAAGGACCCAAGCACTTGAGGGTACCACAAGACAATGTCATTTTAGGTACCCGGCGGATTAATAGTCGAAGAAAATTCATGCCGCCAAGGAGACATCAAGTGAACATCTCATTTGATCAAAGAAGGAGAAAACATTTTCAACAAAGTAAATTTCCAAGAAGATGATATAATAAAAAATGGTAAGAACACAATCCTTGGAAATGGCAAAGACATCATCAACAAGATGATTTTTCAAGAGAAAGGCATTATCAACAATGGGGAGGACATAATCCTTGGAAATGGAGCAATAGGAAGAATTATCATCAACAAAATGACTTTCAAAAGGGAATATACCATCAACAATGGGAACAACATAACCCATGGAAATTGCGTAATTGGTAACCCGTATCTCCCTAATTAAATATGCATTTTATTTTGTTATTATGCATGCTTTTATTTGTGTCTTAATTGCAAAATGAGTTTTCAAGTATTTATTTTTTAATTAAGGTCTTCAATATATATTTGTGCTTTTAAAATTTGTTTTGAAAAAGAAGACCTTATATGATGTTTTTAAAACTCTTGTGCATTTTTGTAGACTAAAGTGTGTTATCATCTCTTATGGATTTTTATGGCATGAGCTTACTTGTGATATCTCTTAGCCTACACTTTTATCACTATGATTTGTGCTAGATTTGTTTTAAAAATTGTGTAGGATTTACATATTTTCACAAATGGCCATTTACGTCATTATTTGTCAAGAAAGGCATAAATTATCGAGGTACGTTTACTTGTGTTATTCTTACTAGACTCGATATATGTATTGCCATGTGCCTATGTGCTTGTTTCTCATAGTATTTCATACAAGTCCCATTAAGAGGATTTTTAGACTCTTTGAAAGGCATTATTCGATATTTGATTGCACATATTTGCTTTGTCAACTCTTGTTCGAATAATTCTTTTAAATGAGGTCTCAACTATATGCTATCGGATTTTCAAATTTCAAAAGAGACCTTTTGTAGCTTTCTTAAGCTTATTTGAACTTGCATGATTTATTAGACTCTTGATGATCTTCTAAATGCATAGTATGTGTTTCTTGCTTCATGGTCTATATATATAGTGTCTATTTCTACTATGCTCTTATGCAAGATATTTTTGTGATTGATGATTGAGGCATGTTTTTACACTTGGGTTACTTTTTCTTGCTTATATAAGCGATGCCGGTAATGAGTTTGTTTAGTTGTGTAAATGAGAAATGAAGTACTCCAAATATTAGTTACCTCAAAATATTTGGAAGTAAATGTTCTATTATGAACACCTTAGATCAATTGGATGTCCTATGATGATAGTGATGAAGAAGACAAAAAGGGTATTAGGAACAAACTCGATGACCAAGGCAACATTGGTCGAACTAAGGCGAGGTTAGTAGCTCGAAGGTATTTTCAAGAAGAAGGTAATTAATTTTGATGTAACATTTGCACTCATAGCACATTTAGTAGCTATTTGCATTTTACTTGCTCATTCTTGTTTTAAGAAAATTTCAAGCTTTACCAAATGGATGTTAAATCCAATTTTCTAAATGGTTTTATTCAAATATAAGTCTACCGGAGTTTAAAATTTTAGGCCAAATGATTTTTATAAAAGGCCTTGTACGGTTGATAGACTTAGCTATTTTTGCAAAATGATTTTACAAAAGGTAAAGTTGATACTACACTTCCTGTTTTGAAAAAGGGCAAGGTTGTTTACTTGTGCAAATTTATGTTGATAATATTTATGGTACTACTAATAAATATTTGTGCAAGATATTTTTCTAAGTCAGTGCAAGGTGAACCTAAGATGATCATGGTGAGGGAAGCTCAAATTTGATCATTGGAATTCAAATTACTCAATGGCAAGAAGACGGTTATATTTCAAAAGAACTCTTGAAGGAGTTAAGCATTGAAGAAAGAAGAACTATCTCAACCTCTATGGCTAAAGATTGACAAAGGTTGAGAAAAGCATATCGGCCGACAAACAAATTCGAGGTATGTTTTCTTGTATTATTTCTATAGACTCGACATTCCAAATGCCTTATGTCTATATGCTCGATTTCAAAAACTATCCCAACGAATCTCATTAAAGTATCGTTAAAAGAAATTTCCAAATATTTGAAAGACACTTCTTCTTATGACTTGTTGTATCCAAAGCTTTAAGACGTTCTTATATTTCGGGATAACAAGTCCAGTCAAAATTATTCGAACTATGGTTCGTCATAATCGAACTAAACATATTGAGATTCGATATAATTGTTAAGGGATTGCATGTTTTAACAAAAACTTGAGATGTGTTTAATTCCGTCTCAAGGATAACTCGCGGATTTTTTAATCACTCATTGTCGAGTATTTTACCTCATTTCGAGCTTGATTATGACATAATGTATATTGAATGATGTCTACGTTTGCATTTTGCACGTTTTTAAAACTTAGGGGCGAAAAATCAGAATTTTGGATCAAAATTCGGATTTTGAAAAACCTGGCAAGACAGTGGGCTGATGTGGTTGAGAGCAACAGTCGCCCTCAACGCCGACGGCCGGTCGCCTCAACATCAATCGTCGCCTTAGCCATTTTTTCGGATAAAATGTGTTCTCGTCCCCAACATTCTTATTTTCACAAGTTTTCTTCTATATTTCGTCCCCTTTGCAAAATTCACACACATTTCACTTCAAATGTGTTTTGCTTCATAAAATTTATATTTTTGGGATTATCTAGCTCGATTATCATCATCATTGCTTGTCTTTACCGATTAAATGGTAAGAATTCTACTTCCTTTGCTCAATTGGGTTGAACCCTTGAGATTGTGACTTATTTGTTATATTGTTGATGGAAGTTTCATCTGAATTTGACGAGCTTGTCATTTATGATGTATTGTATTGTGTTTGAACTGATTTTGGTGATGAAAAACTTGGCTTGATTACATTTACAAGGGCTATATACATCTTCTTTAAAACTTGACGCCCGCCAAGTGTTCGATAAAATGTTTCAATAAAAAATTCATCACCTACATGATTCTCTCGATTTCAAAAGTCTCATATATTTATAGAGATCGTGTTTTTGCAAATCAAATGAGTTTTCATAAGCTTCTACAAGTCGTATGATCGACTTTTCCCTCCCATTTGGCCTATAAGCTTCATTGTTCAAATAGCTCGATACATCTGTTTAGTTGTGTACTTTGATATGATTATATGATGTTTTTATCGTGCTAACATTCTTTTTGATGATTCCAAAGGGGGAGAAACATGTTATAAGCTTATTAGCTCATAAAAGCTATAATAAGCTCGAGAAAGAAGCTATAAGCTATGACTTCCAAAAGCCATAAGTTGTGGATTATATTTAGTCCATTTGTTGTATTATGGACTTATATACTTGTCTAATGATATTTTGTTGACAGAGGGAGCTTATAAGCTCTTGTACTTAAAAGCAATTTGTAAAAGCTAAGCTTTTAGCTTGTGGATGATTGCTTTTACATTACACTTGTTGTGCATATTGATAGGGGGAGCTTTTGCTATATATGTTTAATATCTCTACTCCCATCATTGTGATTATATTGCGTGGAATGTTGTCGCTCACAACGGATAGTTCCTTCTAACCGGTAAAATTATTTTGTTTTCAAAATCGACCTCGTTAAAATTGTTTTGGTTTGTAATCATCAAAAAGGGGGAGATTGTTTGATAAATGGTTTTATCATGATTTTGATGATTTTGTTTTTATACCAAAACAATTTTTTTAAAGGTTGTCCAAATACTCTTAAATGATTTAAAATGGTTTTAATATTTTCCTGAGTATTTCCTCAAGTTTATTTTCAACAATATTGGACAACACATTTAATGATTTTATGTCAATAGGTTTTTACATCTAAACTATGTTTCTAAATGTTGTCCTAATACTCCAAATTGATCTAAAATGTTTTTACTATTTTTCGGAGTATTTATTGGAATTTATATCGGACAACACTTTTTGTGTTAACATGTTATTTCATCAAAATTATATTTCTAATGTTGTCCTAAATACCCCCGATCATTTTAAAATATTTTTATGAATTTTTTGGAGTATTTCTTGAGGTTTATTTTCGACAAAAATTGGACAACATTTGATTTAGGAGGTCAACCGGTCGACAAAGAGGCGACAAGACTGGGAACAAGTTTCGTGAAAAAAACTTTAACTCACAAAATCGGTCGGGGTGACCGGTCATGTGTGGTGGGCACGGTCGACCCCCTTTGGACCGGTCACCCTGTTGATTGTTTGCTACGTTATTTTTCAATCTTATTAGTGTGCGACCGGTCGACCTATGGTTTGACAGCAAAATTCTAACCGTTGTGCAACAGACAACTTTTCCCTAAATTGTGGAATTGATTTCTAAGAGCTATAATCTTGATTTTAATTGCAATTTTTTTGTAGATATCAGATTCCAAGAGGAGCCTATCAAGTATCAATCATCTCCTATAAATAGAGGAAGATTTGAAGCACAATAACAAGAGAGAACAACACAACACAACAAGATATACTCAAACAAACACTTGGTCTTCTATTGTCATTATTCTTGTTGTAATTTGTCTAGCTTATCACTTTCACATCCTTGAGGTCTAGGCTATTCTTGATTACACTTGCACTCAGTTGTATAATTCATTATCGAGTTGTAATCTTGAATTTTTGGGTTATCATTCAACACAAGATATCCTTGTGAGTGTTCTTGTGGTAAGAATACACTTGGGTGATCTAGGTGTTAGGTGTAAGAAGATTGTGGTAATCTTCTTGTTGAGGTGTTGAAAAATTTGGTATTCTTCAAGGTTGAAGATTGTGGTAATCTTCACAAGGTGCCGTTGGAGATTGTGGTAATCTTCAAGAAGAGATTGTAGTAATCTCAAAGGTGGTATTGAAGAAGAGTGTGGTGCTCTTCAAGGTGTTGTTGTAAGTTGGTGTTGTATTAATTTTGGTAATTAATAAAATCTTTTTTTCTTTCTGAAATCCATCCCTGGATATCTTTGGGGTGGTAGAGGATTAGGCCCTAGGTGGGTTGAACCTCTATAAATCGACGTGTGTTGTTTACATTCCGCACCTTTATTATTGTCTTTGAGCATTCGGTTTGAAAAAGAGGGCAAAATCGAAAAGATGGAGATAATCTATTCACCCCCTCTAGATTATCGTAGCCGCTTGGACTTACACTAAATTCCCCTAAAAAAAAGTTATATGACCAAATTTCTAAAATATGTTAAGTTATAGGATCGAAAGTAAAATTGCCAAGTTAAAAGATAGATTGATGAATTTTCAAATCAACGTTCAATTTCTAGTCCCTATTTACCCTGTGACAACAACTGCTTCACTAAAATGTACTTAAGAAACATCACACAAAATTAAATTAAACCCTCCTATGTACCGTATATTTCCACTAATACATACAGAAATTGGAAAAAGAAAATTGCTCTATTGAGATCCTATGTCATCTCAAGTCTCAACCCACAATTAGTTCTCTAATAAATAGATAAATCACAAGATACATAATACTCTGTATCTTGTACAGTATTCTTACTAATACTTTCATCATTTTAAACCTGTAACACAATCTTTTTCCGTAGAACTTCATACTTCCAGTCCCTTCAGTAAAATTCACATCCACACCATCTCCAAACATCAGAACCAGAGTAGCAGCCGCCGCCATCGCGAGAATAACCATGGTCAAGAAAACTATTTTCCAGGCCATTTTGAGACCTTTGATTATTTTTTTATTGAGATAGTTGAAAATACCCTCGATTAGAACTGTATATTAGACTTTGATCTGAGAAAAATAACACGTAAATAGTAACACGGGTTTCTTGAAGGAATATCTGCATCGTGAATTTCTGAGTAGCTTATTTATGGAGAGATGGAAGTTGGAACAAGAACAAAGGAAGAAATTAACTGGCCGGCTAACAGCACATAGTTATATGCTCCAAAGAACATTAATTAAAATAAACTAACAAAAAGTCATAAACCCGTGCCATGGACGGAATTCGTATTATTAATATGAGTAAATAGATTCTCTCAAAAAAAAAATATGAGTAAAAAGATAAAAGTAGCCACATAGATAGGTCAACTTCTTTTCTAACCGAACATATAAAAAACTATATTTTCTACCCACTTTTATGGTTCTTTTACTCAAATACCCTTTGATTTTACCAAATAAAATCGGTACATGAAGGCTCTCCTCGGGTCGGACCTCGGGGTCGAGCTTCGGGTTTGTATATGTGGGTGACCTGAGACACGAACACACGTTAGGCTAGCTGGGATGGCTCCCAGCTAAGGCCCTCCGATGCTTAAGTCAGATCGGGTCGTGAGGTAAATAAAGTAAAAGTAGCGAAGCGGTTAAAATGAACAGTGAAGAGATTAACCTCTAAATATTTACCGGGCTATTTATAATAATCTCGATTAGTACTTACTTTACTTTACACGTGGCATCATCGGGGAGTCCTGGTGTCAGAGAATCAATGGCGTTCATAGGTTCGGGTCTTGAGCCAGTGGGCCAAGCCATAATATCTGGTTGAGTCGGGCTGGGCTAGAATTTAATTGGGCTACATATCTTGTGGTCCAGCTCAGCCCAACCCAACAAGTATATTTTTGGTTAGAATTGTCGGGGTTTGGAACTTTCAGGCTTGGCTAAAGTAGGTTTTGTCTTTTTCGAGATCCTAAAAATGAAACCACACCCAATTTTATACGCGGATTGGTTGGGTCGGTTCGTTGGGCTGGGCCAATTCTGTCTGCTCTAGTTGCAAACCCCCCTATACTTCTACTAACTTTTTGTAATGACAAAAACGTGTATGATACAATTTCACAGGCATTATCGATGAGACGGATCTTATATGTAAAATAAATTTTCAATCCAAATCCAAAAAAAAAACAATTTTTTTTGTGTTTTTTAGATCCGTCTAATGAACTCAAGTCCAATAAAACTGTGTCATGTAAGACCACCTCATTTTTAATATAGGAAGCGCCAGTGGCGGACTTACACGGAGAGGGGGCATATTTTTTTTAATTTTTATACATAAATTTTGGGTATAATTCCATTTGGCCCCCCAAAACTTTTTTTGTAAAAAGAAAAGTTATGTTTATTTTGGATTTTAACTATGTATTTTTGAATGCTCAATTTGACATGTATTGATGTAAACACATAATATTTTTTGAATTTATCATGATGTAAAATAAATTTTTGATCTTCCAACTATTGGCCCCCCTCAATGTCGGATCCTGGTTCCGCCCCTGGGAAGCGCCGACCCATTTCAAGAATGGGGTTAAGCTGCCTACGGTCAAATGTAGATTAATGATTCAAATTGAGTTATAATTACAAAATTTGACTACACAAGATTCCAAATTCTCCTAAAATATTTATTTTCAGCTTGGCCTTTTCATTTTTCAGTCCCGTGAAATTCCCATAACTATCTTATTCAAACTTTACAGGAATCTGAAGATTCATGTCATGCCAGTTGATCAGTTGAACACCTAAACTTCTTCCCATGATTTTGAACCACAGATTCCAAACTCTCACGAGAAAAAAAAACCTTTCAAAAAGGGACTATTTTTCAAAACAAAAAATAAATAAACCATTGGTTATAGTTTGAATATACCAAACAAACAACCACCACCAAAACAATAAAAGTTCTTTTAACAAATCAGCTTTCTCGTGATCCTCTGAGGCCTTTTACAAAAGTAATACTTCCTACATACGTGTGAATTATTGCTGGAAATACATAAATATCAGTATTATTAACTCTAAACGTTAAAATTAAAGAATTGAAGCATAATATTTCTAGACATCCAAAAAAAAATGGAAATGAGAGAAACCTCAAGATCAAGATCCCCTGGAACGCACTTCGTCGATATCCACGAAGTACGCGAAGAAGAAGAAGACGACGAAGACGAAGAAGGCGATAAGCCCACAAAAATGTCTGAAAAACAAGACAAACGCTTTAAAAAATTACCAACAAAAATTCGTGAAATTAGGAGACCTGATTTTAACAGGCAAGTTTCGCTAGAAACTGGATTTTCCGCGCTCAACGGGGAGAAAAATACGGAGATGAAAACATTGCCAAGAAGTGGTAAAAGCTTTGGAGGATTTGGTACGGCTCATAGGATTGGTGGCGCAGAAGGAAAGAAAGGGGATTTCAATATATTCAGGACAAAATCGAGTCTTGTGAGGCAGAGCTCAAAGTTGCCATTGAGAAAGGAAAGTGGGATAACAGATGGTCAATTCAATAATGATTTATCGGGAGGGCTTATTGATAAGTCTGATAACAAGAGTGTTCCTGCTGGAAGATACTTTGCTGCTCTTACAGGACCTGAACTAGACCAAGTCAAGGTATAATGTTTGTGTGTGAGAGAGAGAAAAGAAATTATGCAAAGAACATTGTTTATTTAATTATTTTGGAAGTGTTAATTCAAAAACTACACCCCATGTTTAGCCTAATTAAAAAAAAAAAATAAACCAGTTATCTCAAAATTACGAACAGCCCCGTAATATTTGTTTCTATTTTACCAATTGCAACCTCAAGAGGGGATGTATGATTATTTTTTAGGTAAATACAAATTTCAAGGGGTGTTTGAAAAATTTTACCTGGATATTTGTAATTCTGATGGATAATTGAAATATGTTTGTATGTGTAAGCTAAAATTTGGGGGAGTTTTTGTAATTTACCCTAAAATGAAGGGATAATTACAAAAATTATCCTTGAGGTTTGAAGCAATTAAAGAAAAACCTTAGAAGTTTCAATATTACAAACAAAATCGTTGAGATTTGATTTCATCTTACATTTTGCCCCTACATAAGAAAAAAAAATTTCAAAAACCCCGTTACATTTATAGAAATATTGCAGTTAACCCTTAAAAATAGAAGACAAATTATACCTTAGCGGATGGGATCTTCTATTCCAAAAATGGTAAGTGTAATACACGTGTCAATCATCCACACGGTTGGAATAGGAGATAAAACACAGTTTTGGAATAGAAGATCCCATCAGATACCCTAGGGGTAGTTTTTGCAATTTTGTCTGTTTTTTTTTTTTTTTTGTAATTGCCCAAGCCTCGGAGTGTTTCTGTAATCATCCCTAAATGAATTATAAGGCTAGTAAGTAATTTGTCATTTTGAAAAAGGAAATATTGTCTCTCAAACGGCATAACTATAATAAATAAAAAGGATACTTATAAAAATAAAAACTTAGAGGTTCGGGCTAATTATAAAAACTCCAGACATTTTTGGAAATTACAAAAACCCTTGAAGTTACATTTTTCCCCTTCATAAACAAAAAAACATTTAAAAACCCCATAATATTTATAGACATATTACGATTTACCCCTTAAATTTAAGACATAATTAATTAGAATTGAGGGGCTTTTTGTAATTTTGAAACATCTCTGGATTTTTTTGAAATTAGACCAAACCTAAGGGGAATTTTCGTAATTATCCCTAAATAAAAAACTGTAATTCCACCAATTCTCAATCAGTCTGCCAATTTCCCTTGCAGGAATCAGAGGACATACTCCTACCAAAAGACGAAAAATGGCCATTCCTCCTCCGTTTCCCCATCGGTTGCTTCGGCATATGTCTAGGCCTCAGCAGCCAAGCCATCCTCTGGCGCTCATTAGCCACAAGCCCTGCCACAAAATTCCTCCACATAACACCCTCAATCAACCTATCAATCTGGCTACTCGCCCTGTCCGTCCTCATCGCCGTATCAATCACCTACGCGCTAAAATGCGCCTTCTACTTCGAAGCCGTCAAACGTGAATACTTCCACCCCGTCAGGGTCAACTTCTTTTTCGCCCCCTGGATCGTTTGCATGTTCCTAGCCATCGGGGCCCCACCGAGCATCGCGCCCGAGACGCTCCATCCGTCGATATGGTGCGCGTTCATGGGACCAATAGTTTTCCTCGACCTGAAAATATACGGGCAGTGGCTGTCGGGCGGGAAAAGGCGACTCTGTAAAGTCGCGAACCCGTCGTCGCATCTGTCCGTGGTCGGGAATTTCGTGGGCGCGATTCTGGCCGCGAGGGTCGGGTGGCATGAGGCGGGGAAGTTTTTGTGGGCGATTGGGTTCGCGCATTATCTTGTGGTGTTCGTGACTTTGTATCAGAGATTGCCGACGAGCGAGGCGCTGCCGAAGGAACTTCATCCGGTGTACTCCATGTTTATTGCGACGCCGGCGGCGGCTAGTATCGCTTGGGGAGCGATTTATGGGGAGTTTGATGGGCTGTCGAGGACGTGCTTTTTCATCGCGTTGTTTCTGTATTGTTCGTTGATTGTGCGGATCAATTTCTTCAGGGGGTTCAGGTATTGTGATCGCAGTGCGGTTTAGCAGTTTTTTTTTTTATAACTAATTTTAAAACGAATTGTTTTGTGCGGTTTTACTAAATATTAATGTTTTTTAATTAGGGGTGTCCATGGTTTGAACCGCCGGTTCCGGTTCCATTTGAAACTTGGTTCCTCCATGGTTCCGGATTTTCCGGTTTTAACTCAAACTCATAATAAAAAACCATATTTTTGTATTTTGTGGGTATGTCTCATGGACTTAAATCTATGAGACTTTATATAAGACCACCTCTTAAAATCATGGTTTATGTAAGGTTCATGCGTTTTTCTTCTTTTTCATAATTATATTACTAAAACAACCCTTGAGATTTGGGGTAATTACAAAAAAAAAATCCCGAGAAATTTTAAAATTACAAAATACCTCTTGAGGTATGATTTTAATCTTACATATTTTTTCTCCATCATAAAGAAAACAATTCAAAAGCCCCCCTTATATTTTTCTATTACAGTTAACCCCTTAACTAAAAGTGAATCAAATCACATGGATAATTTTTTGTATGGGATAATTACAAAAACACTCCTGAGGTTTGGGTTAACTACAAATAAACACAGACATATTTCAAAATTACAAAGAAATCCTTCAGGTTTCATTTTGTTTTAAATTTAAGGGGGGTAACTGTAATATTTTTGTAAATTTTTGGTTTATTTTAAATGTTTTCGAAAATCACCGGGAAAAATGTAAGACATAATCAAACTTCAAGGGGTTTTTGTAATTTTCAAAGAACTTTGGGTTTTTTTGTAATTAGCCCAGACCTTAGGGGTGTTTTTGTAATTATCCATTTTTGTAATTTTAAAATTTTTCTGGGTTTTTCAGTAGTTATTTGTAATTATCCCAATTCACGACCATCCAATTTCATCTTCATTAATCAGTTCATCCATCAAATTTTGTAGCAGCTTAACAATTCTGGATTAAGAAAACTGTGCCAGTTTATATCAGTCATATAATCTCTACAATCTTTGACAGGTTTTCAGTGGCATGGTGGTCTTATACCTTTCCCATGACAACAGCTTCAATAGCAACCATCAAATATGCTGAGCAGGCCCCCTCTGTAATAAGCAAAGGCCTTGCTTTGACACTATCATTCATGTCATCAACAATGGTCTCCATACTCTTTGTTTCCACACTTCTCCATGCTTTTGTGTGGCACACATTGTTCCCCAACGACCTCGCCATCGCCATAACAAAGAGACGACAGGGCAAGGAGAAGAAGCCGTTCAAAAAGGCGTACGATATAAGACGTTGGACGAAGCAGTCTCCATTGTCACTTGTTCCAGGCATGGGAAAACACAATAATCCAGCTGATAGGGATACTGAGGCTGGATAGATAAGGGAAAATAAGAAAGCAGAATGTTATATTTGATAGGATTAATTACTTGTAATGCATTAATTGTATTTACAATAATCTTCCACCTATGATTAATAAATTGGAAGTGAGATTGTACCAGGGCAGAATATAGCTATGAGGTGATTGTTGTGCCACAATCAAGGGTATCATTGAATATCTTTGATTGGAAATTGTTCTTTATTATCTTAGTAAAATCAAATTTTCCATCATTTATCCTCAAGACCGGAAAATCTTAGACAAATTGACTATATAGAAATGATAATTGAGATACAAAAATTAACAAGGAAAGAAAAATGCAGCCCCAGATTTTGTTTTTGTTTATTGTTTATTGGTCTTAGGTAGCTGGCGTTTGATTGGATTCTTGTGGTATGTGGTTTACAATAGAAAAGACAAAGCAAATAGAAAGTTTCGTTCAGTTGGACTTTTAGTATATGATTGATGCCTAAATAAAGGGCAGATACTTTGGGGATTTCAAATGAATATGTCATACCATACACTAGGCTTGGATTAAAACAATGTTTTCGACCATACGCAGTGGATCAATCCTATGAATATTGCAACACAAAAAATTTATTTCCCGTCATACCCCTAAACCTTTGTCAAGATTAAGTAGAAAAAATGTGTTTTGTTATTTTAGCACCGTAAAGTTATAACCATCGTTCGATAAATTTACGTTTGTTGGCTCCTCTATCATGTCACACAAGTGTTCTAAAACTATAGTTGCTAGACAAGTGGTAGACTGCGGCTTAGTACTGTTGATGACACCCGAGCCGAGCTGGAAGAAATTAATCCACGTCATCAGTCCAACACACATCCGAGTAGGCGACCTGCGGGTGACGTCAACAATGGTGCGCGACGACACGTCACGAATTAGGCTCGCCCATTACCGAGCCCAATCGCAACACGGCCGCCGAGCCCCGAGCCCCGAGCCCAAATTTCGACGAGAAAATGCATGCGCGATGACCTCATAAAAATAATCACACGCCCATGCTTAACGCTTTATTGGTATTTAAAGCGCCACATGTCGATAATTATAAAGAGAAGTCGACAAGTGGCAAGTTTTGACGACATGCTGTGATTAGAGAGGACATGTGTCTTTCTTTAATTATTTTACTAATTAATGACTAGTTAGTGCAAAGATGACTATTGTAAACCCACTTACTCGAAGGGGTATAAAAAAACTGATAGAGGGAAAATTGAAGAAAAGAAGAGAGCAAGATTGTAAAAAAGACCGACCCCAATAATTCGGCTCGGCATTATGCATAAAAGCGAGAATTAGCCATAAATAAACACACGTTACGCACGCTTATATTTCCACGTGTTAAGTCTTTTACATATTTTTGCTTGTTGACCAAAACACACGTCAACAAATTGGCGCTAGAAGGAGGGCCCGTATTGGTCCAGTCAGAGTTCCAAGCAAAAGCAAGTTAAGTAAAAACCAGGTAAAGTTTAACGTTTAACCTTTTCATAATAGACAAAATGAGTCAACTGTCGAGAAATGCCCGTTTGACTGAAGAGTAACATTTGAACAACCAAATGGCCAGACTACGAATGGCCAAAATATGCTCCAAAAAGCGGGGAGCACTACTTTATTTCCTTTTTTGCTCACTAATTGCCAACCCAACTTTTGTACAAAGAAATGAACCAACTCATATCACAAACTCTCGCTACCACAAACTCTCAAGCACCTCCTCCACTCCTTGCAAATACTAACCCACTCAACCCACAACTAAATGTTAATATTAATCCTCAAATTCCGGGCTTCCATGACGGCCCAAGAAGCGATTCGGAGGTAATGAACAACGTGTCCGTCGTGATGAAGCGACCTCAAGAAGAAGAGAAGAAGGGCAAAGTCGTATAAGCGAGTCACTACGGAGCCAACACGACATCGCCATGCCCACTCGGTGTTCGCGGACGACGGGAGTTGATCCTTTTCGCCCACTCGATCGATAAGTTCCGGCTCGGGTTTTCGGATGAGCGGGAGCGCTTTAGTGGTCAATCAGATCAAGGCCCTAGCCTATGGCGAAGAACGGGATGTAGAAATACACCGCTGCGTCGTCGTCGAACAATTGGAAGGCGGTCGGAAGGCGAACAATCTCAAGACCGCCCCAAGTAATGAACCAACCAAATTGTTATGTCGCCATTTTCCCTGGAATCCTGGCGACCCCATTACCGCCAAAGTTGAAAATCCCCGTGTCGGTCTCTACAACGGGAAACCGACCCGACCACTCACGTTCACAAGTACTTAGCATGGATGGAACTGCACGGATCCCTAGTGATGCCATCCTCTGCGGGGCCTTCCCATTGACTCGGGCGACCGAGCCCACCGTTGGTTTAGGACCCTACCGCAGGGGATCCATCCAGGGCATGGGGGGGATCGGCCTCCGCCTTTACGACGCATTTCTTAACGTCCAAAGTCCGAGCCGCACCTAAAGACTCCTCGTGAATATCAAACAAGGGAAGGGACGAGCCCCTGAAAAGCTATATTTCTCGGTTTAACAAACAAGTTCGAGAGATGGAACCTGTGTCGGATGACGCCATTTTGATCGCAGCCATGGCTGGACTGGCCCCCGAGACTTGGTTTAACTACTCCATCCATGAATCGGGGCGACCTCGTATCAAGAATTTCGGTCCGCGCGAACGCCATATTTTGCGCGGAAGAAGCCATGGCAAGTAACCGCCCGAGCACGGCCAGCCGGGCGTGAGAAAGACGGAAGGAAAGAACCAAAGATTGGGCGGGGTCGGGATTCCGGCCGTTCTCGGAAAAACCCGACCATCGGATTTAGGGCTCGCCGGGAAGACGAGCCGAAGTTGCCGCACCGAGAGTACTTTGACCCACACTCCATCGGCCCATATGGAATGAAGTACAGGTCTAAATTTGTTACCTCCGGCTCGGCCTTTGAGGGTCGAGCCGACAAAATGGATTCACGTCGATATTGTGCCTATCATAAATCAATAGGTCACGATCATACCGATGAGTGCCGAGATCTAATCGAGAGAAATTATGCGGATTGTTCGGCAAGGCGGTCTTAAAAGATACATTCATGAACTACCCCCCACGCGCCACGGCTCAAGTGTGTCAATCCGAGTGCGTAACCAATCCAGCTCTCTGCCGCCACCCCTTGCCGAAAACAGGGGGGGAGATCCTCATGATGTCGAGTGTCGGTCGAATCAATACTAACACGGCCGAGGATGACGACGCTCCAAAGAAAAAGGAAAGCGATGTTAGACGGGTAACCAATGCCGAAAGACAAGTTCGGGTGGCGGAAATCAAGGAAGGCCAACCCACCGCCACTTTGTGTTCTCGGATGCGGATTCCGACCAGGTGGTCCATCCTCATTCGACCCCTGGTCATTCTTCGCACCGATTTTGGGTATTCCGGTCCACGAATTTTGATCGACACGGAAGCTATTCGTCGGTCATTTATGTCCGAGCATTTCGAAGATTGAACGTGGACGATAGTTATATCCGTCCATGCAACGATAGCGATTCTCGGGGTTTGGAGGAGGAAGAATAGTCCCGCTCGGGAAATTGATTTGCCCATCCAAATGGGACAAGGGTTGCATAAACGGACCGTCATGACAACATTCAAAATAATCAATGCCGATTCGGAGTACAATGCTATCATTGGGAGGCCATTGCTTTATCATATAAAAGCAGTCGTTTTAATATATCATTTTTGTATAAAATTCCCAACATCTGATGGTGAAGTTATACATAAAGGGAATCAAAGGGAGTCGCGAGAATGCTCTCTTAAACTCCGACCGGTAGAAATTAATGTGGCGGAACGAGGACAAACCAGTGGAACCACACAAGACGATCCCCTACCCAAGGAGGAGTCCGAGCGGAAAGTGGTGATCGTTCAGGAGGATAATCTAGGTCGTCGACCCGGGAAGGAGCCAATGATGGAAGGCGAGCGGCAGCGAGAACGAGCGGCCCATCGAAGACGAATTGCCCCCCGCAGATCAAGGAGGGGCAAAGCAAGAAAAGAAAACGGGCGGAACCAGTAGAACAGGTTGATACAATCAATGTCGGAAGGCCAAGCGAGGGGCGCCAACTACGTATTGGTCATGATCTCCCAGAACCATATCGAACCGAGCTGATTGAGTTTTTGGAAAATAATCTTGATGTCTTCGCATGGACTCATGCAGACATGCCCGGAATTGACCCTAAATATGCAGGCCACCGCCTCAATATTGATCTAACGTTCCGCCCGGTTGTCCAGAAAAAGGCGTAAGCTCGGCCCTACAGGACAAGCGACTTTTCGAGGCCGAGGTAAACAAGTTGATAGACAATCAATTCATCGGGAAGCCCTCTATCCCCGATGGGTTGCCAATCTTGTTTTGGTAAAGAAGAACAATGGCCAGTGGCGCCTGTGCGTGGATTTTACCGATTTGAATAAAGCATGCCCTAAGGACAGTTATCCATTGCCAAATATTGATTATATGGTGGACGCCACCGCGGGACATGAACTGGTGAGCTTCATGGATGCATATTCGGGTTACAATCAAATACGAATGCACCCAGAAGACGAAGAAAATACATCATTCTTCTCTCGCTTCGGGGAATATCTTGTTATAAGATGATGCCCTTCGGGTTGAAGAATCTTTGGTGCGACTATCAAAGGTTAGTAAATAAGATGTTTGAAAAAATGATAGGTCAAACTATGGAAGTCTATGTAGATGACATGTTGGTAAAATCATTGTACATATCTGATCATCTGAACAATCTTAATAAAATGTTCGTTGTTTTGAGAGAGTACAAGATGATGTTAAACCCGAGAAAATGTACGTTTGGGGTCCGGCTCGGGCAAATTTCTGGGGTATATGGTCAGCCAAAGGGGAATCAAGCCAACCCGGATAAAATAAAAGCCATCATCGATCTAGAACCCCGAACTCGTAAAAAGGGTACAAAGCCTAACAGCCGATTGGCGCGCCTTAACCGATTTGTTTCGCGATCCACGGACAAGTGCAAACCTTTCTTTGAAATTATAAAAAGAGTAAAAATTTCGAGTGGATGAAGCGAGCACAGCCGCCGAATCCCTCAGCGAAGACCTTTCTTCAATTCCTATATTGCAAAAACCCACCCTGGGGAGGACTTGTATTTGTACTGGCGATATCCGAATACACTATCAGCTCGGTGTTAATCGGGTTAGATGGTCCTATTCAACATCCGATCTACTACACCAGCCAAGCGTTACATGACGCCGAGCCCGCTATCCACCAATGGAAAAATTGGCTTATTCTCTAGTCATCGCGGCGCGGAAACTCCGTCCATATTTTCTAGAGCACAAGGTTATAGTCTTGACAAACTATCCATGAAACAAGTACTACACCGACCCGATACTTACGGTCGGATGATCAAGTGGGCCGTCGAACTCGGTCGTTTGATATTATATACGAACCACGCACCGCAATAAAAGGACGAGGCTTTAGCCGACTTTGTGGCGAATTCACACCTTCCATACGATTGGAAGTTATGGAAGACCAAGAATGGAAATTGTTCGTTGATGGCTCTTCCACCGCAGGTCGAGCGGGGGCGGAATTGTGATAGTCGATCCAAATGAAAAGTGCTCTTGCTCGGCCGTATGATTTCGATTCCCGCAACGAACAACGGCCGAATACGAGGCACTTACGCGGGGCTTAGAGATGGCGGCTTCTATGGGCCTAAGACAATTATTGGTACACAAAGTGATTCTCGGTGGTCGCTCATCAAATCAACGGCGAAGTCGGCGAAAGAGCAAAAAATTGCACAATATTTGGATTTGGTCAAGAAGAGACTATCACACTTTAAGACAAAAAGTCTTACATGTGCCCCCCGAGCCGAGAACATGCAAGCGGATGCCTTAGCTCGACTCGGTTCGATCCAGGGCGGATGCCATCACGGATGTCACTGTCACACACAACCGTCGCCCGTCACTTGGTGCAAAGAAAATATATACAATCAAAACCGCCGAATGCACTGGATGACCCCAATCGTTCGAGTATTTAGAGAAAGGAGTTCAACACGAAAACAAAGTCGGAGCGTAACACTACGAACCAAGCGGCTCGGTTTACACTAGTAGATGGCATCCTATACAAACGAGGATACTCCGTCCCACTCCTACGTTGCCTTCCGAGAGCACGCAGATTATGCACTTCGAGAGGTTCATGAGGGAATATGCGGGAACCACGCTGGGGGCGGACGTTGGCCTATAAATTAATACGGCAAGGGTACTACCGGCCATCCCTAAGAAAGGATGCAACCGACCTCATCAAAAGATGCGAGAGATGCCAAAGGTTTGCGCCGCAGTCGATATCATCCCGAGCAACTTACCTCCGTATTTAGCCCATGGCCGTTTGCCAAATAGGGAATGGACCTCATCGGACCACTCCCCACTGGCAAAGGGGGCGTCAAATATGCCATTGTGGCGATGGATTATTTCACAAAATGGGCCGAGGCGGAGCTCTCCGCAAAAATAGATGAGGAAAAGATTGTGAGCTTTGTATGGAAATCCATTATCGTAGATTCGGATACCACATTCGATTGTTCAGATAATGGGAAATAATTCAATAACCGAAGGTTTCAAATTTTGTGAAGGTTTCCGCATAAAAACTATTTCTCAACTCCATACCATCCCCAGTTGAACGGACAAGTTGAGGCCGTTAATAAAATACTCAAGTATACCTTGAAGGCGAGATTGGAGGAGTCTAAAGGTAATTGGCCGGAGGAACTACCCGGTGTACTATGGTCATACTGAGCGACACATCGAGCGGCCACTTTGGAGAAACACCTTTTTCTTTAGCTTATGGAGAGGCGGTGATTCTGTTGAGATTGGAGCCCTACCTTCAAAATTGCAAATTTTTCAAGATCAGAATGAGGCCGCGCTCGAGTCGAGCTAGACTGCTTTCGAAGAAAAAAAGGTGCGATCTTGCGAGATGAAAAACGCAGTGTATAACAACAAAGGAGTGAAAGGTACTACAATTCGAAAGTAAAGGAAAGAAGATTTGGTCGGCGATCTTGTGTTGAAAAAGATAGTGGGCGTTCAACCTGACCCATTGAAGCCAACCGGGAGGGCCCATTTCGGTCGACCACGTCTTATCGGTGGGGCGTACCAGCTAGAATATTTGAGTGGAGAAAAATTTATGCATCCATGGAATGTAGCATACCGAAAGCAGTATTATCAATAAAGATCTCGGTATATGATCCGGATAGATTCCTTGGAATTATCCTTTCATCTAATATTTCGTGAGCTCTCTAAAGGGAAACGAAGTTTTTACTCACCTCGGCTATGTGCCGAGGATAGTAAGAATCGCCTCGGCTTAAGCTGAAGGCCGAGACGTCATCTCAGGTACGTCCTTTGCACGAAAAAAAAAAAGGCAACACGCCCACAAGACGGATCTATCCTTACAAAATAAAGACTCAGTTACGCACCGAGTACAATACCAAGACTTGGTTACGCACCAAGCACAAAATATAGACTCGGTTACGCACCGAGCACAAAACCAAGACTCGGTTACGCACCGAGCACAATACCAAGACTTGGTTACGCACCGAGCACAAAATAAAGACTCGGTTACGCACCGAGCACAAAACCAAGACTTGGTTATGCACCGAGCACAAAATAAAGACTCGGTTATGCACCGAGCACAATACCAAAACTTGGTTACGCACCGAGCACAATACCAAGACTTGGTTACGCACCGAGCACAGATCAAAGACTTGGTTACGCACCAAGCGCAAATCAAAGATTCGATGTACACACCATGCGCAAAATGAAAACTTGGTTTATACACCAAGTACCAAGAACAAAATAAAGAGCAGGTTCATATACCTAGACGAGAATCAATTAAAGCAAGTAAAGTCCCTTATTCGGAAGACGGGAACCGAGCCCCGTGACTTGGGAATATAAAAGGAAAAAGAAGACATGCAACAATCTTACAAAAAAAGCAAAAGAGCAAGCATATGCAAAAAGCTTGAAACACATACACGGTGAATTGAGGGAAATAATAGTTCATTTCTACTTCAAAAGTATTTACATAAGGGAGGCCGGAGCCCATTACATCTTGAGGCACGAAGCCAAATTACCTATCTATGAGTACATATGAAAGCATAAGTTTAAAAGAGACAAACGTCAAGCGAGCAGGGGCGGAATTTCGACGGCACCGCTAGAAGCGACTTCTTCCACATCCGGAGGAGGAGAGCCCTGAGCATTAGGAGCCTCGGCAAAGTTCGGCCGAAGGGCATCGAGATCAGCCTCCAGGAGGGCGGATCTTCCTGCCGAGCAAAGACGCCCGCCCTTAACCAAATCGAGAATTTCTCTCGAGGTGGTCGCGTGGCCACGAGGTTAACATAAATGCGTACTCTTGAGTCCTTGAAGCTTCTACGGCTGTCTGCGAGCTTCCTCGATTCGCCGACGGCGCTTTTTCTTCGGCCTCCCTGCGCACATCGGCTAGACGCCTCTCCATTTCCTCGGCCCGAGCAGTGGCAGCACGTTCTAGTTCGGCGACCTTAGCCCTAAGTTTCTTCTTGACTGCCCTGAGATCTCGCTCCGCTCGACCCCGTAGCTTTTCTCTCTCGAGTTGGCCCGAGACGTAGCCTCATCCGCTGAGTCTTGAACGATTCTTGTACCCCTTGAAGGGTAGCATAGGCCTCCTGCGCAGTCCCCGTGCCGCCTTTCCAGATCGGCATATTTTTTCTCCACTCACGAGTTCCTCCGATTGCATGCCATAAAAGCCCAATCATCCGCCCGGACATCCCCATGCGCATCGAATTTGTTCTTCAAAGCGGTCCGAGCGTCACTGCTCGATACCTTTTGTCCGGCACGAGCCGACACTCATCGCGCCCGACCCGCCTCGGTAAAGCTCTCAATCGCTCCTCCGTCGGCGTGGCGCATCGGACAAATTCCACAAACCACCGAGGGCGTAGTCCAATCATCCCCTCGCAATAATCATCTCTCACCTGACTTGGAGGGATGAAGTGACCTTCCCGGCCAAGGTCATCCGAGAAAGTTCGCGGACCTCCCCTTCCGGCCTGTTCGGAGATGCTCCAACGCCATTTGACCAACCCCTTGATCGGCCGGGCTCTCCTCCATCACAATCCCTCCTCTTCTCCTTTGAAGAGGAGGCCGCACCGCCTCCCGCACTCCATCATCGGGACATTTTACGGCCCGGATATCTTCTCCGAGCCGCCTCCGCATCCGCAGTTGATCGGCTCGCCCGAGTTCGCCGCGCGGCCGTGTTCCTCACGCTGCGAAGGCGTGCACGCAAATCCAAGCCACGCCCTGCACAAAGCAACCACCGTTAGAAGATCAAAAGAAAACAAAAGGACATTTCAAATGGAAATGTGAAAATACAATGTTTACTCGAACGGCAGCCGCACTCGGCGCTCGGGAGTTCGTGTCGCCCTACGGGCGCGGATGATCGCCACGAGACTAGCCGTCCGGGAGAGGAGCGCGCAGCTCGCTCGATTCTCGCCGCTTGCTCCCGGGAGAATGGGGCCGTCTTCTTCATTACGGGAGGGTTCACGAGGCTCTCTCTCGACCTCCACCTCCCGCTCGGCCGCCTCGTCCCGAGCCGCCCCTCGGCCGGGGTCGGCGGGCGGAGCGAGCCTCAAAAAACTACCAAGGCCAAGTTGGCCCTGTAGCCAACCTCTCAATCCGCTCTTTGTCCATGATTCCCGGCCTGGATGTTTTCCACCTTCGAATAAAGGTGGCCGATAGAGGCCCCTTTGATGCCCGGTTCTCTATAAAGGAAAAGAAAGACAAAAGTCAATTACAAAAAGAAAAAGAAAAAGCAAAAGCGAGAGAAAGAAGAAAAGATAAACTTACTATAGCCAAAAACAAAATTTGATGGGGATGAAGAAGCAGTTTCCCTTCCTCCATCTCCCACGCGAGCTTGCCACTCGTCGCTCACCCAGAGCCATTTATCCTTCCACTCCTTCAGAGAAGAAGGAAGACCTTCCACCAAATCGTCCGGATACCCCAGTCGGGTCTGTACATAATACCACCCGGACGGCTGGCCCCGAGAGATGAAGGAGTCGCCGCCATACAAAGAGCTCGTTCATCTCCTTAAATTTGGGGCGAGGATATTTTTCCGGTGAAACATCACCGGGAGGCCGATGATCCTGCCCCAAGAAATAGGGTGCACCTGGGTCGGATGCATGCCCCACTTGCAAAACCACCGCGTAAGAAAAGCCGGCAGTGGAAATCTCAAACCGTATAGAAAGCTGGCGGCAAATACAGCCATGCAAATTTGGTGGGTACCGGGAACTTTCGTGTCGTCCCGCACCCAAAAATTGATACCACTTGGAATATGGTACCTCCGCCGAAACTCATCCACCTCCGAATCATCAACATGCTCGGGATATCGTTTATATCACTTTCGGCCCACCGGAGGCTCAAGACGAAGACGAGGGCCTCCTCCTTGCCGGCCGTCGCCATTACGGTGGCCTACGGGCCCTAGTGGCCTCTCCGCCTCGAATCCCTGGGACGGTTCATCTACCCGCTCCACGTTATCACGCTCCGGCCCGATGGGTCCATATTTTCTTCTTCTCGGGCCGGGTAGTCTTGTCTAGAATCAACACTTGGCGATTCTTCAGGAACTCTCTTGTACCGGCCCCGGTGATACACATTCTTCCTTCTCTAAAACGGTCCATGGCGTCGGGTCAAAGATAGTATCGTCCGCCCCAAGGACGTTCCACCTCGTGAAGAATTCGGAGAAGATATCCGAATAATGCTCGGGCCGTGAGACGGAGATCGCCTTGGTGAGAAATAAAAGAAGGTTCGGAGGAGGATCTTCAATTTCAACCTCTACACTATAACTACGACTCCTACTATCCTCAAAAGAAGACATTTATAGGTAAAGGAGAGTATTTGAAAAAATACCTAAGTTCAAGTCTCGAACTTGGGAAGCCGACCAAATTTCTCGCTTTCGGTTTTAGTTACTTTAGCTCAAAGGTTAATGGTTGCGAAAGTGAATAATGGAGGGAAACAAAGGTATTTATAGATGGGGTTCCTCGATAAACGAGACGCGTTTATTCGAAAAGACGCACCTTTTAAAAACTCAAAAGCCGTCAAACATGTCGAAAAACGCCACGTCCCCACGCGCACGACAGAATCGACGCGTACCTTTTTTGGTTCGCGCGAGATTGGTCCAACCACAAGATGCCACGTGTCTGTCATTATGGCAACCTGATTAATGCGCCGTTTCCAGGCATTAATCGCTACGCGACGCGGATGCCAGGAAAGAACAAAACCTTTGAGAAATCCGTTTCCCCATTAAATGTTTATCATTAGCATTAAAGTTTAACTCCGACTTGTAAATTCTTCTCTCGAAATCAAACTTGGGGGCCTTTGATGACACCCGAGCCGAGTGGAAGAAATTAATCCACGTCATCACCCAACACACATCCGAGTAGCGACTGCGGGTGACGTCGGCAATGGTGCGCGATGACACGTCATTTAATTAGGCTCGCCCATTACCGAGCCCAACCGCAACACGGCCGCCGAGCCCCGAGCCCCGAGCCCAAATTTCGACAGAAAACGCATGCGCGACAGCCTCATAAAAATAATCACACGCCCATGCTTAACACTTTATTGGTATCAGAAACCGCCACATGTCAGAGAATTATAAAGAGAAGTCGACAAGTGGCAAGTTTTGACCGACATGCATGCATGATTAGAGAGGACATGTGTCTTTCTTTAATTATTTTACTAATTAATGACTAGTTAGTGCAAAGATGACTATTGTAAACCCACTTACTCGAAGGGGTATAAAAAAACTGATAGAGGGAAAATTGAAGAAAAGAAGAGAGCAAGATTGTAAAAAAGACCGACCCCAATAATTCGGCTCGGCATTATGCATAAAAGGCAGAATTAGCCATAAATAAACACACGTTACGCACGCTTATATTTCCACGTGTTAAGTCTTTTACATATTTTTGCTTGTTGACCAAAACGCACGTCAACAACTGTAGTACATAGGTAAACGAATTGAATCGAACCGAACATTGTTATTGTTTAAGCTTTATTTGAATTTTTATCGAACTTCAAAAATTATGTTCGAACTTGGTTTGACTATTAACTAAGTCAAACTTGAACGAGTTTTAGTCCAGTCGAACTCGAATCGAGCTGAGTAGCTTAATATTTTTACACATATTATGTTAATTTTTTGCTAATCGAGTCGAGCTCAACCCGAGCTTTATGCTTTATCGAACGAAAAATTGTGTTCAAACTTGGTTTGTTATGTTTATGAATCAAGCTCAAATGAGTTTTTAACGATCGCGCGATCTCGAGTCGAGTATCAAGTAGTTTGGTTCGATTTTGATTACTACGTAGGCGGGACCTAATCGGAAAAAATAAATATAGACGATCAAGGAAATCCAGCGCCTCGGTGAATACAATGCTGGGCAAGGTGGATTTTATGCATTATCAAGTCACCAGCATTGTCTTTCCAATGCTCGTTAGGCGTAAGTTCTCATACACAATCTTGTCTACACACAATCTGACGACATTATGGTGACAACCAAGTTGAAGAATGATGCTGAGGAGCCTATATTTCTCATTCCCGTTGGATATTATCATTTGCAACATTTTTACCTGCCAATAAATATTTTTTCTAAAATTATAAATTAAAAGTATTTGGTGGGGTATAAACATTGAAATTATATGATTGAAAATAAAAATTAATGCATATGTTTTATATGCTTTCAAAAGAAAAAGATAAAAGATTGTAACAAACATGTTTAATTTGATGTTTCTGAATATTTTCGGCTTTTATGTCCCGTCGATAATTGATATAGTGGTGACAAATTATTATTTGAGCAACTCATGTATACATATAAAATAAAATGCAGAAAAGAGGAACAAACACCCCATTACAAATAATATAGTTTACAAAAAAGTTATTTGGAATTTGAGATGAACTACTGGTATGATATGTTTGTAAATTTTGAATTTTTTTCTTTTTAATATTTCTAATTAGTATTTTGGATTTCTTATAACTATTACAAACACATTTATTCTTTGGACAAATCACGTGTAACACACGGGTGTTATTCTAGTTATTTTACTAAAAAAACATTACTATCAACTATCATTATTAACAATTACACGTCACAAATTATTATTCACACTCTCTTAATCATCGATCACATTCAATCACTATTATAATAAAAAAAAAAAAAATCACCACATCAATTATCATCATCATCAACACATTTTAATCTTACATACAATCATGCCTCCTAAAAAAATTCACAACTTTTAAAAACAACTTTTCACCGCTTCACTAAAATGAGAATGGAGGAAATGAAAGCTCACACACAGGCCACAGCTAAGGACCATTTTTACACTTTTCCCCTTCTATTTGGGCTTTGCTTCTTAAGCATTCAGGCTTCAGCAAGAAACGAAAGGACAAATCTGCAAATACAAAACTGCTCTTACAAAAGTCTCAACCACATTGAAATAAGAACAACATTATAATCCCCCGGAAAAGTAGCAAACTAAAACCGCGCAAATTTCATCAAACAAATTAACCAACTCCATTATCGATTTCCAATTTGTGTGCTCTTTTCACTATTCTTCTCATTCACTAAGTCACTCAAGAAAAATTAGAAATTTTTATTGAGAAAAGAAACCGAAAATCCAGTCTAATTAGTCTTGCTTAGTACACTCCGTCACTGCCGTGCTGGTGGGGGTGGGCCATCATAATGTCACCATGAGAGAGTCCGGAAAACCCTCCTCCACCACCACAACTGGCGGCGGAAGATCAGCTGCGGCGGCGATGAGGGTAATAGTGCCCTTACAAGGAGTGGTGCAAGGCCGGAGGGCTTTTCTTGGGCTCGGTTATCCCCTGCGCTCTCTTCTACTTCATCCAGCTATACCTCAAAAGTCGCGACGGCGGTGACCGCCTTTCCCCGCCGTCGGAAATGGAGACCCTTTTGCCAGAAAATCCCTCTGCTTCATCTTCTCCGCGGGGGTCCAGTGGGCCCACCCACGTGTCGTCTAGAGCTAATGCTGTTGTTAAACAGAGTGATGGGCCTTACTATGCGGGGTTGAAGCGGGTCGAGAATGACCCGTTTGATGAGGTGGAGAATCCGGATGGTGTTATTCAGCTTTGTTTGGCTGAGAATAGGGTGGGTTTTGTTCATAAATGGAATCATCGTGATTTGACAGATTATGTTGTGTTTGCCTGTTAATAAATTTTTTAAGATAATTGCTGTTGTATGTTGGTATAATCTCTGTTTTTTTTTTCTTTTTTGTTCTTCTTTATGAATTGATATTTAGTGCATTTATACCATTGTGTGAGTTCTAATGATTGGGATAAGTTGAATCTTGGTGTAGTTATGTTAATCTTCTCGTGCATTGTTGATCGTATCTTGTTTGAGCTTTTATCATAAGTTAAATTGAAAGTGTTTTCGAAAGCCATGGCCTTGTATAGTTGTATGAATGTATTTCCAAATCCAATTTCCAATTAATAGTGTTGGAATGTGAATTTTCAAACTTTATTGATTTTTGTGTAAGAATGGGAATATGTTTGGTTTATTGTCTGAATTTCTGTTTGGAAATTTGATTATGTTTGGTTATAGTTTTTTAAATGTAATTTTGATATAGGTTTGCCTCATTGTAGTTTTTTTTACCTAGATTTGTGTGTTTTGGGGTGAAAATTTGTTTGATTGTGTTTTAAACAAAATATTTCTATGAAAAAGTGAAAACTGAAAATGACTTTATTTCTACTTAAAATTTCCTAAACCAAACATGAACTCGTTTTCTGGAATAGTTGGAAAGTGGAAAATCACTCTTTAAAATACAACCATACAAGGCGTATGTTTTGTATTGAATAATAATATAGTTAGATAAGATTAATAACTCTCAATACATTGTAATTTTTGTAATGGTAATATAGCTTTTAAGTTTTATGGGACTTGTGGTGTGGTGTTTGGTTTATTTTCATCAATTTTTGTGGAATTCTTTTTTTTTTTTTTTTGGTTAAGTAGTTGTCGATGGATTTAGTTCAAGACTGGCTAGCGGATCATGCTAGAGAATCAATAATTTGCCAGAGATTGAGCAAAAGTGGGATCACTACATATCAGCCATTTGATGGGTTGATGGAGTTGAAAACAGTAAGTGTTTCCATTCTCAGTGATCTTTTTCATTCATCTTTTGCATCTCTTGAATCAAAACCAGTGCCAAAAGGTCCTATTTTTTCAGCACTTGTATTTCTGTGCTAATTATTCAAAGCACAGGCTGTAGCAGGGTTCATGTCTCAAGCCATAGAAAGATCGCAGCTTTTCGACCCGGCTCAAATAGTTCTTACTGCTGGTGCAACCCCTGCAATCGAGATTCTCGTGTTTTCCCTGTCTGATCCTGGAAATGCATTTCTTGTACCTTCACCATACTGTCCTGAGTAAATTCTGGGTATGTTGTGTTTTGGGTCATTCATTTATAGGGTAGATTACAAAAAACTATCCCTCGGATTTAGCCTAACTACAAAAAACTCCAGTTATCTTTCAGAATTAAAAATCCCCCCTGAAGTTTGTATTTACTTAACGAATACCCCCTGTTGAGGGTACAATTTGTAAAATAGAAACAAACGTCAAAGGGGTATTTGTAATTTTGAAAAATAGCGGAATTCTTTGTTTGTAACCATTGGTAATATGAGCAAAATATGCAGTCTTGATAGTGATGTCAAATGGCGGACCGGTGTTGAGATCATATCAGTTCCTTGCCGCAGTACAGATGGCTTCAGTTTAAGTATTACTGCTCTCGACCGAGCATTCAACCAAGCCAAGAAACGCGGTGTTAAGATTCGTGGGATACTATCCAACCCTTCAAACCCAGTCGGCATTCTGTACAACCGCGAAACACTTTACAGCCTTCTCGACTTTGCTGCAGAGAAAAACATCCATATTATTTCCAACGAATTATTAGTTGGATCCACTGTGGAAGTGAACAGGAGTTTGTAAGCATGGCAGAAATAATCGATACAGAAAATTACAACAGAAACCGAGTTCACATAGTTTATGGTCTGTCGGACGATTTTTCTCTTGTAGGGTTCAAACTGGGGGTCATCTATACTTCCAACGAGAATGTTCTGTCTGCTGCCAAGAAACTAGCACGATTTTCGTCTGTATCAGTGCCTACACAGCGTTTGCTTGTTTCTTTGCTTTATGATACGAAATTCATTCAGGAAAACATCGCGTTCAGTAGAGAAAGGCTTCGAAGGATGTACGTTGAGTTTGTAAACGGGTTAAAACTGTTGGGGATCGAGTGCATGAAGAGCTTTGGGGGCTTTTATTGCTGGGCTGATATGAGCGGCTTAATTCATTCGTACAGTGAAAAAGGAGAGCTTGAGCTTTGGGATAAATTGTCGAGCATGGCGAAGATCAACGCCCTCCCTGGTTCTTCTTGTCATTGTGTTGAACCGGGATGGTTCGGTTTATGTTTTGCCACGTTAAACGAAAAGGATATATACCTTTGGTTATTCAACGGATTCAGAGAGTTTCTGAAACCTGTAAATCTCCCACTTAAATTGTTAATTCATTCATTTTGTTTTCAAGCTAAAGGTTCAGTTTATGGCGAAGGCCGCGTACAGACTTGGTTATAACTGTTTGAGGTACTTATGTTGGTCAATAGTTGAAGTCCTTGCATGACATTCACAATATTTTCGTAACAAAACTGATCAATGCATTACCTCTAGCATTTTACCATATGGGTCTTGGTGCTTTCTTACAAACATAAATTCTTTGTAGTAGTTGAAAAAGTGCGAGAACAATCTCATATTTTGAGGGGTTGTCATTAGTATGACACGACTTATTGATTCAATAAGAAAATATGTTTCTCCTCAAAAAAAAAAATATGTTCAATAAACAGCAAAAAAAATTAAAAAATGGAATAACATTATTGCCAGCCACATATGATCGCCGGCGGTAACTTCAGAATGAATCGAAAAGAATATTACATTTCTTTGTACCAAGTAAAGAAATGTCACCTACTAATTGCTCATAATTCAGAACCATTTCTTACAGATTCAAGAACCTGAACAACCTCAGCCATGCTTGGTCTCCTTGAAGCCATTTCAGAAGTACAAATCAAACCCAACTTCATTACCTGAATCAGCTCATTCTCCACAAATCCCCTCAAGCTTCTGTCGAAACAATCCGAAGCAGAACCCCTTTCTATCAGACCTCTAACATAATCACACAAAATCACCACCTCATTTGCACCGGCTTTCGACCGCTTCCTTCCTGTAACCAACTCCAAAAGAATAACCCCAAAACTATAAACATCGCATTTATCGCTAAGTCTCGAACTTTGAGCCAACTCCGTGCAATATATCCAACCGCATTATGAATTTTCGTGAAACCATAACTGTCCAACAAAGGAAGGAACTTCCCTAAGCCAAAATCGGACAGCTTTGGTGTGTAGGTTTCGTCGAGGAGTATATTTGTCGATTTGATGTTAAGATGGAGAACTGGAGGCTTGCAATCATGGTGAAGATAAGCTAGGGCTCTTGCTGTTCCAACTGCTATTCGAAATCTTCTCGGCCAATTTAATTCCGGATTACCGGAGCCAGTGCTGGTACCAGGATAACCGAGTCCGTGCAAATTATCGTATAAATTCCCGTTGGGAATGAATTCCGACAAAATTAATTGCATGCTAGATGACCAATAGTAACCTTGAATTGCGACGAGATTAGGGTGCCGTAGGTTTCAAGACGCGTCCTATTTCATGCTCGAATTCGTCTTGGTTCTTGATTCTTCCCAACGCCTCGAGTTTCTTCACTGCAATGGAAACTCCTCCTTCGAAGGTAGTTTTGTAAACTGTCCCGATCGAACCTCCGCCTATCAAACATTCTTTGTCGAGCAAAGCTTTCGCCCGGCTTCCCAATCCTCGTACCTCGAGGGTAAAGTTTTGCTGAAGAGGACTAATTTCCCGATTATGACATTAGACTCTGTTGATGGTAATGGAGTGCTCTCTATAACCATAGTTTCATCTTCTCGTCTCTTTCCACGAGCCTTCATGTTGACGACTGTGATTACCAAAACGCCCGTAACAATCAAAGCAGCAGCAACTATAGCGACAATGGCTGAAGCACTCAGCTTTGGTTTTCTTGAAGCTAAAGTAGATGCACCGCCGAGCACACGAGTTTTCTAATGGAGCACCACACAGACCTGGATTATGAAAAATGCGGAGAAACCGAACTGCTGGAGGGTTTGAATTGAAGGGATAGCACCGGAAAGGTTGTTATAAGAGACATTGAAATGAGTTAAAAAATTTAAATTTCCAAGTGTAGAAGGAATTGAGCCAGAGAGTAAATTCTCTGAAAAATCTAAAGAATGTAAGTTAGACAAATTTCCAATGGTTAACGGTATGCTTCCGTTTAGCCGGTTGTGATGTAGGTCGAGAATTACAAGGTACGTCATGTTATCCAGGTTCTTCGGAATTTCACCCTCCAAAGAGTTTCCAGAAATATCCCTGCAAGGTATAATATTTCAGAGTTTCATCAGTTGAATGTAATAGAAAGGTTGATGTAACATATTAAACAAGAGAAGGATATATTGGACTCACAGCTCAAGAAGAAACTGGCATTGTGTTATCTCATTAGGGATTTCACCACCAAGTCTAAGATTATGTAAATCGAGCACTTCAAGCCATTCGATACTCCCAAACTCTGCAGGAATCATCCCGTCTATCGAATTATTCGCCAATCGAATAACCAAGAGATCTTTCAAACCGGATAATCCAACCGGTATACTTCCACTAAGCCTATTATAACCCAAATCTAAATACTTAAGACCATTGCATTTCGCGATGCTCGATGGAATTTCTCCGTACAAAGCATTGCCCGAAACATCAAAAACTTCAAATCCCCCACTGCAAGCTCCTATCTCTGGAATCTGCCCTTCAAAACTATTCCATGAAATATTGAAGTAAGACAGATTCGCCAATCCGAGAACCTCGAACGGGGCCGGCCCACTAAACGTATTGCTACCGAGATCCAAAAGATTCAAGCTTCCACATTCTGAAACCTGATTTTGAACACTTCCTGATAACATATTACTCCTCACTGAAATGTACATCATTTTAGGACTGTTGCAAACTTCTAGAGGCAAAATCCCATTGAGTACATTAAAAGACAAATCAATCCCTTCTAGATTCAAACAATTACCAACCGGCACAGGGATTGGCCCTGAAAGATTGTTATGTGCAAAAGAAACATACTTTGTCTTGTAACAATTCTTGAACAATGCCCAAGGTATCTCCCCACTAAACCCATTTCTTGATAAATCAAGAAATCTTATGTTTGGCAAATCTCCAAGAAATTCCGGGATTAACCCGGAAAGCCCATTTGAGCTCACATTTATCTTCCACAATGTATCAATCTCACCATACTCAAAAGGGATATTACCAGTGAATTTATTTCCAAACAGGGTTATAATCCTGAGAGATTTTAATCCAGATAATCCGGGAGATAACACTCCACCAAGACTAGTGTTCCATAAAACAATCTTTACCACATTCCCATCTGGATTACAAAACACACCAGAATAATCTTGGCAGGGGTTTTTACTAGGATCCCAAGACCTCAAACTATCAAAAGGGTCACTAGAAATGTTGCCCTTAAATTGAAGCAAAATCTCCTTTTCAGTAATTGGAGAGACTATAACTATCATAATAAACTCAACCAAAAAGAATGCATAAAAGAACACAAGGCAATGAGAACTTGTACCTAGTATTCTCATATTCCCAAAATAACCCCAGCATTATACTTGCTGGATCCAGTTCTTGATCTCTGTCTCTGCTCATACAAAATCCCAATATCCAATCTTGCACGAAAATAGGAAGAAACTGAAATCACATTTGGGAAAATTGAAAAAAATTGTCTTTTTTGCTATTCCCTTGGAATCTTCGTCAGTGAAAAGTGAAAGTGGGATTTCTGGGCAGATTGTGTATGTGGGCTAGTGTCAATTTTTCTCTTTTACAGTTTTTCAAAAAAAAAAATGAAGCCTTCAAGAAGTAGATGCGTGTGTGTGTGAGCTGGCATGTGAATTGTAAAGTGATTTGATGAAATAGGCAATTTAATTTTTTTTTTTTTTTTTTTTTTTTGATAGCTCAGCTTTCAGAACTACGCCCGACTATCGCCGGGACAATTCCATTTCCATCGCCGCATTCGTGAAAAAGGTAAGCGCATGGATGTGACATGATTTGGCCAGGTGTTCGACGGTCTGCGACGACAACCATTATAATGGGCTTGAGGAGTTTGCCTCCACATGGATGTTTCTCTCTCACACAGCACACACACTACTTCACTGCTGTCTGTGTTTGATGAGTGCTAAATTACTGAAAATTATATTAGCATTAAGATTTAAGAAACAAGTGAAGAAACCATTCTGTCGGTTTGCTGAAATATTTATATATGCTTTTACTGTAAGGTCTGTTTCAGCACAGAAAAGAAAGCATTTATTCTCTCCAACAACCAAGGCATCGCCACCACCACCGAGACTCACAGTAATAATTGGATGGAAATTTAATAAAACGAAAAAAAAAAAGATTGAAAAAGAAATAATGGGTTTGGGCCTTTTGGGGTTGGGGGAATTTAATGAGGTGTTCGTCACTCTTCAGCATTGAAGTTTTTGGACAGTTTCCATATGTATGAGCATAGGATGTAAAGGACTTTTGGGTAGACGTTGGATGTTTTGTCATTTAATAATTTACCAACATAAACAAGAACCAAAGAGGTCCACTTTTTACTTTTTAATTAAACGTAAATTATTATTATATGATTTTCTTCTTATTTTAGACATTATTTTAGGTCTAACAGATATTGTATAATGCATCGGGCCACATGAGTCAATAATTCAAAACTAATTGAACATAAGCCCATGTGATTGCAATTAAGAGTTAAATATATAGGTTGTAACTGTAATTAAATTATATATTTAAATGATGACTTAAAATTGAAATTACCCATATCAAGTAGCATAATATTTATATTTATCTTTAGATGTAAATAATTATATTTAATTAATTGACTTAGTTTTTAACATTTAAAGTAGATGGGTTGATTATATAACCCTTAATTATGCAATGTGTCCCCATTTTATTTTATTTTAAAAAGACTACAAATATTCAATAACGGGGTAAAATTCAGTCAATTTTCATGTTATTGATGCTTTTGGTTGGAAATTGTAGCTGGAATCCTTGTCAACGATGCAATTGAGAATATAAAAAAATTATGAGAACGACTACACAATTGAAATCTAATGTGAAATTAAAGTTTGCCCATCAAATGTTATATGATTGAGCTATCATTTTAAAAAACAAAAAAGAATAAGAAAGAAATTCGATGCTTTTGGGCCCATTAAGGTGGATACTCATGTTCTGTGGCCCATTTTGCCAAAAAAAAAATATGAGTTATGCTTCAATGAAGACAAAACATCTATACAAATTTTATGTTGTCAAAAAAAAAATCTATTCAAATTTTTTATTTTCTTGTTAGAAACAGAACAAAGCATTTCAATAATATATGTATAATATCATACGTAATATAATTATTTCAAACTCAATCTAGATATAATCAAAAAATTGTGTAGGAAAATAGAAATATATTTTATATGAGTGTGTTTTAATGAACACGAAAATGCGTACAACTTTAATACGGTTCTCGTTAAAACGAGGATAAAGAATTTTAATAATTTCTGACAAATATAGCCCGATCGTGCTCAGTCTAGAAATAAACAGAATTGTATAAGTATTTAAGTAAACTAATCTGAATATATTATGATTAATTTTTCGATCATATTTCTAAAGTCTATGGTGAACAAATATATTACACTGTAAGATGAATTTATTATATTAGTTTATAATTTTATATTAATGGTTATATTATAGCATATGGATTATGGTACAAATAAATAATTACCTGTTCATATACAATATTATTTGATTTGGCATATTCAACAACTCCACAAGTCCAACCACTTAGTCCATTATCCTAAGGAATATGAATAATAGGCAAACAAGAACAGAAGAAAAAAGGTTATTGTGTGTGGGTATAACATTAGAATAAAATATGAGGTATGATTAATAAAAGAATAATTATGTATTACTATGCCTAATGGAGATACCCACCCTATATCATTAAAACGTTGACAAGTAAAAAAATAATATAAAAAAATTATGGTACAAAAAAAAACAAGAAAGAAAGAAAGAAAGAGCCAAAATAATAATGAGTATTTAAGTAAATTAATTAATTTGAAGAAGACAAAATAGCAGCTTCCTTTTGTCTCTTTTCTATTTTCTTTAGGTTGAAATAATTTGATTTTGGATGTTGGTGCACTGATTTATCATACGCATATAATGCCTACTATTTAAATGGGATTATGGGTATTTTTTTTTTTAAGAAATTGTAAAGCTTTATTAATACTAGGATAAGTCTGCTGTTTTAATTTCATCCACCTAACGAGGGATATCTTCATTCGCCCAACAAAAAGACGTAGAAGAAAAACCAGAAAAATTAGGCTATCATACGAAAGAACACTATTAGCTATTCTACGAACATGAGTAATTTTGCGTGCTCCCAACTCGGCTAATAATAATAAAATATCTTGAATAAGAATACCTCTATAACTAAGATTCTCTTCGGTGGCCATGACTGCTTGCACCGTCATCAAAGAGTCCAAACATACTACCAAGGGTCGAAGGTCTGCACTTTTAGCTCTGATTAATCCATCCTTCAGGGCATTAAGCTCGCCATCAACCACGCTATCAAATTTCTCAGTGTGTCTCCCAAATGCCACGATCGTTTTTCATATTAAATATTAGATGATATTAATAATTACTTTATGATATTATATATTTTCATCAAATGATTCGCAATTCCATTGAGATGTATTTTAAGTGGGTGGAATTAAAGTTTTGGAATTATTCCTTCCAATTATTTTAGTTTTCGCGTATGCAATTTTCTCCCAGCTAATTAAACAAATGTAGCTAACTGCCATTACCAATTAATTGTCATCACTAATTGTTATGGCCAATTTCGTAAATAAATAATTTGAAACAGAACACGAACATGATAAAACCCTGAATACTCGAGGGTCTAAGTTTTCATTATGTACCGATTAACATCGAGTAGCTTGACAATTCAAATATTCTGATGGGTTCCAAATGAAAGGCACTAAGAACTTTCGCAATATCACTATTCCGATGCCGTTGTTAGAAGGGGACAGAAGGTTTTCGGTGAAACACATCTAAAGCTTAAGTCAAACTAGATTATATTCGAAGTAAGGGAATACAAAAGTATATAATAATAGTGTGAAAGTTAGGTAAAATAAAAATGGACGAAATTCCCTTTTCAAAATAAGTGTTTCGTCTCCTATTTCCAGTGTTGTATGATTGACGCGTTTATGAAAATCACCCTATTAAAAACCACAATTCAAACTTAATATGTTTCATTATTAATATAGTAATTTCTACATACGTGACAACCATTTATGCGGTGGAATAAAAGAACCATCTATTAATTTTGGAACAGAAGATCTCATCTATTATATTTTCTACACAATTACTTTTTAATTATTTCATTTGAAAAATATGCTTAGTAATGTACTTAACCTATATATATATTTCCTCAATTAAACGAATCTCTTTAACTTTACCTATATTCTTCATAATTCAATAGCTAGAAAATGTGAATGAATAGATAAATAAAGTACAGATTAATCAAGTGCTTTCACTTGAAAAAAAAATTCCCAAAAAAGGTAAAGTACAACACACAAGAAAAAAGCTCAGGCTTGGTATGCAAATATTACAAAAAGACAAAGTCCGTGTAATCAATTGCCAATAATACCTTCGTACTAAAATACTATATATTGAAATAATTCGATGAAATTGGGATAACTAAATGGGGCTACACCTATTTATATTTAATAGTGGGACCATTAATATAATTTTATTGTATTTCTTATTTCTGAAGTGTAAAAAAGTACATGAAAGCTATCAATTTTGAGTTTTGACAACTTGATAGGTTGAGAACCAAATCGAGCCAAATTTTTTAGAGTTTGAGCTTAACTCATTTATTTATATATTGATGACTCATGAACTTCTTCAAGTTTAATCGAACCTAAACGAGTTTAGTATATATCAATTATAAATTAAGTTATTCTTCAATTTATTACAAAAATAAAATTATATATTTCTAAAACCTATGATTTTATCCAACCAAATAAGTTTACTTAAATATTTTTATATTTATCATAAGTAAATGTGTATAAAATTTAAATTAAAGCCAAACTATTAGTTTTATTTTAAGAGTTTACTAATGAGCCTGCTCACGTGCTAACAGACCGATATTCCTAAGTTTGAGTTTGATTCATTAATTTTAATGAGTCTCACTAAACGAACTCAAATGAGGTTTTCTTGATTGAACTCTGAATAATTCACGAGCGGCTTGATTCATTTGTAGTCCTATGCGACACCCATTTATTTATGACAAAACGGTTTTTTAAAGAGTTTTTGTTTAAAAATGTGGGGGTTTATTTGGATGATATCTTAATTTAGAGGGTTTTTCGTATTTTTTCAAAAATACAGGCTGCATGTCAAGTGTCCAACAGCTATTTTGAGCGTTGTCGAAACCACTTTTTGCATATCTATTTATTCACTCTCTCTCTTTAATCTGCCGTTCTTCTTCTTCATCGGCAACAAATTGCTTACACCTATACATACGCAATTCTACGTAATCTCCGTTTCTACCTCTCATTCTCTCCCTCCATTGTCGCACTCTGTTATCCTTCCTGTGCTCAATTTTATATACAAACATAAAAGGAAAAGAGAGTGAGAGAAGAAAAAGCAGATAAACGGCTATATTTGACTTTTACTACGAAAACGCTGAAGCCCCTGTGGGGGCCCAGATTTTCGTCTTCGTCGTCTTTCAATAATTGTGAGTGTTTTTGGGTTCAATTAATTGATCGAAATTCCCTAAAAAAAAATAATTGATCGAAATTACAACTGGTTTTTATCGAGTGTGATGACTTACAATGCTGGCGACGAGGATCTTATGGTGGAATATGATTACGTGAAATTGGAGGGCGGTGATGGTGGTGGTAATTATGGGGGCCACTGTCAGGCGCAAACGTCGCCGTTTTGTGGCGTAGGGTGTCGGTGGTTGTGGTGGTGGACGAAGGTGGTGCTCGTGTTGTTATTCGTTGGGGTATTGGGTGCTGTTTTCTTCAAATGGGTCGGACCCTTTGTCATGGATAAGGTTATTATTTATTTTAATTTTTTTTTTTTCTGAATAATCATGATGTGTGGTGTTTTACCTGATAAAAATTTCAGGAATTTATGTGTGGATACAGGCATTTGTGTGTTTTCCCTTAATTTCTAGTGTAGTTCTTCTGTCGACGATGATGATTGTGAATTTTGAGTTAGCGTGGGAATATTTACAGTTGGTTGTAATGAGGCAATTGCAAAACCTTTTTTGTGCAACTGCGTTTAGGACTGCATTTGTGAATGAACTTCATTTTGTTGCTCTTTTTGAATTAACTATGGGAGTTTACTGACTAATGGGTAAAATTGATATGTGACCATCTTGAAAAGAAAGGTATTATTTTGTTATTGTAGGAAATATAAATTGAATATGATGGCAAAATTGCATGTTGTGCCCTTGAATCACATGAAAGCTAGAAAATATGTGTGGACTAGTTGCTACTTCTGTATTTGCCTTTTTATTCTATTGTTTAAGTTTAGTCTCTATTGTTAAACCAATCACTTCTTATACTTGTTCTTTATTATCTTATAGCTATATGTGCAGTGGCTACACATAACATATGGAAATCTCACCTTTTTCTACATCAGTATATATGACAGGGGAAACTAATGCCCTGTAGTTTACAAGTCAGTTTATGATTACTTATTTCTTGCTTATCCATTGTTTATTTTAGTTGAAGTCAATATTTGACTTGAGATGTGATGCTCTACCCACGATGCTTATTACTCTGCTTGCTGCTACTAAAATTCAAACGTAGAATCGATGATGCCTAGCTGGTGTTTCATCTTTTATATGTTGTTCACATTGTCTTGATATGTGCAATGTCCATTCCTATATGTCAAATGAGTGTCATTTGATTATTTTTCCTTGTTATAGCATATTTACAATTTCATTACTGCACTTGCGTAGTCCTTGTTTGAAATGAGTGTGATGTGTATTTCCAGGAAATCATCCCCATAATAACTTGGGAGAGGAAAACATTCAGCACAACGAAGCTAGCATTTCTAGTCTTTGGTTCTCTGACAATATTTCCTTCCCTCCTTTTACCATCTTCACCATCCATGTGGATTGCTGGGATGACTTTTGGATATGGTTATGGATTTTTGCTGATCATTGGAGCAGTTGCCATTGGTGCCTCTGTTCCGTATTTCATTGGTTCGCTTTTTAATCATAAAATCCAAGTACGGATATTTGACTCTCCATATTGTTTCTCGCAGTATTTTCGCCTTTTCTTTGTTTTTCACTCAGCATTAACTTCATATTTTCTTACCTGTAGATGTGGTTAGATAGATATCCAAAGAAAGCTTCTGTGATAAGATTGGCGGGCGAGGGAAGCTTATTCAATCAGTTCCGAGCTGTGGCATTCATTAGGATATCTCCTTTCCCGTACATCATATATAACTACTGTGCGGTGGCTACAGATGTGAAGTACGGTCCTTACTTGTTAGGGACGCTGGTCGGAATGGTGCCAGAAATATTTGTTACACTTTACACGTGAGAAATCTCTCTCTCTCTCTCTCTCTCTCTCTCTCTCTCTCTCTCTCTCTCTCTCTCTCTCTCTTTCTCTCTGTATATATATATATATATACACACACACATATCACTTATATATAAATAAGTAAACAAACAAAAATGTGTTAGAGAATGTTGGTACTGGTTTACCTTCCAAGAAGAAATTATTTACCCCGAACCTGGAATATATATATTTGGTTGTGCAGGTGTAAACATCATATTAATTTGTGGTATTGAGGTGCTGATAACTTCTTGCTGCACAAGTTTTTATCTTCTCTATTCTGTTAATGATCTTTTTGATTGTAGTTGGCTTCTTTGAAATAATCCTTCTAATGAACATCTTCTTTTTGTGTGACATCAGTCTTGTATACCCCTTGTATCAAAGTTTGTCAATACTTACAGAAAATTCAGAAATACAACACTAAGGAGAAAATAGTATATACTATATTGGTGCGCCAATTTTGTACAATGCAGTGTTGAGATTTCAGATCAAAAAAAGCAAAATTGCTTCTAATCGAGTTATGCTTGCTTTCCTTTTTAACATGTTTATGATTTCCATGCTGCTTGTTTTGTTTCAACTATATATATGATGATTAACTGTTGTGTACTTTCTTTATGATGCAAATTGATTTTCCGGTTTTTGTATTTTTTCGGGTGGATATACAAGAATTGGATGCAAATTTGCACAGACAATTTTCTCTCTATTTTTTTAATCATTGTCACACTTCATTGGAAATCTTGCTTTGCTTGCTTGCCCTAGGAGGCCAGTAAAATTATACCTCTTGCTTGTTTTCTTGTATCTTCAAATTCATCCGGCCTCATTGGGTGTATGTTTAAAATGCAGTGGCATCCTCATAGAAACTTTAGCTGACGCTTCACATGATCAGCACCCTCTGTCAGCTCCTCAGATTATTTGCAATGTCATTGGCGTTTGCATTACGATAGCAACAACAGCGATTGTCACATTGTACGCAAAAAGGCGATTGAAGAAACTGCAGACGGAAGAGGGACTAGTTTTGCGGTGACCTCTCGTTATTTTAGTGGCTGGATCAAGCTTCAAATGGCAACGACACGCTACCGGTCTGAGTATACACAACGTGAACATATGAAGCCTTTGGATCCTCTGATGAGTTTATACGTCGGCTGCTCATTCTTTTGAGGCTCATCTGCACCGAAGGGGAAGGGACAACAAGAGATCTCCTGCACCATTATATATTCCATCTGATATTTATTTGTATGGTTGTCATGTGTACAAAGAGTACATGTGGTATTGATGTAGATACCAGATGAAATAGAGAATGAAATATGAGATAATGACTGGAAAGGAGGACATCAAAGTTCACATTAATGTTGTAAGAAGAACTGCTTTTGTGACACTTTTGATGTCTCTGCTCTTTCTTGTGAGCATATTTGTATATAATTGGGATCTCAGCTTTTTATGGTTACATTATAGGGAGACCTCCAAACTGGAAATTCTATTTTAGTATACCGATTACCGACCCCTCATTATATATTCAATTGACTAAATTAATTATATCATTGTGATAAAAATATAAACAATCATATTAATAATAACTTTGAATTAATATTTAGGGTTAATTACAAAAGATACCCTTGAAGTTCACACCAATTACAAAAAAATTCGAGCTATCTTTTCAAATTACGAATACCGCCTTGACATTTACTTTTTTTAGGTTACATGTAGTACCGGTTAGATAGAGGTGCGCGCTCATCACCTCCAGCACGATGGGCGCCTTGAGGTAATATTGTTAACAATAAAATGAAATATTGAAATACCAAATGAAATATTGTAGGGATTCTAGGGTGTAGAAGATGTCGTATGCAATAAATAGTGTAATATAGTTGAAAATAAAATTTCATTTTTCATCAACAATTTCTACATTAAGAATCAATAAAATATTATTATTAAAATAAATTGAACACCTACATATTGATTTTACAAGTATTCAATTCTCAAAATTCCATGCCTATTAGATATCCTTTTCAATCTACCAAAACTCTCCTCTTAGAGGAAGATAATTTCCAAATTTGCCACAATTCTTTCTTTCTTCATCTCTCGCTTTATCTGATCAAGAAACTCTCGGCGTCCTCTTCCTCACATCCTCAAAAATGGGAATTTTGGACTCTCTTTGTCCTCCAAAACCAATCTTTCTCCAAAAACCCAAACAGGCCCACCTCTTTAACCCCGGCCATTCCTCCAAACTTCACACTTTTGCCGCCAAAAGATGTAACCTTACAGCAAAAAGACCCATTTTGACCCACTCTCAGCAGAGCTCAAAAGCCATGACCATTTTGATAGGAGCTGCTGGAATTACCTTATTCTCTCTTGTGGGACCCACCCATGCTGCAGATTTCCCAGTTCTCAGTGAACCATCCAATGCGCTTTCTCTCCCCACCTGGGCTGTTCATGTTTCCAGTGTCGTTGAATGGTAAATGATATTATATACCTATCTGTAAAGATTAACTTTTATTTGTAATGCTATCTCAGGTGGCATGAGATTGGGCAAAAGTTAAGGGTGGAATAGACTGACTTTGTTTTTATTAGATTACAGTGTCTCTTGATTTTTGTTTGTTCTTTTTTTTTTTTTTTTTTACATAATGACTTATGAATCTTTTTAATTTCCTGAAAGGGCTACTGCAATGGCTTTGGTATGGCAGTATGGGGAGAAATCTGGTTATGAATCTTGGAAGGGTCTCTCCTGGGGAATGGTGAATTTTGCTTCTCCTTTTTTATTCATTTTTGGTTTGCACTTGAAAGAAGTATGATAATGGGAGTGTTTGCAAAAACTTCTACTTGTTGAAGAAGTGATTTATTGTAGAAGTAGTAAAAACATTTGAGAATAGAAGTTGGTAATGTTTGCAACTAGAATCATAAGTTGAGAATCAGAAGTTGCGAGTGTTGGTAAAAAAGTTGTAAAAGTGCTTATTTGTTTATAAAAATCAAATCAGAAGCAGAATCAGAAATAAAGCATCTATCTCCCTACTTTTAGATTTTGATTAAATGAAGCACAAGCAGAAACAAAAGTTGGCATTTGCAAACACAATGCGTTTTTTTTTAGCCAAAAGCTGAGAAACACTTTTTTTAGTAATTGCGAACACTCTCAATGTGTGGTATGTGAATGCGCAAGCGCTTTTTGTGTCTAAGCGATATGTTGAAGAGAAGCCTTTCAATGCATTTGGACTTTATTATACATATGCAATTGTATATTTGTTTCTAAATCAGTTGTGCTCATTTTGAAAAATTATTAAATACACTGATGGAAGAAAATGTTAATACGATTTCTCAGTATTTTCATAACAAGAGGTATCAGTAAGAGAGGATGCCAAGTTTGTTAGTATTCACTAGGTTTTGGTATTTAAGTTAGTGCTTTTCTGAAAGATGTAGATAAGCTGTAGATTGCTATATCCTCCATGAGAAGAAATTGTTTTTTCTGTTCATATGGCATAATCACTTCCAAATGTAGTAGAGTGGGTGAAAACTTATTGAAATTTCTATAGATTATAACTTGACATGCCACTTATTTGTGTAGGTGCCCCTGCTAGGTGGAGCACTTTGTGCCTGTACGTGGCATTTTTTTTACAACTCAGAGTCCCTTGAGGTATAATTCTTTTATTGGTCATGAAAAGAAGTCTCAGCTAGTTTGTTAGGTAAATATCCTTGCATTTGATTTGGCTACATGTTAAGATTGTTGAATACAGGAATGTGCTAGCTCATTTATTGACTCCCCGATCAGGTTATGCAAATAGAAATTACATGCTTCAACAGCTTTGGGGTCACCCAAAAAACAATAAAAGTATTGAGGCTAGGCATCAGTTAGGCCAATTCATTTGGGACCCTTGTTCAGATGAGCCGTGTTTATGTATAAGTTTTAAGAAATACTTTTATTTTACCAAATGGGAGAAAAAGGTCAGAGATAATGTTGTAGCCCTTCTCTCCCTTTCATTAGTCTTTTATTGTCATTTGAAAATTAAATAGCAGAGGTTCGTGTAATAAAATAAAAAATCATTTTTTTTTTATTTTGGTTATTTGATTATTTCATACTGTTGGTGCCCAATGCTGGTCTTTCCCAGCTGTAGAAGATCAAACTCCTCATGTTTAAATTCCTGAATTTTAGCTGTAGTGCTTGGCTGGATAACTGTGCCATTAATTTTTCCAAAGCTTGATGCCTGAATAACTTAGGAATAATAAACTGAACATCCAATTCACTCATGAGTAAAAGCTATCTAGTAGCTTGTCCAGTAAAAATCTCTCATGACATAAGCTATCTGACAGGATCAAACATATTTGTTTACTGGAAAAGGACCTCATAAGTATAAATTGTGTCTAAGCTTTTGGGTTGCAAGATGTCTAAAATAGTTCCGAAAGCTATTATGTCATCTCATCGGGTAATTCTGCTAAATATTAAACCACTTTATCTTCATTGTCAGCATCTTAAGCCAAATGGTCATCACAAGACTAACTGTGGAGTGAGGTAAAGTAATAATCAGTGTTGTAAAAATCGGCCTAGGCGCTAGGCGCCCCTAGGCCGATTCGATTTTCTTCAAATCGGCTGAAAAAATCGGCCAGGCCAAAAATCGGCCTAGGCGCCCGCCTAGACGGCCAAAAAATTGGCCAAAAATCGGGTCTAGGCGGTCTAGTCGGAATAAATCGGCCAAAATACAAAAACATGAAAAAAAAAGAAGAAAAACATGATGTTTCTAGGCGGCCGCCTAGGCGGTCTAGGCGCCCGACTAGCGCCTAGCGATTTCTGCAACCTTGTTAATAATAGCTCACCCACACTAGATTCCATGATCGTAGTGGAACTCAACACTCAAAAGCTTCTTGATTATTTTGGAATCATCGGTGTGTTATCCTCTGTTGTAAAAATCCCCGATTAGTCCCTGCCTAGACGCTAGGCTCCCCTTGTCCGCCTACGTTTTTCTTCCGATTAGGCCCCGCCTAGGCACTAGGCCCCAGCATGCCGCCCGACTAGCGCCTAGCGCTTTTTAGAACATTGGTGTTATCAATCCACACAAATTGTAGCTTATGATTAAGAAAACCATGAAAAGATCAGATAGCTTACCTAGAATCGAATTGGATAATCCCAAATTTGCTGTTTCACCTGGAGTTCAGGTGTTGTTGGATCAATGGCATGCTTATGAAGGACATGCCAGGACTCAAACATCCTTCTGGGTTGAATAATCACTTGCCATACTACAACATATAAGACACTGTTTGTAACGGGTGCTCTTTAACCTCATTACCTCAAGTATGAATCCAAATTGTGGATCCTGTTTAATTCTTTCACTTGATCCATTCTGGTCTGTAAAACCCTACCCATAGTGGAATAACGAGTTAAATGAAATTGGCTTGTTGTGCTTTTGGAAGCTTCTACGTGCATATCTTCTCTACTTTTTTCTTGACTGGAATATGAGTATCTTGGAGCTTTTAATTCTTTTCTTCAGTCTCATCCTTTATATTCATTGTAGAAGACTCGATGAGGTTAGCCTTATGATTCGGAAATGGGTCAAGGATGAACGTTTATAACCACCACTTTGAATTTCATGACTTTCAGGGAATTGTTAATATGTGAAGGAAAACCTTGTGTTTATTAACCACTTGAAATTTCGCAGAGTTCAATGCCACGAGTTCATGAATCCAACTATTCCACAGTGATTCCGTTCATAGATATAATCTGGACTAACACATTTAGAAATCTGAAGTCTCAATCAGCTTCAAGTTTAGTCAAGCATGATTTTGAAAAAAGCATTTCAGACAACAAGCTTGCATTATATTTTGGTATCGTTCGTTAATCGAGTTACTTAAAGTGGGAATAGTATGATGGTAACAACCTTACTTGAACACTTAAGGTAATTTGTGGAAGTATATTACTAACTACTGCTTTTCATAGGACATGTTAGAGGTTTGCTCTTTATTAATAGCACTATTGTAAAATTCGGCCTAGGCGCGAGGCAATTATGTCCGAATCAGTGAAAAAATCGGCTCGGCCAAAAATCGGGCCTAGGCACCCAATAATTGTCAAAAACAAAATGAAAATTGAAAATAAATATAAAAATAGTATTGTTTCTAGGCGACTGCTGCCTGATTAGCACCTAGCGATTTTTGCAACCTTGATTAATAGATTTCAGAAAAATAGCCCTCAACAGTGGCAAATCAACAGAGTGGGTTAAAAACTTCCGGAATCAACAGACGGAGTCCTTGAGAGAATAAACTTTATCTATCCATATTGCTTGTTCTAACTGATAGGAGGTAGTCCTATTTTTTTCATCGAACCTCCACTTACAGCTCATGATTCTCCATATTGCAGAATTAATGAAGCATTTCATGTGAAATTGCTATGACAATATAATTGCTAGTTGAATGAGCTCAATTAATTGGTGCTCATAGTTTAGCTAATTGCCAGTCTATTACATACTGCCAATGAGGTTTGGATGCCTAGCTACGTATGTATTACTGTTGTAATCATTTATCCTGTGATGTATAGGTCTTGGTGGCTCTTCAAGCGGCTTTGACTGTAATTGGTAACGCAACAATGTGCATTGCTGCCTACCGCATCTACGTATCATCTCAGGAACGCTCAAAGAATTTATGAATTCCATATTATGTAATCTGCGAATTCAACTGCAGCACTTTCATAATCTGTTAATCTCAATGGTAGTTCCTTTCTTTGCCTCATATATCTAGCTCCAATTTGGGATCTAGACGATCTAATTTATGATTATTCTTAGGATAATTACAAAAAACACCATGAGGTTCGGTCTAATTACAAAAAACAAAATCCAGAGCTCCTTGAGGTTTGATTCTATCTTACATTTTCCCACTTCATAAGCAATAAACATTTCAAAAATCCCTCTGACATTTTATAGAAATATTACAGTTACCCCCTTAAACTTAAGACAGAATCAAACCTGAGGGTGTATTTTATAATTTTGAAACATTCTGGGTCTTTTTGTAATTAGCCCAAACCTTAGGTTTTTTTTTTTTTTTTTGTAATTATCCCTTTTTCTTATGTTCGGGCAATCTAATTAATGTCCTTTTTTTATTCACAGAGGGATGACTAGAATTAAGACAGTTTCCTAATCAAGAACTTATCGGAACCTTTGCTGTGGTCGACTACGGGTGAAGATTTAAGCTGGCAAAACCGAGTTCCAACTCTATCATGGCTGGTGAGTTAGTCATTTAAGTGGCTTGACTTCGGCTCTATAGTTACTATAATGTTTAAAACTCCACAAATCATTCACGAGATCACGATATGTTTGGGCTTTATGACTCTTGTTCTTGGTAATCATGACTAGTTTGAAAATATCCATGTTCTTGTGTTATATTGGTGTTCTTATCCTCTCTGTAGCTTGTAAGTCAATAGTGTTTATTATTCTTGCTGGACAAAAAGTTGCAGATTTATGATTCTTACTTTGACAAATGTTCATGATGTTTAATTTTCCTACTGGTCCAAAACTCTTCATTTTTTCCAAAATAAGTAGCGATTTGCTCCCTAAATCTTACTAATTATAATGATAAAGTTTTTTGACTAAATGCTTGGAATTATAATATTTGCGAAAATATGTGTTCCATGAGGAGAAAAAGTTAAACATTGGGATATTCGTAATAGTTAGAAAAGTTGGCGGATGAAATTGTAAAATATTTGATGACGGAATCAAATTCTGAACTCATGGTTGGGGTAAAAATGTGAGGCATAATCAAACTTCTGGTTTATTTGTAATTAGGGATAGTTACAAAAACCTTCCTAAGCTTCGGGCTACTTATAACAAAACCTGGATGTTTTTGAAAATTGCGAAAAAACCCATGAGGTTTGATTCCGTCTTAAGTTTTTCCCTTCATAAGGGGAAAAATATTTCAAAAACCCCTGACAGTTATAAAAATATTTTAGTTATTCCTTTAAATTTAAGACAGAATCAAACTTGATGTTTTTTTTTTTTTTTTTAATTTTGAAACATCTCTGGGTATTTTTATAATTAGTCCAAACCTCAGGGGTGTTTTTGCGATCATCCCCTTTGTAATTATCCCAAACCCTGGGGTTTCTTTTTTCTAATTATCTCTATATATTATTGAACTTTCTGTATCAGTGTATAATTTTCATGGACAGAGATAAACACTGATGTGCAATATAGTTAAAAAAAAAAGAAGATAAATTATGGGTCAATACATTGGTGGGAACCACCTCTTTTTCACATGTACTTTTTATCTCCATGAGACTTGAGTGAAATCAGATGATATAATTGTGAAACCCAGCGCAAGAATTTGACCTTATGCATTGCTTTTAAGAGGCCAGTTAAGGTTGTTCTCGAACTGCAGTACAATGAATTTATTCTTGTATTTTTCCTCAAAAAAAAAAAAAAAAATTTATTCTTGTATTATTTTAGCAAAGTGCATGGGTTTTCTAGCTGACTTTTATGCCTCCATGTATTTTAGTATTACTTTCTTTGCAACTATAGTCAATACTCATAAAAAATTCGAAAATTGGTAATATGCCCGAACAAGGTTTCCCTGGCCTACCTTTTTATTAACGAAAAGAGGAACTCTTTAATATTCATGTACCTTAATAATTGTTGGAAGTATATGTATTATTATAAATACATAAATTAAGTTAATTGGAATAAAAGATGAAATGTTGTTTTAGAATAGAAGATTGGGATAATTACAATTACCCTCTAGTTTGGGCTAATGATAAAAAATCCAGAGATGTTTTAAAAGTACAAAAAATTCCATCAGATTTGACTATGTCTTAAAATTTAAGGAGGTAATAATAATATTTCTATAAATATCAGGAGGGATTTGAAATATTTTTGAAATGTAAGAGCGAAACAAACCTCAAGGGGGCTTTTTGTAATTTTCAAAAATCTTTGAAGTTTGTTGTAATTAGCTCGAACCTTGGAGGTTTCGTAATTATCCCTAAAAGATTTGTGTTGAAGTTGTAAATTTAGAGATGTCACATCTTGAGTAACGACTTAATTAATTGATTGAGTGGCAATGGTACATGAAGAATTGAACGGTGGAGGCTGTGGAAGGGTTTAACTTGGTGGGGACTGTTGACGGTGGTGGTGGTAGGCGGTTCTGGATTTTTGGCTTCTTATTTTATAAAAACAATCTTAAATTAAATTAAATTAAATTTAAATTAAAAATATTGCGAAATAAGTGAAAAAAGGGCCTCATTTTGTTGATCATGGGCGGAAATTTGCTTAGAAAAATAGCATGGCAGCACACGATTTTTCCTTGCACTCAAGTTGGGACACACGGACAAGAAGAAAGAGCCTCGAGCCGACAGTCTTGAACTTTTGGGAAAAAAGTGATATTTTTGTTAATTTGGTGTCTCACTAATCTAGAAACTCTTCATCTGATAATTAATGAAGTAGACTTTTAGGTAACAGGAGAATTGTATTTTATTTAGCATACATCCCTTAATTTTGTGTATAATCTAGAATTTCATGAAATATAACTATTTAAAACTACTTGATACATCGAGTAATGCGTTAGCATTGGAACGGAACTAGTGGTGCAGATCTTGGTGTTAGAAGCAAATATTCAAATAAACATAAAGACGACCCAAGAGAGGAAAAAATTTACTTGCACTTGTTAGTTAATCTTAAGGGTTAAGAGAAGGTGATAGACAGTGCGCTTGACGTGTATTGTGAAAGAATTTGAGTTCCTAAACCTAACGATCATAATGGCCATTAAATAAGAAATAAGTACTGAATAGATTAATAAATCAGTACCCTAGAGAAAAGCTCTTTGTATTTTGTATGTTTTATATGGTCTAGTAGTTGTTACTCCTGGGGAAATATACTAGTGGTAGTATTTACTGTAGATTTGCATACAATACATGCATATTGTGTGTGATTGTGTGTAATAACCACAGTAAATCTACGATAGTTATTCACATGGAGTATTTCTCCAGGTGTAGCATGTATACGACCGATTCAGATTTTCCATTGCACTTTTCTATTCCACTTTCAATAACAAATGCATATATCAAAGGCACATATCATTCATCCGATGAAGTGAGATAGAAAATATGGTCACCCGCATGGTGTTAGAAATATCCATGCAAGTTGTAACCCCCCAAATCCCACACACCCATACATGCTTGTTCGAGTACTCATCTCCTTAGTGAGCATGTCAACAGAAGCATGCTGTAAATTATCTGCCATAAATTTATAATTCAATTGGACAAAGATTACTTATTATTAGTACACACTATGGGAGATAATAGTAATAGCAAATATATAAGCAAAATTACACTACATCAAGAAAAACAACGCCCAAAACAAAAATTACACATATCCTTGTCATTCATTTTGTGGAAACTATCTTTTCAAACTCAGACATCAAAGCAATGTTCTCTTGGTGTAGTAGACTAGCCTGCTTCCTCAACTTCTCATTTTCCTGTATCATAATCATGTTCTTCATGTATAGCTTCAAGTTCTTCACTACCATTTCATCGTCCCATCGAATAGTCCTTCTGCTAAATTAATTAAGCACCACATATCCATTACTATGTTAATTAGGATATAAAGCATATCTAAAAACAGAGTAGTAATGACAAATAATAGGGATAATTACAAAAACACCCCTGAGGTTTGGGTTAATTACAAAAAAACCCAGATATGTTTCAAAATTACAAAAAAACCTTTGGGTTTCGTATTGTCTGAAATTTAAGGGGGTAATTGTAATATTTTTTGTAAATGTCAGGGTTTTTTTTTGAAATATTTTTGAAAATCGCTGGAAAAAATGTAAAACAAAATCAAACCTCAAGAGATTAATTTTCAAAGAACTCTGGGTTTTTCTGTAATTAGCCCAAACCTCAGGGGTGCTTTTGTAATTATCCCCAAATAATATATCATACCTCGAAAGCCTGAGAACTCGAACTCTAGTTCTCTTTGGTTTCCTGGGACAAAACTGAAGTTTGTGTACTTGTATCCATTCAATCCTAGAACCTAGACACATGTCTGGAAAAATTGTGTTTGATTTTGCAAGGAAGGATTTGGTGTTTTTAAAATGTTATATTGTTGATGAAATGAAACAAATGGGACAAGTTAAGAGAAGTTGTTGTCAAAATAGTGTTAAATATGCACCCATGTGGTGGGCTGGGAATGTACATTGGAAGAGTTTAATTTCAAGAATTGTAATGATGGCACAAGAGGTGTCATAATTACCAAGAGCTGCTACCCCATCTATAAGCAATTATGCATGGAAGAAAATATATTTGGAAAAAAAAAAAGAAAAAAGCACAACAGGAGAAAATGTCTCAATTGATCACCTGCCTTAGCTTCTCTATTATCATCATCTTCCTTGACTTGATCATACTTTGGAATTTACCACTCTACAAGAATTGGGATTTTAATTATTTTTTTTGGGAGCATATTTTTATTTTCTCATTTTTCCTCTGTTTTTTGGGCATGTTTTTACTAGTTGAAAAATGAAATTTTCTTGTTTTATATAGCTATATAATTTTTAGAAGCTTTTTGATCCGTCGGAATCTCCTATTTTCTACACTATTTCATCTGGTATTTCAATATAATAGGTCAATGTCACGCGTCAATAATATGAATGTTATATTCGCACGATGAATTGAAATATAAAATGAAATATCCTAGGAAATAGAAGATATCGTGGATAAAAGGGGAAAAAATGAAACCCAATTACTTTTGTGTTTCCCTTTTTTTTTCTAGTTCGCACAAGCTTTTTGAAGGGTAATATTAGAAGCTTACATAAATGTCTCACAAAATTTTGAGTAAATAATTCTGTTGAAATGGCCAAATGGGGTGAAGTATTCAGTTTTCAATTAACAAAAGGGATAGGGTTAATTACAAAAGGCAAAAACTTGCGTGAGACGGTCTCACGGATTTAGATCTGTGAGACGGAGCCCTTATACAAAGTTTTAAAGTTTTTTTTTCAGATTTTATTTTTCTTAGGGTTTATATTTGTTTTTTTAGGGTTTATTTTGTTTCTTGGGTTTATTTTTAATTGATTTGGGTTTTTAGGATTTTTAGTTTTTTCTAGGGTTTATTTTTTATTTTTTGGGTTTATTTTTATTTTTCGGGTTTATTCTTCATGGTTCATGTTTTTAGGGTTTATTTTTGTTTCTTCATGGTTCATTATTATTTTTAAATTTATTTGCATGGTTCATGTTCTCAAGACGGAGCCCTTAGGAGGTCCATCACATGGATTTAGATCCGTGAGACCGTCTCACAAGAGACTTGCTCATTACAAAAAGTATCCTTGATGTTTAACCCAATTACAAAAAAACTCAATTAACTTTCAAAATTACAAAAAATACCCTTAAGGTTTTATTTTATATAATGTTTACCCCCTTCATAACCAATATATATTTCAAAATCTCCCCTCATATTTATAGAAATATTACAGTTACCCCTTAATTTTAACACTCAATCAAACCTCAGGGGTACTTTTTGTAATTTTGAAAGTAAACGAGTTTTTTTGTAATTAGGCCAAAACTTAGGGGTACTTTTTGTAATTATCCCAAAGGGATAATTACAGAAAACCCCCCGAGGTTCGGGCTGAATACAAACAAAAAAAAAAAACCTTGGAAATTATAAGCAAAAAGTATTTCAAAAACTCCTTGACATTTATAAAAATATTACAATTATCCTTTAAATTTAGGAATGAATCAAACTTGAGGGGTTTGTTTGTAATTTTGAAACATCTATAGATTTTTTTGTAATACCCCAAACCTCGAGGGTATTTTGTAATTATCCCTTAACAAAAATATAAATTGAGGTGCATCATGTGGGGGCAGGGAGATCAATGCATGAATGCTACTAATTGGTTCACTAATCCTTCATATATTGCTGCTGATTGTAGTTAGACAATATGTTGATGTGAAATCATGGCGAAACCTTAATTAGATTAATTAGTCAATAACTTGAATTAACTTCATAAATCAAACTTTATTATCAACTACTTTATCAATGTCTGTCCCCTGCTTTGTTCATTCAAAATTTATCCTATAAGTACAGTGAGAACTCATTCCACTATCTTCGTAAATATTTATAAATTATTAGGATCCAATTAGCTTGACAAATTTACCTTTATATCAATTAGTTTAATTTTCTATCATTCTATTCACGTAGAAGAACTCGTCTCCATCTACAAGTTATTGTAGACTTTATAAGTAAAATAAACATTTCAATTTTTTTAAATGAATTAGTGTGCTATTGAATATTATTTCAGTGCAGAAATTCATAGATATTCTTGTAATGGAAAATTTTAACCATTATAGCATCTGTAGCTGTTCAGACACAGGTTAATTTAACGTTGGCACCAGTATAAAAACTTGAAATGCTAGAAATTAAATAGGCCTTAGGAATAATTTGGATGTGTTTTGAGAAAATTAAATGGAAAACTTATTGGTGTACAAATGCAAAAGATTATCATAGCCATGTCGCATAAATATTCTAGACGATTCTCACTTTCATTTGAAAATGGCTCTTAAGCTACCAATACAAAACATACTGATGAGAAAATGACGATTTTTAATAGCAAAACACTTTTTTTGGGCACGCTCATGTGGAGCTGTTTGAAAAACAAATATGAAAATGTTTGTAATGGCACAATCGTTCCCATATGTATATAAACGCTTGGCATGATCTTGCTTACATATATGTTTGGGCACGCTCATATTGACACGATCATGTGTACATATATGTATATAAAAGTTTGGCACGAACTGTGGCACGATCGTGTCGACATATATGTCTAGTACGAGAGTGTAACATATGTCTGGTACCATTGTACCTATATATATGTTTGGCACGATTGTGGCATGATCGAACCCACATGTATGTTTGGGTATGATCGTGTCATGATGAGTGTTGGCACGATCGTGACACGATGATCTAGGCACTAATCATGCTCAACTTTTATAATCCTATGTGCACGTTCGTATAAGGGGCATTTTTGTGGTTCTGGATATAAATAGATGTATTTATTATAAAAGTGGGTAAAAAATTGTTTGACTATCCTAAAAATGCCACAAAAAAAAAAAATCCCAAACATATTTATCACTCCAATATCTAGTCTCTCAACTTTTTTCATACAACTCTAAGTAGGGTCTAAATTTCTTAATATGAAATCAATATTTTTAAATAATCATATCGCTTAAACCACTAGCTTGTAGCTCAAGTGGTATCGCTCACCCTTTGTAAGGGTATTGACCGGGGTTCGAACCCGATATCTTTCAGTTTATTTGAAATTTATCCCCTCCTTTCTTACCAGTAATCCGAACTTATTAAAAAGAAAATAATCATATCGCTTAATATAATCATATGACAAAACTAATTTCTAAAAGAACTTTTTTGTGAGTAGTTATAAAAGCATCATAGTATATTCATATTTTTCTACTCTTATTTATATATATTTGGCATCGAGCCAAGACAAAATGTAAAAAAGAAAACCAAACGTTTATGATTTTTTTTCCGACTAGCTATTGGTTTAATCCCATTAATTGTCAAACTCTGTATTTCCTGATTATTATTTTTTTTAAAGAGGATTGAAGTCGAAAAACCAATTAAAGTCTGTTTCGTGATTTTGTCAACATCTGAGAATTTTCTGCCTGGCATGAAATTGATGCAAGACTGTTTGAATTTGCACTGGTGTCCCATTTATTTTCTCCCTGCAATTGAGTGCCTTTTTTTTTTTTTTGTAATGATGTCAATTAATTCACTAAGGAAAATGACATTCAATACTGCACTCTTCAGGTTGGGGGGCTACTATTCTTTGCTGGAAATTATAATCCTTCAACTTAACTGTTACACTACAATTTGGGACCTATACATATCTCTTTCTAAAATAATGCCTCAAGTACATTGCATTTGAGCAATTAAAAGAATTTTCAACTTTGTAGCACCAGAGAAGGACTAATTAATGACCAAGGTATATTTTAAAGGAATTACATGTACTAATTTTATAAATGTTGATTAATCATTGTTTAGACTAAGCACACCACAACGCCATTACTTCTTAATCACATTTATAAATAATTAAATTGAACATATACAGAACTGAAATAAAATTCAAAGTGAATAAGCAATTAATCATCAACAAACTAATATTGTTGGGTACAAAATTGACTTTTCCAATATTCTTTATTTTAATTATTATTGGATTACAGATATGATTATTCAGCCGACATGGCCCACTTCATCCGACAAAGCCCATGTGACTCATCAACACATGTATAAAAAATGTCTCTCCTCATTATTTGTAAGTAATTTGAGTTATTTGCTCTTAATTACTGTCCTTTATTTTGGAATTCTCTTGCTACCGGTATTGCCTTGAGCGTCGGATGAGCCTCGATCTCTGGGATAACCCTATGGCCCGTCTAACTTTTGTTGAATTGTTGTAAGAAAATTCCAATCTCAAGAACTACTAGTTTCGGAGAAAAAGTTGGACTTTACTCAGAAATCTTAACTTGGAGTAATATGCCGACTTTAAGCAGATATAAATGTAGTGATGAAAATGCTAGCTAATAATGGCAGTTTGAAGAGTAGAAGAAGCACTCAATCACTCTCTACTTAATTATGGCCTATTTTACTACTTCAACTAGTACTCATACTCCTCTATATGACAATGGAGTAGCTAATAACATTGTTGATAGTCAACAAGAGAATGAGATTTATTTTTTCCTCTCATTTTTTTCTACTCTAGTGATCAAGTGTATATTGCACAATGGCAACTCTGCCAAATTGGTTTAATCACCAATGCATTGACGTTGTTCACATGCATCAATCATGATATTCCATGCATTTATTAACCATTGGTCCACTTTTGATGTTACATGTGTGTGTATGTGTGTGTGGATATATATATATATACCTTGGAACAAATGAGTGGACAAACTAACAATTAAATTTAAGACCATGTTCCATGGTCTAGATGTATTTAATATTTGTGCTTATGTGTCCGAGAAAATACAGTATAACCTCAATAATTTAATATTCAGTTAATTAATAAATCCGTTTAAATAATATTTTTGGTCGTTTCTGATTTGGGAATAACAAGCAAAACTAATATTCTCTAATTTAATATCTCGTTAAATTAATAAATATGATTAATGACAGTCCCAAAATTATTAATTTATAGAGATTTAACTATATATACAAATATTACTGTGGGATTCAAACACAGTACACATACTTAATTTGTCGGAAAAATGACCTCAAGAAGTACCATTGAATTAGGTGTTGTAAGAGTTTTTGCATATGTTTTGATACACATATTAGTCATGTCCACACTTAAATTTTGGAAAGTTATATTGAATTCATCCATAAGTGGATTCAATAAATTTATGTAGAACTTGTGATAATTGATTATAATTAGGGATAATTGCAAAAACTATCTCTAAAGTTTGGGATAATTTGAAAAAAAAAAAACTCGGATAAGTCTCAGAATTACAGAAACTCCATTTAATTAAGTTTAATTCTGTCTTATATTTTATATACCCTAACTGTTAGTTCACGTGATGGAAGATGTAATTTGTTAAAGTTATTAAATATCTTACAATTACACCCCTCAACTTTTCTAAATATTACAAATAGCCCCCAATTTTTCATCTGGCTATTTGAAATATTTATAAAAAATTAGGGATGTATGTAATTTTAAAATATAAGTCGAAAGTTGGAGCTATTTGTAATATTAGAAAATTTGAGTGATGCAATAATAAAAATATTTGATTAAATTAGCAAATTTCCGCCAATTCAAATGAGATTTCTGTAAAAATGTGTGGAAAAAAACCTCAATGAGATTTCTGTAATTTTGAAACTTCTCTGAATTTTTTAATGATTAGCCCAAACATTAGGAGTAGTTTTTGTAATTATCGATGATACATAGTTATTATTAAACGGGCTTTGTATGACAACATCTTGCTAACGGATCTTCATGAGAAGCTTATCCTTATAATCAAATGATGGATTAAAATCTCTATTGATCCAATAATTTCATGTACTATAAGGCTCTTATTAAAGATGATTAGAGCAACAAAGTATTTATAAAACGTTTATCGAAATATAAACGGATGTAACATGGCAACAAAAATAATGCATACCAAAATAAGTGCATTTTTTTGGCATATTTGCCCAATTCAAATGGCATTTGATGTACAATATATAGATAGAATAATTAGAGGTCCACTCTAAGTTGTGCTGCGTCCATTCATCTACTTGTGCAATGCAATCGATTGCTCGACGCATTTGAAACTATGCTATTCTTCAAAATTGTTATCTAGATTATAATTGCCAATTTGATACTGGAATCCAATGTATGATACTAAATTCAACATGTGGATAATTACATGATATTATATGATTTTCGAATACATCCACATTTATAAAATGGTATATTGTCATATACTGACACATCACCTACTCCACTATATGCGTATACATATATATATATATATATATATATATATATTATATTTACATACATATATATGTGTGTGAATGTATTTAATTCATTTGAAAATTTATCACTTCGGTAGAGTAGGTATAGCTTGTAGCTATATGTTTGACGTGGATCGAGTTAAGGATGAGTATTAGGTTGTAACAGATCGAACTAAGAAGAATAAATTGGTAAAATTGCAACGTGTGTAACTTTTCGTTTTACTGTCAGATATTCTACTAAGACCCTTTTTCGAAGAAACGACAAGATCTTTCAAATAGGTTGTTGCTGATATAAGGTGTTAGGAACCAAAATTTCATCATCTAGACATGTTTCTGGCCCATTTAAGTTTCCTAGTTTATTTGGATTATGTTTCCTTTTCAATTTCGAATTGGTTTAGGTTTTATTTGTTTGCTTTTTTTAAATACTCTTTTACGCCTTTGTTTTGATTTGTTGAATCATATTTTATGCAATTGTAATAAAGTTTTTTTTCTTTCGAAGATTGTATGTCTTTCAATTATCTCGTCTCGTATCAATGTTACATAAAAGGATTAGCCAAAAGTTGTGGTCAGTGTTGCTCTAAAAATCAGAACCTGAGCAAATTGGTGTTACTATTTGATGCTGCTAAAATCTACGGGATCACCCAAAGTTCCAAAAAAGCCCCATGTGGCAATTCCTCAGCAATAAATTTCTTAAATAACATTTGACTTGCAAAATGAACAAATTGTAAGGCATGTGCGGAGACAAGGGGTTCAACCTGCCTCCCCCCCCCCCCCCCAAAGAGAAAGCCAAAGGAAAAGTCTGTTTGGATCCTCGGTCATTAGGGCGTCACCAGTGGTAAAAATCACAAACCTGTTTTTTTGTGGATCCCACACTGCAACATCACTGCCACATCAAAAGCAAAAACCCTCACTCTATTCTCCACAATCAAAAAACCTCCTATAACTTTTTTATGGAGCACACAATTCAATTATATTTCTTAAAATCCTCTCACAATAATACTTTTTTTTTAATCTTCCCAAAAAAAAAAAAAACCCCAAACCTCATCACCACAATAGTGTGAGGTTTTTTCCATAGGTTTTTTCCTAAAAACCTCCCATTGGTGATGCTCTTAACTCAGTTCAAGCTAAGTGAGCCCAATTACTGAACTGATTTAGCCATCAAAAATTAAGCCCAATCAAGCCATTTCTTATTCAATTCTGTTATATTACCATTACTACAGAGCTGTGACCTTCGGTTAAGTACCAACCATGATTTAGCATGCACACCATTTATGAGTAATGGCCTGCAGATTATTTAAACTGGCTAGTTTATGTATATGTTCCAGACCAAAAACAAGTCCTAATTATAATTACGTTTTTTAGTATTACTGTTTCAATATATATAAAAGAATAACAAAAATGAGAAAATGTTGCTTACTGGGCAAATTGATATTCAGATTGGGCTCTAAAATTTTTAAATTTAAGTGAAATATTGAAAAAAGCATCCCCCCAATACTAAAGGGAGCCCAAGGTTTTAAATGGGCCCATTAGTCATTGTTGGTCTCCAACTATCCGACGCCTCTTTTTATTTTTTGGTTCATGAAGATATCTATTTAATTTTTATTTTTTTTTTGAGAATAAGATATCTATTTAATTGATGCAACAATGATCCTCTTTTTTTCTTGATCAAAAGTTCAAAACTATCAAATCAGCTAAAAATTTGCCTTCCACTAGAACAATTACTATTTTGAGGATCGCCACAGTTATAAATAATTTTAGGACTTGTTTGTTTATGTTTTCAATGGGTCATTTCCAATTATTTATGGAAGTGGAATCATGTTTGTTTATAAATTTTTCAATGTAAATCATCATTTTCACTTTCTATTTTCCATATAATACATGTCAAACCAATAATTTCAATCTCAACCCTATACACTACCCTACATCACTCATCAATCATTATATTCAATTTTTTTTATCTAATTACATATGTGGAACCCTCCATTACCAATTTTCTCTCTTAAAATATTAATATGTTTTTTAATTATATCTATCTAATAGGACTCACCACCTACAATCTTACAAATATAGTATTATATATTCAATTAAAATATTCTACTACTATCAGCTTTTCAAATTATTATACACAAAAATACTACTTCAAAATTACTCAACCAAATATAACTCATTTTCAAACCTACATAAAACTCATTTTCATTTATTCATCCAAATATAATTCCAATTTTTACAGGAAAACCAATAAATTCTCAAAATTCATTTTCCAACACTAGAAACTGGAAATGATCCATGAAAATAAAACCACACAAGATCTTATTTTTTGAAACAATTCCTTTTAGTTCTTTTTAGTTGTGCTAAGAAATCATCCCGACCATGTTCAATATATGGAGAAGGCGATACGTTTTTTTAGTTAACCATTTCTTTCCTCACTAATTTTAATTCTGAATTAACGTTGTCTTAATACTCTAACCTAGATCAAAACACAGTTATTCGAGTGTCATGTTGATTCCTGTCTAGGGATTATAACGGGGCATGTTTGCCAAAATCCGAGACCCGTCCCACCAAGGGTTTAGAGGATACTTGACAACCCATGCCCGTCCTGAACCCTCCAGACCCATTTATGCCTTAAACAAGGCGGGTTTGAAAACAAAAAACCTAAACCCACCTGGACCCATTTAGGGCTTAAAAAACTCGCTACAAGTGGACTCATCCTATTGTCATTCCTATTCTTACCCATAAAAACTCTTATTGTATTAAAATTAAGTATGATATAAAACAATTACCTTCTTATACTTATTCTCAATTCTCAAAAAAGTTTATGCATGCACCAATAAAGTGCCCAAAATGCTTGCCAAAATTGCTTGTAAATCCATGTAAAGTAGGGGTGTCAATATGGGTTGGGTCCGGGTTCGTGGGTCCGGGTTCGCAGGTTGGCGTGTCGAAAGCAACCGGACCGGACCCGACCTGTTTAATTATTCGTGTCGAATATCGAACCCATACCCGACCGCTTATTTCACGGAGTAACCGGACCGACCCGCTTAACCCATTTAATAAAATTATTTTAATATTCATTTAATATTTTTAACTAAAGAAATTTATTTTTTTTCAAAATCAATCACTATCTCACGCTATTCGATCAATAAATTTCAAAATCAATCACTATCTCACGCTATTCGATCAATAAACAATATTACAACTCACAACAAACAGAAAAAAATAAGATAATTGCATAAATAGCATACCATACTAATTATATTTTGAGAATAATATTCAAAAAGACATGCATAATAATAACAAATACATAATTAAGGAGGTTTTATCATTTGAGTTTAAAGATATGTCTTGTTTGTTATTTTTTTTCTTACAATTAGTTATTTACTTATTTTTTTTAAATTCACAAACGGGTTAGACGGGTTAAACAGGTCATAGTAGGTTGACCCGGACCCGACCTATTTAATTAGCAGGTTAGTCGGGTCCGACCCAATTTCGACCCGGACCCACGAAGCTTGGACCCATACCCATTAATTTCGTGTTAGGTTCGTGTCGGGTTTGTAAGTCCAAGCGGCTACGATAATCTAGAGGGGGGGTGAATAGATTATCTCCATCTTTTCGATTTCGCCCTCTTTTTGTAACCGAATGCTCAAACAAAATAATGAAGGTGTGGAATGTAAACAACACACGTCGATTTAAAGAGGTTCAACCCACCTAGGGCCTAATCCTCTACCACCCCAAAGATATATCAGGGATGGATTTCAAAAGAAAAAAGATTTTATTAATTTACCAAAAATTAATACAACACCAACTTACAACAACACCTTGAAGAGCACCACACTCTTCTTCAACAACACCTTCAAGATTATCACAATCTCTTTTGAAGATCACCACAATCTTCCGACTTGAAGAGCACCGAACTCTCCAACACCACCTTTGGAGATTACCACAATCTCCTTTGAAGATTACCACAATCTTCCTTCAACGGCACCTTTGAAGATCACCACAATCTTCAATCTTGAAGAATACCAAATTCTTCAACACCTCAAGAGCACCACACTCTTGAAACACCTATCACCTAGATCACCCAAGTGTATTCTTACCACAAGAATACTCACAAGGATATCTTGTGTTTGGTTGATGAATTACAATCAAGATTACACTTTGAAAAATATTACAACTCAAAAGTGCAAGTGTAATCAAGAATGAAAGCCTAGACCTCAAGATGTGAAAGTGATAGTACTTAGGCTATTACAACAAGAATGTTGAAATGAATAACAAAGATTATGTGCTTGTGATATCTCTTGTTGTTTGTATCAAGTCTTGTTTTTGATCCCTCAAGCTTTCATCTATTTATAGGAGAGCCTTCAAATTTGAATTCCAACATAGGCTCCTCCAAAGGCTCCTCCAACATAGGCTCTTTCATGGGCTCCTCCATGTTTTCTTTTGTCTAAAAATAAGACAAAGAGATTAAAATAAATATGGTTGTCTCATAAGGATACAAAAATCAGATTATAGAACAATCCCACATTTTAAGGAAGAATGGTCTTTTGCCTGCACAACGGTTATATTTTTCTTTGTCAAACTAAAGGGCGACGGTTGCGCACAATAGGACGTTTGAAATAAGATCTTGACAAAATACACGGGCGACCGGTCGGGGGTGTTCGACCGGTCGACATCACCCCTAGCCGGTCGACCTCTCCAAAAATAGAACAGGAGATTTTGCACACTTGCAGTACCGGTCGACCGAGGGCCGGTCGACCGGACCGGTCGACACCCAGGGCGACCGGTCGACCTGCTTGATTTTTCTTCCGTCTCATTTTCTGTTTCAAAAATCATCTTCAGGTACGGGTTGCCCTATAGGGCGACCGGTCGACCAAGAGACAGAAATATTGTCCAATTTTTGTCGAAAATAAAACTCAAGAAATACTCCAAAAATTCAGTAAAAACATTTTAATCCAATTGGGAGTATTAGGACAATATTTTAGAACCATTGTTTTGGTGTAAAAACACATTAACACAAAATCATCAAAAGTGTTGTCCAATTTATATCGAAAATAAACTTGTAGAAATACTCCGGAAAATATTAAAACCATTTTAAATCATTTAGGAGTATTTGGACAACCTTTAAAAACATTGTTTTGGTATAAAAACAAAATCATCAAAATCATGATAAAATCATTTATCAAACAATCTCCCCCTTTTTGATGATTACAAACCAAAACTATTTTAACGAGGTCGATTTTGAAAACAAAACATTTTTACCGGTAAAAAGGAACTTTCCGTTGTGAGTGACAACATTCCACGCAATATAAACACAAGGATGGGAGTAGAGATATTCAAACACATATAGCAAATGTTCCCCCTATCAACATGCACAACAAGAGTTATAAAGAAGCAACTTAAACATAAGCTAAAATTAGCTTTTCGATATTAAGCTTAAGTATCAAAAACTTCAAAGCTCCCCCTGTCAAAGATACATCATTAGAACTGTATATAAGTCCATACTACAACCAAAGGACCATGATTCATACATAACCATAATGCACCAAGTGGACTAAATATGATCCACAACTTATGGCTTTATGAAGCCATAGCTTATACTTCTTTTCGTTAAGCATGACTTAGCTTTTATGAGCTAAAGAGTTTATAACCTGTTTCTCCACCTGTTTCTCCCCTTTGGAATCATCAAAAAGAATGTTAGCACGATAAATACATCATATATTCATATCAAAGAGTACAACTAAACCGATGTATCGAGCTATTTGAGCATTGAAGCTTATAAACCAAATAGGAGGGAAAAGTCGAATCATACGACTTGTAGAGGTTTATGAAAACTTATTTGATTACCAAAACATGATCTCTATAAATGTATAAGACTTTTGAAATCGAGAGAATCATGTAGGTGATGAATTTTTCATTGAAACGTTTTATCGAACACTTGGCGGGCGTCAAAAATAGAAAAAATTATGTATAGTCCTTGTAAATTAAATCAAACCAAGTTTTTCATCACCAAATACAATTTAACAAATATCATTCATCAACAATCAATAAGCTCATCACAAACATATATGAATTACATCAAGAAAAATACATATAAGCCACAAACTCGAGGTTCAATTGATTGAGCTAAAGATAGTGAAATTCTTACCATTCAATCGGTAAAGACGAGCAATGATGATGATAGTCGAGCTAGATAATCCCCAAAATATATAATTCATGCATCAAAACTCATTTGAAGTGAATTGTGTGTGAATTTTGCAAAGGGGACGAAAAATGGCTAAAATGTGTCAAAGTGACGAATGTCAAGACAGAACCTATTTTAATCCAAATTATAGCCTAGGGCGACGGTCGAGGTTGAGGGCGACCGGTCGGCGTTGAGGGCGACGGTTGCCCTCAACTCTTTCAACCATTTGTCTGTCAGTTTTTCCAAAATCCGAATTTTCAACCAAAAATCCGATTTTTCGCCCTAAGTTTTAAAACGTGCAAAATGCAAACGTAGACCTCATTCAATATACATTATGTCATGATCAAGCTCGAAATGAGGTAAAATACTTGGCGGTTAACGATCAAAAAGTCCGCGAGTTATCCTTGAGACGGAATTAAACACATCTCAAGTTTTTGTTAAAAATCACAATCCCTTAAAAAATATATCGAATCTCAATATGTTTAGTTCGATTATGACGAACCAAATTTTTAATACGAATAACCGTATATTAGATACCGAACTTGCTATCCCGAAAAAATAAGAACGTTTTAAAGCTTTGGATACAACAAGTCATAAGAAGAAGTGCCTTTCAAATATTTGAAAATTTCTTTTAATGGCACTTTAATGAGATTCGTTGGGATAGTTTTATGAAGTCGAGCATATAGACATAAGGCATATGGAATGTCGAGTCTATAGGAATAATACAAGAAAACATACCTCGAATTTGTTTGTCAACCGACATGCCTTTCTCAACCTTTGTCAATCTTTAGCCATAGAGGTTGAGATAGTGTTTCTTTCTTCAATGCCTAACTCCTTCAAGAGTTCTTTTGAAATATAACCATCTTCTTGGCATTGAATAATTTGAAGTCCAAGCGATAAATTGAGCTCCCTCATCATACTCATCTCGAGTTCACCTAGTATCAACTTAGAAAAATATCTTGCACAAATATTCATTAGTAGCACCAAAAATATTCTCATAAATATGCACAAGTTTAAACAACCTTGCCCTTTTTCACAAACAAAGAGAGTAGTATCAACTTTACCTTTTGTAAAATCATTTAGCAAAAATAGCTAAGTCATCATCATACCATACGGGTACTTGTTTTAAACCATACAAGGCCTTAAAAACAATCATTTGGCCTAGAAAAATTTTAAACCCCGGAGGTTGTTTTACATAGACTTCTTCTTGAATAAAACCATTGAGAAAATTGGATTTAACATCCATTTGGTAAAGTTTGAAATTTTCTTAGAACAATAATGGGCAAGTAAAATGCAAATAGCTACTAAATGTGCTATGAGTGCAAATGTTACATCAAAATCAATTACCTTCTTCTTAAAAACACCTTCGAGCTACTAACCTCGCCTTAGTTCGACCAATGTTGCCTTGGTCATCGAGTTTGTTCCAGAATACCCTTTTTGTCTTCTTCATCATAGGGCATCCAATTGATCTAAGGTGTTCATATTAGAACATTTACATCCAAATATTTTGAGGTAACTAATATTTGGAGTACTTCATTTCTCATCTACACAACTTAACAAACTCATTAACGGCATCGCTTATATAAGCAAGAAAAAATAGCCCAAGTGTAAAAACATGCCTCAATCACAAAATATCTTGCATAGTAGAAATAGACACTATACATAGACCAAGAAACACATACTATGCATTTAGAATATCATCAAGAATCTAATAAATCATGCAAGTTCAAATAAGCTTAAGAAAGCTATAAAAGGTCTCTTTTGAAATTTGAGAATCCGATAGCATATAATTGAGACCTCATTAAAAAAAATATTTGAACAAAAGTTTACAAAGCAAATACGTGCAATCAAATATCAAATAGTGCTTTTCAAAAAATCTAAAAAATCCTCTTAATGGCATTTGTATGAAATACTATGAAAAACAAGCACATAGGCACATGGCAATACATATATTGAGTCTATAAGAGTAAGAATAACACAAGTAAACGTACCTCGATAATTTATGCCTTTCTTGACAAATAATGACATAGATGGCCATTTTGTGAAAAATGTAAATCCTACACAATTCTTAAAATAAATCTAGAACAAATCATTATGATAAAAGTGTAGGCTATAAATATCACAAGTAAGCTCATGCCATAAAAATCCATAAGATATGATAAACCATTTGAGTCTAAAAATGCACAAGAGTTTTAAAAACATCATATAAGGTCTTCTTTTTCAAAATTATTTTAAAAGCACAAATATATATTGAAGACCTTAAAAAATAAATACTTAAAGACTCATTTTGCAATTAAGACACAAATAAAAGCATGCATAATAACAAAATAAAATGCATATTTAAATAGGGAGATACGGGTTACCAATTACGCCATTTCCATGGGTTGTGTCGTTCCCATTGTTGATGATATCTTCCCCTTGAGAAGTCACTTTGTTGATGATGACTTCTTTGATTGCTCCATTTCCAAGGTTTGTTGCTTTCCCATTGTTGAAAATCTCTTCTTCTTTGAAGATCATCTTGTTGATGATGTCTTTGCCATTTCCAAGGATTGTGTTTTTCCCATTTTTGATTATATCCTCTTCTTGGAGATTGGCTTTGTCGAAAATAGTTTCTCATTCTTTGATCAAATGAAACGGTCATTTGATGTCTTCTTGGCGGTATAAATTTTCTTCGATCATTATTTCGCCGGGTACCTAATATGACATTGTTTTGTGGTACCCTCATGTGTTTGGGTCCTTTAGGATTAGCTTTGAGACTTTTAGGTCTCCAACAATAATTGGAGCTATTTCTAGCCCGACAAGTATTTACCGTATGACCCTTTTTACCGCAATAAAAGCATGTAATAATTCTAGGAGCATAATGACCAACGTGCTTAGAGACTTGATTCATTTTCATGTGATTGACACCCTTAGGCTTATGATCAAGTTCTAGTTTCGAATTATCACAACAATCAACAATATTGGTCATCTTATCGGTACTCAAGTTGGATTTAGATAAATCATTTTTCAAGCAATTTATATCCTCAACAAGAGTACTATTTTCTTTCTCAAGGTTTCTAACCTTGTCAAGAGTGGTGGTGTGAGCACATGATAGTGATTCATAGGAAGTAAATAAACTATCCTTATCATTCTTTACAACAATGAATTCCTTTTTCAAATTTTTGTATTTAACAAGTAAGTTTTGGAATTCATCTTGAAGATCATCAAAATCATTTTGCAAATCACTATAATCATTTTGAATAACAATATCATAAGAAGTAGAGGGCTTAAGACATACCTCATTTTCTTCATTGATGCCCATAAAACAATATTCAACTTCTTCATAATTGGAAGTTGTAGGAGGCTTATTCCTTAGATTAGAGCTTGTATGATCTTGAGAAGTAGATGCTTTTGTTTGACTCCTTTCATTTGCAAATACTCCATAGATGGCTTCTAATTTTTGCCATACTTCATGTGCCGACTTTATTCCTACAATATGTTCATATTCTAAATTAGTAAATGAACAATATAAAATATTTAAAGCCTTACCGTTTAAGGAGATGATTTTCTTTTCTTCATCATTGAGCTTTTTGAAGCCTTTTGAGGTGTATGGTGTATCTTTCGTCGGAATGGATTCTCCATTAATGACGGTGTTCCAAATGTCGAACCCGCACTTGTAGATAGCATTCCATTCTTTCTTTCCAAAAATTAAAATTCTTGGAATCAAATAGTGGTGGCTTGGTGGTGGAGGTCGGATAGATGAGCTTCGTTAAGTAGCCGTTGATCGTTTCTCTTCACTCGCGATGTGAAACGAGCTTGCCAAAGAGTTTGGCTCGATACCACTTGTAAGTCCAAGCGCTACGATAATCAGAGGGGTGAATAGATTATCTCCATCTTTTCGATTTCGCCCTCTTTTTGTAACCGAATGCTCAAACAAAATAATGAAGGTGTGGAATGTAAACAACACACGTCGATTTAAAGAGGTTCAACCCACCTAGGGCCTAATCCTCTACCACCCCAAAGATATCAGGGATGGATTTCAAAAAGAAAAAGATTTTATTAATTTACCAAAAATTAATACAACACCAACTTACAACAACACCTTGAAGAGCACCACACTCTTCTTCAACAACACCTTCAAGATTATCACAATCTCTTTTGAAGATCACCACAATCTTCCGACTTGAAGAGCACCGAACTCTCCAACACCACCTTTGGAGATTACCACAATCTCCCTTTAAAGATTACCACAATCTTCCTTCAACGGCACCTTTGAAGATCACCACAATCTTCAATCTTGAAGAATACCAAATTCTTCAACACCTCAAGAGCACCACACTTCAAAACACCTATCACCTAGATCACCCAAGTGTATTCTTACCACAAGAATACTCACAAGGATATCTTGTGTTTGGTTGATGAATTACAATCAAGATTACACTTTGAAAAATATTACAACTCAAAAGTGCAAGTGTAATCAAGAATGAAAGCCAGACCTCAAGATGTGAAAGTGATAGTACTTGGCTATTACAACAAGAATGTTGAAATGAATAACAAAGATTATGTGCTTGTGATATCTCTTGTTGTTTGTATCAAGTCTTGTTTTTGATCCCTCAAGCTTTCATCTATTTATAGGAGAGCCTTCAAATTTGAATTCCAACATAGGCTCCTCCAAAGGCTCCTCCAACAGAAGCTCCTTCATGGGCTCCTCCATGTTTTCTTTTGTCTAAAAATAAGACAAAGAGATTAAAATAAATATGGTTGTCTCATAAGGATACAAAAATCAGATTATAGAACAATCCCACATTTTAAGGAAGAATGGTCACGCTGACAACGGTTATATTTTTGTTGTCAAACTAAAAGCGGCGATTTGGTTGCGCACAATAGGACGTTTGAAATAATCGACAAAATACACGGGGGCGGCCGGTCGGGGTGTTCGACCTGGTCGACATCACCCCCTTCTGGTCGACCTCTCCAAAAATAGAACAGGGAGATTTTGCACACTTGCAGTGGGTCGGCCGACTGGGCGGCCGGTCGACCGGACCGGTCGACACCAGGCGATGCACGGTCGACCGCTTGATTTTTTTCTTCCGTCTCATTTTTTGTTTCAAAAATCATCTTGAGTACGGGTTGCCTATAGGCGGCTTAGGTCGACAAGAGACAGAAATATTGTCCAATTTTTTGTCGAAAATAAAACTCAAGAAATACTCCAAAAATTCAAGTAAAAACATTTTAATCCAATTGGGAGTATTAGGACAATATTTTAGAACCATTGTTTTGGTGTAAAAACACATTAACACAAAATCATCAAAAGTGTTGTCCAATTTATATCGAAAATAAACTTGTAGAAATACTCCGGAAAATATTAAAACCATTTTAAATCATTTAGGAGTATTTGGACAACCTTTAAAAACATTGTTTTGGTATAAAAACAAAATAATCAAAATCATGATAAAATCATTTATCAAACAGGGTTTGCGTGTCGGGTCCTAAATTGACACCCCTAATGTAAAGGACCACGATGCTAGTTGAAGTTTGAAAACTTTTCAAATGAAGTGTCTCCGTCAGTAGAAGAAAAGAAGCCCCCACTCTTACTTGAGCAAATTAGGACTTAATAACATAACCATAAATTGTATCCATGAGTGGGATGTTAAATCTCTATCAATCAATCAATTAACTTCTCTTTTGATCCTGACTACCTTTAAGGCTTTCCACCTTCTCAACTAAATAAAAGGTGAAGAAATTATTCACTTTATGATAATGTAGTTGGGCAAATTCATGAATCAAGCACCAAACATCTCACCCCACACCATCCCATATTCATAGAAGAAAAAAAAAATTAGATAACCATTTTTATTGTTTTGTATGGATTTTTCCAAAATAATTATTTAGTAGTAGAGGGTTTTAAATTATATCAAAACAAAAATTCATCCCTTAATTAAGTTTTTATTGTTTCCCATTAAATTTCATAGACTTGCTTAGGAGTGTTCAATTAACCGATTTTTTTTTCGGGTTAACCGTTAACCCAATTAATGCGGTTAATTCAGTCGGTAACCAAATTATTTCGGTCGGTGAATGATTAAAGGTTTTGGAGGAATTTCGGTTATCTGTAAATTTCGGTCCGTTGCTGTATTTTTTTATTGACTAACTCATATAGTATAATGGTAGACAACCTTTTTTTTTCTTTCTATGTAGCTTATGTTTCAAGAATTCAAGTGGGATTGCTTGTGTATTTAGCATATGTGTTTTAGGTGCAGAGCAAATATATATTGGCCTGTTTATTTATGAGGTTAGGTAAAATTTAATTTCATTGATCTTAAAGTGTTGCATTGGACACTTGAGTTGGTATGACTTGGTTATTTAAAATGAAATGACTGCTATTTTCAGAACCTTGCTCAAAAGACACTGCCAGCTTGCCCTTATATAGGGAAAAACATACTAACAGAAGAATATTATATTTTAATTTTACACACACACACACACACACACAAAAGTTGGTCATAACTGAAGTTACATAGAGGTCAACAAAGTATAGGGACCATATATAATAAATTTTTGAAAGACAGATGAAATTATAAATCTGCAAGGAATGAAAGGATATATGCATTTATATAAATGTACAACCCATGTTTTCTTAGGCGATTCCTACTATTAATTCCACCTCACAGGATTTTGTATTAGTTTAATTTATAAAGAATGAGTAATTCTTTATTTATTTTCATTTATTTTGTAGATGTTGTGTCTAGTGTATTCACATATATACTAAGTATATTCATCTAGTAGTAAATTAATATCACATTTAGCAAAAAATAAGACACTTCTACTAATATCGAAAGTAGCTTAAATTAGGGGTGACAATTCAGATTATCACGTCGTATTCGTGTTTAGTTTTGGGTATTTCAGTTATGTTCACAATACATAAAAAAAATTAAATTAAATTCAAGATATTATGTTTTAAGACAATTTGGTAACTTCGTGTCAGATTCGTGTTAGTTCATGTTCATGTTCGATTTTTCGTGTTCGGGTTCGGGTTTCTCTTAGTAACTTCGAGTCGGGTTCGTGACGGTGTTTTATCGTGTCGTGTCAGGGATTGTGACCCTTAGCTTAAATGCAAAACGAATTCAACTATCATAAAACTATATTATTTTTTTGCCCCTCTATTTACTTTTTCCATTCAGACAAATTTTAAACTTTTGAAATGAATAATTTCAAAAAGTTCCCATAAAACATACCTAATAATTTTCAAGGGCTCCATCCAAATTCAATGTATACTTTGGGGACAGTTTGAGTACAATGAAATCTAAGAGCCATCCCCATTTATTAGATACTGACATTGAAAAATGAAATCTTTCATCATATATTATATCTATATAATATATAAAAACAGAATAGTGCTATTTATGGCATAATCCCGCCAAAAATTAGTTGCTAATTCTGGAAAGAAATGTTCATTAATTGCAAAAGTGTTCTTGATATAATACAGAGCTATGTTTAACTTTTTTTTAATTCAACTTCCGATTTCTGAAGAAATTGTTCGCATTCCGAGGGGCCAATCAGACCTAATCTAATAAATTAATTATCTTTGTTCCATGCGGTTGCAACAACCAATAAAAATTTGAAATTAATCTATCAATTTGTCATCTGTTTGTCTTGGGTACCGAGAAATGAATTCAAAATTTGTAAATGGAATGAGTAGTATTTTAATATAAAATGACTACAGCCCAAATAAGAAACACGACAAGAGTAATTAAGTATAAAATATTGGGCAACTAAAAAGTCTTTGCCAGAGCACCTTTTTTTGTTAGGACTTATAATATTTGTACTATAAATAGCTCAATCACCGTTCAAAAAACACACCAAAATCTAGCTATTCAAGTCTGCAGAATGACTCAATTTGCATTTGTTAAAGACCATAATCCACTGAAAATCTATGATGTGATGCTTGTGTCCAATGTGTACCCGCATATGTTAGCTTGAAAATTTTCAGTCTAGAATAAATCTTTTATGACATTGAGGTACTTTTTTTGTTCAATTCATCCATATTTTACAGTATATTTTACAGTTTTCATGTTTAGTTTTTTTTGGTTATTATCATTCTTTATTTTTTTTATCCTGCATTGCATATAAATTAGAGTAGATGTTATAGGAAAAAAATAAAATGAAAATTGTTCCCTCATATACTGAAATTATGTTTTATACCCATGAAAAGAAAATCACAAAGGGCTCACACAGTCACACTTCTGGAATAGTAAAATCATTACATTACCCAAATGTAGTTAGATGAAATATTTCAAAAATAAAAAATAATATGTTTTAAAAAAGAGGTGAATAGAAGCATATTTTTTAAACAACATATTTTGTTTTAAAATAATGAGTTTTTTTTTATTGTTTACTTGGCCTATTTATTTAAACTAAATCATGCAAAATAATTTTATGAACTTACAATTAGTTCTCTGTTCATCAATTCTCATCTTTTCCATTAATTATATCATATCAACATTGACGCATCCTGAAATTTATCCACAAACACCAATATTAAACTATGATATTAAACTCTGCTGGCTAAAAGAAGTTAAATATCATGTCTCGACCCATTCAAATAATTTTACTTTGCGTGGTCAAATGACAAGTAAAATTAAACTTGAACTGAAAAAGTTTTGATTGGTACCTATAAATCCAAAGCACACTTGCAAATACAGATCTGAAAAAAAAAAAAAAAAAAAAAAAGAAATTTGAGATGAACTGAAGTCAAATTATGATTTGGATAAAAAAATCTGAAAAGGTTGATAAAGTATGATTTACCTTCTTGAGACTGAGAAAAACTCTTTGATTAACTTAAAAATGGAGCAACAATTAAATTACATCAATTATGAGGAACCATATAAACCAAGCAGCAACAATAGTTTCTCCAAATAAATCACCCAAAGTTAAGACCCTTTTCTTTTGCTTTACAAGAAAAGGCTTCAATTATGAAATAAATTTCAGTATCTAAATATTGTTTTGAATGGGAAATGAAATAAAAGCAAACAATGCTCATTAAGGCTCTAGATAGTTCAAAATAGCTTCCAATTTTCCCAGTCAAGTAGAATCCAAGTGTTGAACTTGCCCAAGCACAGAGTAGTGAGAAATATAATTGTATAATCATTTAGTTATTAATTAATTATAGAAAATAAAGTATGATAAAGTAGAATCAACAACAATGTTCAAGTGTCAGGATATCATATAATAAGAATTCTCAGAATTATCATAATTGTGAAACATATAACTACCCCTAATTACATAAGCTATGGCCAAAAATGAAGATGGTCCTAACACTTCTACCATTATGCATGGGAAACTAATATTCACGACAATTTTTGTTATTCAGAAGTCAGAACCACAAATTTTCCTACCAATATAGATCAAACGACAAAGAAGATGGTCCTAACACTTCTATAGTGTCATACAAAGGAGAAGGCACATCCATCTGTAATTTAATATTTCTTACATGATTTTTTCTCAAAAAATTATTACATGATTTGTTAGTGTTTTTTATATGTAGTACATTTACTTTTTAAAATTATAATTATTTTTTTGAATTAATATGAAAATATTTGATTGATATGCTTTTTTTCTGAATTATTATTTTTTGGAACTAATTTATAAAATCTTTAATTATTAAAACTGGAAGTCTATTTTGGAATAAATATTATTAACTGTATATTTTATAGACATATTCAATTATTCTTTTTTTGTTGGGTTCGTAAATAAATTTCACTCAAGTAAGATATTTTTTATGCTTCGATAAAATGATTAAGTAATGATCCAACAAAATTTACCAATTCATTCATTATTTGTGGATCTATAATTTTACTTTTTTTTCTTTATTTTGCAAATAACATGGATGCTTAATGAATATAATTGGATATACAAGTTATATATCATAACCAATATTTTGAAAAAATGATAGGCGCTAAGCAGATGATAGATTGAGACCTAACATTTAGATGGGGTTAGATAGGACCTGACAAGGGTTAGGCGAGATTTAATCAGAAGAATAATGTGAGGGATAAGAAGAGTTTAGCGTCTATGCAGAAACTAATCAAAACCAGATGAAGATTTTTAGAATAGTGCTCATAATGATGACTAAAGGCTTTCTAAAAGCTCAAATTATAAGTTCATTAAAATTATATGTTCTTAATATATATTATATACTCCGTGCATCGCACGGGTGGACTGCTAGTTATATATTATATAGGAAAAGCATGAATGAATTCAACAAATGCATAAGGTGGACCATCAATTAGATTGCACTTTTGAGTCGGTGCTCACTGCTCACCCTTGCCCTATTTATAATTGAACTCCTCAAAATTACATTTATGCCCATTCAAAATTAACATAAATTCCTTGTCAGCTCATCCCTCTCCTATTACTTAGAGCTGTCAAAATGGGTTGGACTAGCCCGGTGCTAGCCTACCGGGCCAAGAAAAAATTGGGTTTGGCCGTAACTCTATCGCGCCTCCATTTTGGAGGTCCAAACCCGCCCAACCCATAAAAACAAACATGTAAGACCGGACTAATTTTAACAATTCTACTTATGACTAATCTCATCAAAACTAGAGTTAAATAAAAATAAAATCATCTTAAATCTACATAAAATGTAATAATTTTAGAAAAATGGACGAAGTTATAATGTGAACAACAACCAAACAAAAGATGGAGAAATGAAAAGCAATAACCAGGTGGCTTAGTCCACCTGGCCACCACAAGCAATTGTGGGGTGGAGGTCAGAGGTTCAAATCTCTGCTCCATCAAATTGCTCCCCGGGCATCCGTGTGGGTTCGATTCGGGGAGAGATCATTATTCGTAGATTGGGGGGTCGAACATAATTGTTTCTTTCTCTTTACGCAGGAGGATCGGTTGTACGTCGTGAGACTCCTATCGTAACATTTGGCGATGCATGAACATCCCGCGGTTTTACCTTGGCGGCAGCAAAGGAGCCAGAGCTGTTGTCCTCAGGCATAGTCAGGCGTAAACGTGAAAGTTGAGTTATAAAAGAAAAAATGAAATGAGAAGCAATTATTAGTATCACAATTAAAATATGGGCTATGCTGACATGTATAATAGTTTTTTCCAAAAACATAGTAGTGGCTGACAGAGATTTTTTCAAAAACATAGTAGTGGCCCTCAAGTTTGCTTTAACTTGGAGGGGTCCTTTTGCAATTTGAATAATATCAAACTTAAATTAAATGGTTCATAAAAAAGTAAACCGCCTCTTTGGCGCCTTTCAAGTTCAAGTACTCCAATTTTCTCTTTATTCTATTTCTAGTCACATTTTCTTATTCTATCATTGGCAGGCGGTAGGCCGTTTGTCTCAAATTTCCTAATCGATAGAAGTGAAAATGAATTGAGTGGACATGAACAAACATTGTTACGTATAATGGAATTTTTTAAATAGTAAAATAATTAAATTTAAGTGAACTTTAATTAAGTTAATGAATAAGCTTTAATAGTTTCACACTTTATACATACTTTATCATATTTAAGAAAAGAATCGCAGTGAAGTCTCTTCCTTAATGTTTTATAAACCGAAAATAAGTGATAAATCATAATTATTATGCTTAACTTTCCTAAAAAAAAAAAATTATTATGCTTAACAAATTGGCCTCAAGTTAAATATGGAGTAGTTTGATTCATTTTATATACAATACTAATTATTTTGAAGTGTTTATTTATCTTTTATTGTTAATCATTTATTTATCTTACTAATGTGGTCAATGTAAGGTGGTTTGACTTTAGAAGACGTACAATGATTGAAATATCCACCGTCAATGATCGAGAATTGACTTATTTTCGTTAATAAATAAATGATAGATTGAGTTCTTTTTACTGTTAGAAAATTACGAACCGGAACAAAGCCATGATAATAGTGATGTGAGAAAAATAAAGGTAAAATAACACGAATATTTTTACGTGGAAAACCCCCAAATAAATTTGAGGTAAAAACCACAGGCAAGTGTAGGAGCAATTCACTATAAAAAAAAATAGGGATTACAACACTTTCTCTCTAAATACAAGGAGAAACTATATCACACTCTCTCTTGAAATAGGAGAAAACTATGACTCTTTAAATGAGGAAATAACAAGAGAAATGGGAATTATTTTGGGATGATTTTTCCCTTCTCCCGGATTAGCCTATATATAGGCAAGATTTGTTACTATGCCACCAACCATTCAAAGTCCACCAAACAATTTCCTCAAAAAAGTTTGTCTGCATTTGTTGACAAAGTATTCACCTACCAAGCCAACCAAAAATGACTTTATCATTTACATTCTCCCACTTAAAGTCAATTTTGTAATCCTTTCATCATTCTTCTCTACACTTGCCACTCATGTTGCTTACGTTTCTGCTAGGCCACACGAGGATCTGCACCATTCAAACTTTCCAGTGTTGATTGGTTTGGTCATGCAATCTGCTAGGTTCTCATCAGTATGGATCTTTTGCATATCCACACTTCCATTTTCCACTACTTCTCTAACAAAGTGATATTGCACTTCTATGTGCTTTGTCCTTGAATGTAAGGCTGGATTCTTTGTAATATGCAAAGCACTTTGACTGTCACTAAACAGAACAATATTTTCTTGTTTGTACGCGAGCTCCTCCAATAACCTTTGAATCCAAACTGCTTATTTGCAAGCTTGTGTAGCTACCATGTATTCTGCTTCAATTGTAGACAGATCTACAACGGTCTGCAGTTTCGAAACCCAACTTACAGCTCCTCCTGCAAGTGTAAACACATAGCCCGTAGTGGATTTTCTTTTATCAAGATCACCTGCAAAATCCGAATCAACATAACCCCTGACAATAAAATCCGATCCGCCGTAACATAATGCAGCATCAGAGGTTCATTTGATGTATCTTAGAATCCTCTTCATTGTATCCCAATGCTCTCTACCAGGATTCGCCATATATCGACTGAGCGCAATGTCTGGCCTTGTACATATCATAGCGAACATTAGACTCCCCATTGGTTATGCATACGGTACTCGAGACATCTCCCTCCTCTCTGTTTCATTGCTAGGACACATACTTGAGGATAACTTGAAATTAATAGGAAGAGGGGTAGAAACTAGCTTACAATCTTGCATGTTGAAGCGTCGCAAAATTTTCCTGAAGAATTTTTTCTGAGAAAGCCATATTTTCCTATTATTTCTGTCTCGGTGAATCTGCATCCCTAGAATCTTGTTTACTGGTCCCAAGTCCTTCATTTCAAACACCCTAGCCAACTGTGCCTTTATTTCTTGGATTTGATCTTTGTTGGGGCCTGCCACCAACATATCATCCACATATAACAGCAAAATAATGAAATCATTATCATCAAACCTTTTGTAGTATGCACAATGCTCTGAACTAAGTCTATTGTATTCAAGGCTCATTATAAAGGAATCAAATCTCTTATACCAATACCTCGGCGCCTGTTTGAGACCGTACAAAGATTTGTTCAACCTGCAAACCAAGTTCTCTTTGCCTGTTTCAACAAAACTTTCTGGTTGAAGCATATAAATTTCTTCTTCAAGCTCTCCATGAAGAAACGCAATTTTTACATCTAACTGCTCCAGATGTAAGTCAAAACTAGCACACATAGCCAGGACTACTCTGACTATCGTGAGTCGAACCACCGGGGAAAATATCTCATTGAAATCAATGCCTTCTTTTTGAGCATATCCCTTTACCACCAATCTGGCACGATACCGCTCTACTTGATCGTTGCTATCCCGCTTGATCTTGTAAACCCATTTATTACTAATGGCTTTTCTACCATGTGGTAACGGTACAAGTTTCCAAGTTTGATTCTTGTGGAGAGCTTTAATTTCTCCATGCATTGATGTCATCCACTGAGACGCATCTCAGCTTTTTGTAGCTTCTTGGAAAGTTGATGGCTCTCCATCCTTCGTTAAAAGACAATATGCAATATTGCTCTCCATAACATACTCCGATTACCAAGCTGGCACCTTTCTCTCACGAGTTGATCGACGTACTCTTGAATATTAGACTCAACTTGTTCTCATATCTCGTGCTCTGGTACTGCTTCAGAAGATTTCGGATCTTCGTTTTGTAGATTATTTTCTACTAGCACTATAGTAGTTTCTTGGTTCTCTTTTTATGTGTTACTATCTCCATTGTCATGCAGTTTATCTTCTGCAAATATCACATCTCTGCTGATGACGACCTTGTGGGTAGTGGGATCCCACAGGCGATTCCCCTTGACTCCATCAGCATATCCCAAGAAGATACATTTTCTGGACTTTGGGTCTAGCTTTGTTCTTTCTTGGTCATTGTACATCACATACACAGGACTTCCAAATGTATGTAAACAAGAATAATCAGCAGACTTACTAGTCCACATCTCCATGGGCGCTTTCAGATCAATCGCAGTTAATGGGGATCGATTGATCACATAACACGCGGTTTTGACTGCCTCTGCCCAGAATGTCTTGGGTAGACTTGCAGTTCTCAACATTGCTCTTGTCCTTTCTAACAAGGTTCTGTTCATTCGCTCTGCCACTCCATTTTGTTGAGGTGTGTACGCCACCGTGAATTGTCTTTTGATGCTTTCTTGTTGACAGAAAGACTCAAATACATCACTTGTATATTCTCCTCCGTTATCAGTCCTTAAACACTTGATCTTCTTCCCAGATTCAAGTTCTATCTGAGCTTTATAAACTTTGAAGATTGAAAATACATCGGCCTTCCTTTTGGTAGGATACACCCAACATCTCCTGGAGTAATCATCAATAAAAGATACAAAGTATCTCGCCCTCCTAGGGATGATAGTGGTGTTTGCCAAACATCAGAGTGAATCAACTCTAAGTTGTTCTTACTCTTAGATGCTGATCTGCCGAACTTTAATTTGTGTTGCTTACTTGTAACACAATGCTCACAAAATGGTAAAGATACCTTTGTAAGACCAGGTAGTAGCTTCTGTTCAGAGAAAATCTTCAACCCTTGTTCTGATATGTGGCCAAGTTTGTGGTGCCACATTATCATTGATTCTCCTACTGAACCTGCAGTTGCAACATAAGCTTCTCCTTCTTGCATCGTCTCTCCTTTAAGCATATACAAATTTGCAACGAGTTTCTCCGCCTTCATTACTACAATCGCTCCTTTCACGATCTTCATGATTCCTCTCTCGATACGGGTCTTACATCCAACATCATCCAATTGTCCTAAGGACAAAAGATTCTTCCATAGGCCCTTCACATGCCGTACCTCATGAATGGTCCGAACTGTACCATCAAACATTTTTATTTTGATAGTACCAATACCAGAAATATCCAAGGCATGATCATCCCCATAAATACAGATCCTCCAGAGATCGGTTCGTATGTGTGAAACTATTCTCGCCGGGAGGTCATGTGTCAGGTTGCTCCTGAGTCTAAAAGCCAGACATCAGAAAATAGTTTTCTGCCTTCAGCGTTGGTTGTTGCTTCACCATATAAAACTTCTCTATTTTCAGAGGTACTTGCAACATTCCCTTGAGCATTGGATGGCTCAGGGCCTCCACTTTTCTTACTCCAACAATCCTTCTTGAAGTGCCCTCTTTTGCCACAGTTGTAGCACTTGATGTTCTTTTTACTCCTGGATTTTGATCTACCATGATTTTGACTCCCACTGGAGCCACGTTCCATGGATCTTCCTCTCACCACCGCCAAAGCTTCCGCTTGATGCGAACCTCCTTGTCTGTCTTCTTTGTTTCTGCGTCTGCTCTCTTCTTCTAGTATAGAAGCTGCAATTTCATCGAAGACTAGATAGTCCGAAAGGATGTTGTTCGTCAAGTTGATGATGAGTTGATCGTATGAATCTGGTAAACTTTGGAGCAAAAGTTCTGCACGTTCAACAACTTCTATTTTGTAACCCATTGAGGTGAGTTGCGAAAATAGAGTATTCAAGGTGTTGATATGGTCAGTCACCGAAGTGGTTTCTGCCATACGAAGAGTATACAATTTTCTTTTTAAGAAAATTTTATTGTAAAGTGATTTGGCCTCGTACAATTTTGTCAGTGTATCCCATATCTCCTTTGATGTCTTCTTCTCCGCCACACTGGATAATTTTTATAATTATTTTTTTTTCTTCTATTTATGGTTTTCACAAATGAGGGAGGTTCACCATATATGTCATGTCCCTCGTGATTATATTTCCTTGAAACTACATTCTGGCGAGGAAAAAAATTACTATCATATCATGTGCGTGAAAAGGACATGCTATCATCAAATTTGGTACAATCGAAGGTAAAATTCAAGATAGAAAGTTAGAAACATAACGTACGGAGTTTTTTTTTTTTATATATTTTTCTGCAAAATATGAAATACCAACTTAGCTATTTCTCGATTGCAATTGGACTGTAATACTGTACATCGTTTTAAAATAGAGAGGTTAACATAAATTTTGATGTATAATCATTTATACAAAAATTATATATATGTTTTCATAGTTTAATTTAAAAGAATGTGTAATTTCTCATGTTGATTAAGGTACATAAAAATATGGAGACCCATTTTGAAATAACATGTACAACAGTACAAGAAAGAAAGAAACTAAGGGAAAGTTCATAAGTATTTTTACACATGGATGTTAAAAGCACTAATTTTATCCATACTATATATGTCATAGAGTTGGAGGGCTTGTTGTTGGAAAGTCCTTATAAATATTGTCAATCATGACCACCTTCTTTAAATTACTATTTCTTAAATTGTTTATCAGATTTAACACAAATAATCGTAAAAGGTGTTCCTAAGTACGATAATGTCTTATGTGATCGAAACAACAACAACAATAAAAAAAACAATAATAATAAAAATGATAGACCTTACCTAACTACCCCCTTCCATAATATACCATTGCCATATCAAATCCCAAAGAGTCATCAAGGATAATAATGTTAGTCCATTCATTAATGCAATCACTAATAAATATACAAATTTAAGGCTCATTTATTTCCTTGACTGAAAACGATGATTTTGATGAAAATTTTGATGAAGTGTGAGATCGAAATTATATTAGATTAATTAAAAAAATCTTATGGACTTGATATGACTATTTGAATGATATATTGGTCAATATTTTGATGAATTATCATGTGCATTAGTAAAGTAATACGTCGTTTGAATTTATGGATATTGATGGCTCAAAAGCTACTCTATAAAACCGTAGGCAAGTGCACCTATCATTTTGTAGTATACATTATTGAGTACCGAGTGTCATTCCCACGAGGATTGTAAGTACTAATAATTATCGTCTTTTTGTTATCTAATCTAGCAATTTTCAGAGTTTTGTTTGTTAAAATGGAAAATAAAAAATAGAGAATTTAAAATAATTGCAACTTACAATAAATCAAATAAAAGTAGATTATGGAATGAGAAATCAAGAGATAGAAATGTGTTGAATGTAAATCCCTCTAGAATGTTTTTGTGATTCAACAAGATAAAAATACAACCATAAGCCCTTAAGCAAAAACCAACCTCTTTTAATAAAATCTCATGTTATGTGGACGTAGAAATTCCCGATTTAAGTTAAAACCTCTATCGAGCGAATAACTTCTAATCTCAAGTTGATTAATCGAAATCTCTTTCTAGTTAAAACCCCCAAGACAAAGATTATAACGATTTGTGAATTCTCATATTAGGTTTGACCCTAATCCAGAAGATTTATGTCGTCCTATATCTAGGATTGCATGCAACTCTTTTCACTTATATAGGTTATTTCCCATCATAAATCTCTCGATTACCCGATGAGGAATAGATATCAAATTAATATACCGGAAATATCAACTTGAATGAAATAAACATGATATAAGTGAATCACACAAGACATGAGAATTTTATTAAAAACATACAAACCTTAATCACAAATCCATTCTAGAGTTCATTACATTCAAACACTAGTAGTTTAGCTACTCATGATTTTGACAAAAGAATAAATTACACAAGAAGATTTAAGTGTTGTAGACATGGTGTACTTATCTTTCTCAAAATCTCAATGACTTCTTCCTTGATAGATGATGTTGATCCAAGCCTTCTTCTCCAATGTTGCTACAAGCTTACTCCTCCAAGACCTCTTGATCCCAATTCCACTCAAAATGTTGAACACAATGAATATTTTCTAAGTGTCTATGATGAATACACAATGAATCTCTATATGAATGAATATTACATGAATGAATTTCCCAACTCAAACTATGGCTTTTATAGGCACCATCTTTGTGAAATACCATATTAACAAATGCTCCATTTCCATGCTTGTTAGTTGAATCATTGTGTGCACATTCATGGTTGAGTTGGTTGAATCATTGTATACACATGACAATACTTCACTTCCATTGGTTGAGTTGGTTGAATCATTGTGTCCACATGACAATTGATGAGATAATGGAGTTTTGGTGCATCAAGATGAGGTGTGAAAGTTGCTCAAAGGTTGTCAAAAAGCAAAAGTTTCAATTATTTCCGCCAAAAGAAGAAAATATGTTAAGCTGGAGAGAAAACACGGCCGTGCCAAAAAAACACGACCTGGCCGTGTTTTCTTCGCAAAAAAAGGGATTTTCTGGCAGGGTGTGCTTTTAAACACGGTTTGGGCGTGTTTTGATGTTTTGCGTGTGAAACACGACCGTGCTTTGTGAGCACGACATGGGTGTGTTTTTCTGTTTTTCTTGTTTTTTTTTCCTTTTGAAGCATGGCCATGTTTCCCAACACACTAGGGGTGTGTTCTGCACGAGATTGAGTCTCCTTGCCTTCTTTTAGACTTTATTTTTGTTCGTATTTTCATACGAAATCATACGAATTTGCTTCAAGTCTTTACCTTCATCATTCAAAACAACCAATGTGATTTTTCTTGATTTTATTGATTAATGAACTAAAAAGTTAAAGAAATTATCTAAAAAGGTTTAAAAAAATGTGAACAAAAATGCACTTATCAAACCGCCTCCAACTTGGAAATTTTACTTGTCCTCAAGCAATTTTTAAAACAAAGAGTGGGGTTGAAAACAAAAATAAGGTATCTATTTTCACAATTTCGACATGTTTGAAGTAAATCGCTAACTTTTTTATTCCAAATTGAGCCAATCGATTCGTTCTTCCAAGTCAACCAATTTGTTAAAAAGAGGGTGAATTCAGTAATTGGAATCGTTTAATCATCACAGTTGTCATATCACAAGAATTGTTAATCATTTGCTTAGACCAAATACAAGAATGTAATGATCAAAGGAGATGTTCAAAAACTTGGGTTTTTATTTTTATTTTTATTGCATATAATTATAAATTAGGACATTTTTGAGGTAAACTTCCACTAGGTTTAAATTTTGAATGCTTTCCAAAAACTCCTAGGGTGGTGTCTCATACTCATATTTGTGCTGCCGTTTTACGTAAAAGACAAACATGGGGCTTATGAATGCTCCTAGTTACTAGCAACAAACAGAGGAGTATAACCTCGATTTGTCATTTTTTATGAAAATATATTTTTTTTCCGATTATCGTTTTTTTAAACCCGAATAATGATTTCTCCAATGATCATGACACAAAGTATCTAATTTTAAGCAAAGTTCAAACTATTTTCATGACATTAAACTCTTTTTGGCCAAATTCATCCTTTTACTAGAGTCACACGGTTTTAAAACATTTTGGCGAAAAAGATGACTTTTTCGGGAGAAAAAATGGTTAAAACAAATTCACAAACAACTTATCGAATTGTAAAAAAAAATATCTCATGTTTATTTGCAAGAGATTTAAAAGTGCATAAAAAAATAAAACATCCACACAAAATAATTAAAAACGCAATCCCACACAAAACTAAAAAAAACAGTAAAAATTATCCAAATATGCTGATAAATCTCACCACCTCCAACTTCAAGGGTCACATTGTCCCCAATGTGAAGAAGGAGATGTGATACAGTCCAAATTAAAAAGCGTAAAAAAAATGAAACAAGAAAAATGCGACCTTCATTGTGGTGGTGGTGGGAAATGTCCTTGCGAAATATGCCATTGTTGGATACGATCCATCATGGCAAAATAGGACTGTTGTTGGTCGTATTGTTGTTGTTGTTGTTGTTGTTGAAGATTCATGAGAATTGTTGTTGTTGTTCTTCAATACGAGCGTAATGTTGCGTCATCATTTCCCCTTGGCGATCCAATATAGCTCGTTGCTCCATTTGCTCCAAACGAATGGCGTGGAGAAGAGATCTAGTATCATCCATGGGGGTTGGTGGTTGTGACGCCGAGGGAGCATCAATATCTGGTTCCTCACTTTGATAGGCATCTGTGTCGGAGGCCGGCGGTGCAGGTAATCGGAATGCATCCGGGTTATCACCTTGCGGGTACATCATCTTCCAATTGTCCGGATCCCGAACCAAAGTGCGAGAAGGGTCCGGCAATGGATGTGTGTAGTCTGTATTTTTGAACCTTAAAGCATAACCCATACAGCTCCGTTGAATCATTCCCATAGCAATGCAAGATTCAAAGTCGATCGGGTTGGTCCCCCGGGCTTGCTCGAGTCCTGCGAGGTTATAACCATAATAGGTGGCGATAGGAGTAATAAGGCCACCAATGACGATTTTACCTCGGTTTTTCTTGCTCACTTTGAGAAAATGCTTGGCGAGATAAGAACCCGTGTCAGCCAAAGAAGAATTCACCATTGACCATAGAAAATAGAGCTCATCAAGTCGGGCGACTCCTTCGCTTTCGCCCTGGCCAAATAGTGTACTCGAGAGCACCCGATGAATATAACGGAAGCAAGGATTGACAATGCATGAGGATTTTGATGAAGAAGGATTATATTCCAGCTCATGCGTAATTGCTTGCCAAAATTGTCGATCACGGAACCCCAATAGCTTTATACGCAACCCATTTGTGGGTAAATCATAGATAGAATTAAATTAATATTCTGCCAATGTAAGTTGATGATCATTGTTGAAGAGCCGAAATGTGATACATCCTTCTTCGGTAGCGTCGGCTTTGATGTGATCTCGTCATAGGAACTCGAGAAATTCTAATGTTAGCGGATGTAGGTGGGTGTGGCAAGATTAATGAAATAGCCCACCAAGTCGATTGAACATCCAATCCACATCCGACGCCAGCCCGAGCCCATCCAATGTAGGATTATCTGAGAATCGTGTGTTAATGATGTGACGTTGGGCTAGACGATGGTATTGAGCTTCATGATCATTATCTCGGAAAGATATACCAAACGGGTTGGTAGGGACCGGTGGGTCAGTACGAGTGGCTCGACGACCACCGTGTGTGGGGGCCGTGGAGGATGAAGCATCACCGGTTCGTCCGCATTTCGACCTGGGATTCCTATGTCAATATAAACTTATAACAACGTGAAAAACCATTCTAAGAGGCATAGACAATATCCCAAACATGAAAATGCATCAATTTATTCAAAATTTCACCATATCAACATCTTTATTCAACAAGAATCCATCTTCACAAGCTATACACCCCATTTGCAACAATGATTTAACAACATCCCTTTTTCAACAACATTTCAATAATAGCAATTCAACAAAAACAAAGATATCTCAACAACAATTTAGGAATATTAATCATATGAATCCAAGTCTAACTCTTCAAATTTAGTTCATGAATATCAAGAACAAATGACCATTTCCTCAATTTAGCAAGATAAAACATCACAAGAATAATTTCCCACCATTACCACAAGAACCAAGAAATTACCACAAACAAACTCAATTAAACTCACAAAAATTACAAAACAATATGTCATAAAAAGAAATTCATGATTTTACCATTAATCCACAAATATCCAATTTTTAATTTCCCTAAAATTCAATTTCTAGGTCATGAAAATTGGTGACAAAAATTCATGAAATTCCTAATTACAACATGGAATAACCTTCACTACAACACACAAAAGAGTAAACATACCAATTAAACAAGAAAAAACATTCGAAATTGAAAGCAAAAATTGAAGAAGAAAAGAAAAGAATACCAATACATACCTTGAAGACATTGTGAAAAGGAATAAGTGAGAGTCTTGTAATGTGAAGGTGTGTGGTGTGGTGAAGTTTTTAAGAGAAGGAGAAAGAGAATTGGGAATTTGGGAGAAGGGTTAGGGAGAAAGGAAGAATTTGGGGAAGAAGAAAGGGTTTTGGGGAAGAAAAATAGGAAGAAATCGCCCCCTCTGTTTTTACACTTACCGAACACGGCCGTGCTTTCAAAGCACGGCCAGGCCGTGTTCGGTACGTGTTTCAGAATTTTTTTTTATTTCGAATAAAAACACGGGCATGTTATTTAACACGCCCAGGTCGTGTTCTGTACGAGTTTTCACCCAATTTTTTTTTATTTTGAATAAAAACACGGGCATGTTCAATAACACGCCCAGGCCGTGTTTTGTACGAGTTTTCACCCAAAAAACAATTTTTTTTTATTTTGAATAAAAACACGGGCGTGTTATTGAACACGCCCAGGCCGTGTTTTTTGCGTGAATTGTCAACATGGCCTGAATTGAAGAACACGACCAAGGTGGGTTCGTCAATTGATTGACGAACACGGCCGTGGTGGATAAACACGGTCTGGCCGTGTTTTTTTTATAATTTTTTTTATTTCGAATAGAAACACGGGCGTGTTCTTTAACACGCCCAGGCCGTGTTCTTTACGTGTTTCAGAATTTTTTTTTTCACACAAAATGTCGGGTTGTCTCCCAGATAGCGCTTCGTTAACGTCGTATAGCTGGACCTGTTTTACCTCTACTCGTGTGGTGTATTTTGGGGGTCGTTAAGACGGATGGAGTCTCGATAACTATCATCGATGGTGCCCCCAAAATAAAGCTTCAGACGATGTCTGTTTACCTTGAATGTTCCCATTTCGTTGTGCGTGATTTCAATAGTCCCGTAAGCGAACACTTGAGTAACAGTGAATGGGCCGGACCACCGGGATTTTAACTTACCTGGGAATAGTCGGAGTCGGGAATTGAAGAGTAACACTTGATCACCAGGTTGAAATTATCTTGTTTGTTTAATGCGTTTGTCATGCCATTGCTTTGTTCGCTCTTTGTAAATTCTCGAGTTCTCGTATGCCGAATTTCGCCATTCTTCGAGTTCGTTAATCTGCAATAAACGGTTATCTCCTGCACTTGACAAATCATAATTAAGCATTTTAATAGCCCAAAAGGCCTTGTGTTCAAGCTCAACCGGTAAATGACACGCCTTACCATAAACGAGTCGGTATGGAGTAGTCCCTGTTGGCGTTTTGAAAGCCGTTCTATAAGCCCAAAGGGCATCGTCGAGTTTGAGGGACCAATCCTTTCGAGAGTGTCCAACCGTTTTTTCCAAAATTCTTTTTAATTCGCGGTTGGACACTTCGACTTGACCACTAGTTTGAGGATAATAGGTGGTGGCGACTCGGTGTGTGACACCATAACGTTTTAACACTTTGTCAAATTGACTATTACAAAAGTGAGTGCCTCTATCACTAATGATGGCTCGTGGAGTACCAAATCGGGTAAAAAGTTTTTTTAGAAAATGCACCACCACTCGAGCATCAATTTTAGGCAAGGCTTGAGCCTTTACCCATTTAGACACGTAGTCAACGGCTACCAAAATGTATTTATTGCCAAAAGACGCAGGAAATGGTCCCATAAAATCAATACCCCAAACATCAAAAATTTCGCAAACAAGAATACCGTTTTGGGGCATTTCATTTTTTCGAGAAATATTTCCTGCTCATTGACAATTATCACAAGTTTCAACATACCGTTTTGCGTCTTGGAAAAGTGTAGGCCAATAAAAGCTCGACTCAAGGACCTTTCGTGCCGTGGTATTCGCTTGATAGTGCCTACCGGTGGGTCCTTTGTGACAATGATTCAAAATGGAGATCGTTTCAGGAAGTGCGACACATCTTCGTATGATTTGATCCGCACAAATTCGGAAGAGGTGGGGATCATCCCAAATATAGTGTTTGAGGTCCGAAAAGAATTTCTTCTTTTGTTGATGGGTCAGCCCTTTCGGTAGAACTTTTCCTACAAGATAATTAGCAAAATCTGCAAACCAAGGATTATCAATTAAAATTGAGTTCAAGGAAAAGAGTTGCTCATCCAGGAAAGAATCTTTGATATGTCCTTTGTGTTGCTTGTCGGTGTCGGAGTGCTCAAGCCTTGACAGGTGATCGGCGGCAAGATTTTCGGCACCTCGTTTATCTTTGATTTCCACATCGAATTCTTGGAGTAAGAGTACCCATCGAATTAGTCGTGGTTTTGCATCATTCTTGTCAAGCAAATAACGTAAGTCAGAGTGATCCGTATAGACAATGACTTTTGATAGGATCAAATATGAGCGAAATTTGTCAAAGGCGAAAACTACTGCAAGTAACTCTTTTTCTGTAGTTGTATAATTGGACTGAGCGGGATTCAGAGTTTTACTTGCGTAGTAAATTGGTCGGAAATGCTTATCTTTTCGTTGCCCAAGCACCGCACCTACCGCATAATCGCTGGCATCACACATGAGTTCGAATGGTTGAGACCAATCCGGAGCTACCATGATAGGAGAAGTGGTGAGTTTTTCTTTCAAAGTATTGAATGCTTGAAGGCATTCATCATTGATATGAAAGACCGCATCCTTCTCCAAGAGGCGAGTGAGTGGCCGGGCAATTTTTGAAAAATCTTTGATGAATCGCCTATAGAACCCGGCGTGCCCCAAAAAGCTTCGGATTGCCTTCACCGTGGTGGGTGGAGGCAATTTGGAAATTGTCTCAACCTTCGCCTTGTCAACTTCAATGCCCCTGCAAGAAATTTTATGTCCCAAAACAATACCTTCTTGTACCATGAAATGACATTTTTCCCAATTAAGAACCAGATTAGTCTCTTCACAATGAATGAGGACTTTTTTAAGATTTGCAAGACAAAGATCAAATGAGTCCCCAAAAACCGAGAAGTCATCCATGAAGACTTCCATGATATCTTCTACAAGTTCGTCGAAGATAGCAAGCATGCACCTTTGAAAGGTTGTCGGTGCATTGCACAACCCGAAAGGCATGCGGCGATAGGCAAAAGTACCGTAGGGACAAGTGAAAGTGGTCTTTTGGTCCTCTGGTGGTGCTATCGATATCTGAAAATAACCGACATGCCATCAAGGAAGCAATAATACAAGTGACCAGATAGTCTTTCAAGCATTTGATCAATAAAAGGTAAAGAAAAATGGTCCTTGCGAGTAGCATCATTGAGTCGCCGGTAATCTATGCAAACTCGCCAACCTGTTACCGTCCGTATTGGAATAAGTTCATTCTTTTCATTTGGTACCACCGTCATCCCACTTTCTTTGGAACCACTTGAATCGACTCACCCATTCCGTCGAGAAATTGGATAGATGAGCCCAAAGATCAAGTAATTTGATTACCTCCGCCTTGACTACCTCTTTCATATTTGGATTTAAACGATTTGTGGTAGAACAACCGCTTGAAATTTTCCTCCATCGAATTTTTGTGAGTGCAAAAGGAAGGATTGATCCCTTGAATATCGGAGATTTTCCAAGCGATGACCTTTTTATGTTCCCGTAATATTGCCAACAATCTATCCTTTTGATGAGAAGATAAATCGGAGGAAATAATTACGGGAAGTTTTGCGTTCTCGGCTAGAAATGCATATTCCAAGTGTTCGGGTAACTCTTTCAGCTCCAAAAGTGGTGGATCCTCAATAGATGGTTTGATATGCCCCACCTGTGAGTTTTCAATTTTTTCGAACTCTTTCCGTCGTTCTATTGGTGCGTTTTCCTCCAATGCGAGTACAGATTCCCTGAGAAAGGGGTTTTCATCCGATATGCCTGCACTTTGAACAATACAAGTCTCCAAGAATTCGTTAGAAATCATGCTTGGTAGAGAATTGGTTATCTCCATATCGATAAGATCAATAGCAAAACAGGAGTCATCTTTATCTATCGTATTTTTCATTGATGTAGCGATTTTAAAAATGACTTGTTCATCTTCGACTCTTAAAATTAGTTTGCCATCATGCACGTCAATGATTGCCTTAGCAGTAGCTAAAAATGGACGCCCTAGGATCAAGGGGACTTCGACATCTCGTATGCATATCAAGAATTACAAAATCGTAGGAAATATAAACTTATCGACTTTGACCAAAACATCCTCAACAATGCCTCTAGGATATTTAATGGACTGTCACCTAATTGCAAGCTCATCCTAGTTGGTTTTGGCTCCCTAGACCCATTTGTTTGAATAAATCATAAGGCATCAAATTAATGCTAGCCCTAGATCGCCAAATGCCCATCAAGTCAAATTACCAACATGACAAGGAATAGTGAAACTCCCGGATCTTTGATTTTTCGAGGTAACTTGTTTTGCAAAATTGCCGAGCATTCCTCATTTAATTGCACCATGGATATTTCTTCAAGCTTCTTCTTATTTGAAAGAAGATCTTTTAGGAACTTGGCATATTTTGGCATCTGTGAAAGGGCTTCAACAAAAGGAATATTGATGTGCAATTGTTTAAATAAATCCAAAAACTTACCAAATTGGTCGTCATATTTGTCCTTACGCAATCGACTTGGATACGGAATATGTGGTTGGAATTCCGGTACCATTTTCTTTGTTTTCTTGGATACCTATTCGTCTTTTTGTTGTATGGGAGTGGGCTCGTCCTCCGGCATCCGTATTTCGTCTAGCTTTGTTCCACTCCTTAGAGTGATTGCTTTTACATGTTCTCTTGGATTTGGCTCGGTGTTGCTAGGTAAGCTCCCTTGTGGCCTTTTGGAGATCATTTTGGCAATTTGACCAATTTGATTTTCCAAGTTGCAAATGGATGCTTCTTGGTTCCTTAAGGATGTCTCGGTGGCCGTGAAACGGGTTTCCGTTGTTTGGACGAATTTGGACAGTAAGTCCTCCAAACTTGGTTTTTGCGGTTGGAAACCGGGAGGTGCAGACGAATTGGGGAGTGCGTTTGGATTAGGCCTGTTGACCTTGATTTCCCTAACTAAAGTTCGGGTGTTGACGCCAACCTGGATTATAAGTGTTCTTGAAAGGATTATTTTGAAAGGGTCGAGATTGATTACCTAGATAATCCACTTGTTCATGCGGCGGTATCGCGTGAGGGCAATCTTGGTGGTTGTGCGATCCTCCACAAGTCTCGCATGAAAAGGCTTGTTGTGGTGGTGGTTTTGGAGCCGCCAACCCGTCAATTTTCGAGTCGAGCTTCGACTGTGCGGCGGTGTAACCACCGCGTCCGCATTGTATACTCCCACCGCCCTGTTGGTTTTTTCCTCGCACGGATTGCCATTGATAGCCATTCATGGCCATTCCTTCTATGAGATCTTGGCGGCCGGGTGTTTTTATTGTTCAATGTCCCCCCCCGCCGCATCAATCATCATCGCCTTTGTCGATGAGAGCAACCCATTGTAAAATGTTTGGACTTGCATCCAAATGGGAAGACCATGATGTGGGCATTTTCGCAGCAATTCTTTGAATCTCTCCCAAGTGTCGTACAAGGTTTCATCGTCCTCTTGAGTGAATGAAGAGATCTCATTCCTCAATCGTGCGGTTTTAGCGGGTGGAAAATACTTTAGAAGGAATTTTTCCGCCATAATGCTCCATGTTGTGATTGTTCCCTTCGGTAAAGTGTTTAGCCATTGTTTAGCCCATCCCCGAAGAGTAAATGGGAACAAGCATAAACGGATGGCATCGTCGGAGACTCCATTTATTTTGAAAGTATCGCGAATTTCCTCGAAATTCGTGATATGATTATTTGGATCTTCGTCCGGTAGGCCGTCAAACTGAACAAATTGTTGCACCATTTGAATGACATTCGGTTTGATTTCGAAATTATTGGCTGCAACAACGAGCCTTACGATACTAGACGATGTACCGTCCATAGATGGCTTGGCGTAGTCGTACATGGTTCTTTGTTGTTCATCCGCCATATCGGGATCCTTGCTTTCGTTAGTATCCTCCTCGTGGTCTGTACTAATACTTTCATCTGTGTTGCTACCGGCGGTCTCGCGCTTCCAAATTCGGCGACGAGTAGGCATGCACTACGGTAAATAAGGAGGATAAGTATAATCCAAGACTTACAAAGATAGATACCTAGAAAGACAAATGATGAAATAAAAAAAAATGATTAAATTAGCAAAACTAAGGTGTTCTTAATATTACAATCCCCGGCAACGGCGCCAAAAACTTGATGGCTCAAAAGTTACTCTATAAAACCGTAGGCAAGTGCACCTATCGTTTTGTAGTATAGATTATTGAGTACCGAGTGTCATTCCCACGAGGATTGTAAGTACTAATAATTACCGTCTTTTTGTTATCTAATCTAGCAATTTTCAGAGTTTTGTTTGTTAAAATGGGAAATAAAAAATAGAGAATTTAAAATAATTGCAACTTACAATAAATCAAATAAAAGTAGATTATGGAATGAGAAATCAAGAGATAGAAATGTGTTGAATGTAAATCCCTCTAGAATGTTTTTGTGATTCAACAAGATAAAAATACAACCATAAGCCCTTAAGCAAAAACCAACCTCTTTTAATAAAATCTCATGTTATGTGGACCGTAGAAATTCCCGATTTAAGTTAAACCCTTTATCGAGCGCGAATAACTTCTAATCTCAAGTTGATTAACTAAAATCTCTTTCTAGTTAAAACCCCCAAGACAACATTATAACGATTTGTGAATTCCCATATTAGGTTTGACCCTAATCCAGAAGATTTATGTCGTCCTATATCTAGGATTGCATGCAACTCTTTTCACTTATATAGGTTATTTCCCATCATAAATCTCTCGATTACCCGATGAGGAATATATATCAAATTAATATACCGGAAATATCAACTTGAATGAAATAAACATGATATAAGTGAATCACACAAGACATGAGAATTTTATTAAAAACATACAAACCTTAATCACAAATCCATTCTAGAGTTCATTACATTCAAACACTAGTAGTTTAGCTACTCATGATTTTGACAAAAGAATAAATTACACAAGAAGATTTAAGTGTTGTAGACATGGTGTACTTATCTTTCTCAAAATCTCAATGACTTCTTCCTTGATAGATGATGTTGATCCAAGCCTTTTTCTCCAATGTTGCTACAAGATTACTCCTCCAAGACCTCTTGATCCCAATTCCACTCAAAATGTTGAACACAATGAATATTTTCTAAGTGTCTATGATGAATACACAATGAATCTCTATATGAATGAATATTACATGAATGAATTTCCCAACTCAAACTATTGGCTTTTATATGCACCATCTTTGTGAAATACCATATTAACAAATGCTCCATTTCCATGCTTGTTAGTTGAATCACTGTGTGCACATTCATGGTTGAGTTGGTTGAATCATTGTATACACATGACAATACTTCACTTCCATTGGTTGAGTTGGTTGAATCATTGTGTCCACATGACAATTGAGGAGAAAATGGAGTTTTGGTGCAGCAAGATGAGGTGTGAAAGTTGCTCAAAGGTTGTCAAAAAGCAAAAGTTTCCATTATTTCCGCCAAAAGAAGAAAAGATGTTGAGTTGGAGAGAAAACACGACCGTGCCAAAAAAGCACGGCATGATAAACACGGCCTGGCCGTGTTTTCTTCGCAAAAAAGGGATTTTCTGGCAGGGTGTGCTTTTAAACACGGTTTGGGCGTGTTTTGATGTTTTGCGTGTGAAACACGACCGTGCTTTGTGAGCACGACATGGGTGTGTTTTCTGTTTTTCTTGTTTTTCTTCCTTTTGAAGCATGTCCATGTTTCCCAACACACACTTAGGGGTGTGTTCTCGCACGAGATGAGTCCTTTTGCCTTTTTTAGACTTTGTTTTTGTTCGTATTTTCATACGAAATCATACGAATTTGCTTCAAGTCTTTACCTTCATCATTCAAAACAAGCCAATGTGATTTTTCTTGATTTTATTGATTAATGAACTAAAAAGTTAAAGAAATTATCTAAAAATATTTTAAAAAATGTGAACAAAAATGCACTTATCAGATATCATAGTCCAATCACATTTAAGATATTTTAAAAAAAGGTGAGTATTTATCTCAAAAAAAGGGTGAGTATGATTTTACCAAATATGGAAATATTCTCCTAAATTGATTGATTATTCAATTTAATCGCATGAAATAAACACACTCTAAATTATAAGGTAGAAAACAAAAAATCATGATCCACCATCATTTTACTTAATTATTAATTATACGCACCACTACTATATTCTAATATATATAGTTTTTTGTTAATACTACTATATTCTATATTGATTTGGTGAGTAATAATATACAGTTAATGCTAATGAAACCCTTCTTGTTGAATAATCATTTGGATCATGGTTTCCATCACTCAAGTGAAATTATGAGTTGTTATGTATATTCTTAAATGTGGACTTTTTTTCTTATACTTTTCAATATGGTTGGTAATTCGACACGAAATAATAACTGGGCACAAATCTAATTTAAATTTATTGAGAGAAACTCAAACTCACACGACTAACACAAAGTTACCAAATTATCTTAAAATATAATATATTGAATTTAATTTGTTTATTTATGTAATCTGAACATAACCCAAAATTGAATCGAAACTAAATACGAACACGACTGGGTAATCCGAATTGCCAGCCCAAAAGCCAGGAATTTAATTGATTAAATAAAATCAAAGGGAAAACACCATTGGCAGATAATAATTCTGAGTCCCACGCGCCCTTTCCAGCACTAGTTCTTTCATATTTTTCAACTGTAGAGACTCCAAAAGCCAACCTCCCTTCCATTTTCGAATTTCTCTGATCACTTCTCTTCAAATAAAGAAAAATAATGTGAAGAAAAAGAAAAGAGGAAAAAAAGGCGAAGAAAATGTCGAGCAATAGCTACAGAAATGGCAGCAGCATATCAAGAGGAGGAGGAGGAGGTATAAAGTTAGAGAATTATAATTCTAAATACTCGTCGTCGTCTTCTTCTTTTAAGTCAAAGGTTCAGCAGTCAACGGCGGCTTCTTCTAGTCTTCGTCGCAGCAGCACCGGCTCGAGTCGAGATGATTCTACAGGTAAGCTTTAGCGTAATTGGTTTTATTGGGTTTAAAAATGCGGTAGAATTTGGTTGTTTTCTGTGTAATGCGTGAATTTTTCGTGTTTTTTTGCTTAATTATAATTTTTGAGTGTTGTTTAAGTTTCTTTGCTGTGTCTCTGTGTTGGGAAGGATGTAAAAATTTGATCTTCAATTTCATATATCGAGCCTAAGTGAAAATTTTGCTTTCTTATTTTTTATTTTATTTTTATTGTTGTAATGCTCATTGATGTTTTTTTTTTTTTTTTGGAATGCAAGCCAGTTGCCTGCAGGCTGCAATCAAGTTATGGTAATGGATACATAATAACACACCTAAGTAGTTGATTTTATGGATGTTTTTTTCAATAAGTTGAGAGTAGTGGTTGGAGGGGTGATAATAAATTTCAAAGAAACTGAAAGATACATTGTTCAAAACTTGGTCAGCACTCTTACAAAGGGTGAGCGATACCACTTGAGCAGTTGAGCTTGCTCACAAGCTCGTTAGTTGATTTATAGATGTTGCTCTCACTTATGTGATTAATGGCTATGAGAGTTTGACTAAAAGTTGAGCTACAACCCTTTTGTGAAAAAGGTTGACGAATTCTTGCATGCTAAATGTTGCATTTGTGCGATGTAGTTTCTGGGAGAGTGCGAGTTGCTGTCAGATTAAGGCCCCGAAATTCAGAAGAAATGGTGGCGGATGCTGATTTTGCTGATTGCGTGGAATTGCAACCAGAGGTATAACCATATATAACTATCGTCATTACTTAATGCTTCATCTGACTATCATCAGGAAACCTTTTTAAGATTTTTATTGCTTTGGCATTGGTAATATAATTCAAGTCAGAACTGTTTACTCACATCTCAAATTGTGATTTTCTTGGCTTTATCTCAGCTGAAACGGTTGAAACTTCGGAAAAACAATTGGGATTCTGATACGTATGAGTTTGATGAAGTTTTAACAGAGTTTGCATCACAAAAGCGTGTGTATGAAGTTGTGGCAAAGCCCGTGGTTGAGGTAAATACAAGCTTAACTTATTTGTTGATTCTCATTATTTGTCCCGATCATTTGTTCTGTTGTACGTGAAAAAGTTCTTTCTGTTGTATAAACTTTTTCTTGTAAAGAACATGATTGAATTGGTGACTTCTGACATTATATGATTTCTATATAAGTAGTACGCCAAAAGGTTTTTCCTATACACTCAGGCACCTAAGGTTGGCATTAAGTTGGTATTTACTTCAAAAGTTATTGATGATTTGAATTTCTAATTATCTTTAATAATGATCTTATCAGTTTACCAGTTGCTTCTCTTGACTTGGGAAAAGGTAATTTGTGCTAAGTTATGCTTAATTAATGTTATATGGGTCCATCTTAGCCTGTTTATGTGTTTAGTCATCTTTTGATTTTTCTTCAACCTCATATTTGACAAATAATGTCATTGCACTCCTGCATGAGAAATCTTTAGTGTATTTGTCTGTATGATCTAACGTTTCTCTACTGGGCTGTGTTGCTGCACTGTGAACGTGCTACTTAATAACAATTATGTACCTTTCATATCATATGAACTTCTGAATTTTCTTTAGGCTGATGTAACGTGTTTTTGAGTTGCAATGTGGTTGTCATCCTGGATGGACCTTAGAATTGCTTTTTCTTTGATGTAATGATGCATTTATGTTCTCTGCAGAGTGTTTTGGATGGCTACAATGGAACAGTGATGGCATATGGGCAGACTGGTACAGGAAAAACCTACACTCTTGGACGACTAGGAGAAGAAGATGCTGCTGATCGTGGAATAATGGTGCGCGCAATGGAGGACATATTGACGGAAGTATCACCTGAGAATGATTTAGTCTCTGTTTCTTATTTTCAGGTTCTGTTAACTATGAATGACATCACCTTTTAAATTTTCAGTACACTACGTGTTTTTGGAAAATTGCTGCTGAGTTTTGGTTCGATTCAGCAGTTTTACGGTTATCACATAAGGTGTCGCTGAAAATTGTTTTTCTTTATATATTCATGCAGCTTTACATGGAAACTATACAGGACCTCCTTAATCCAGCTAATGATAACATATCTATTGTGGAAGATCCAAAGAGTGGAGATGTTTCTCTACCTGGGGCGACTCTGGTAGAAATTAGGGATCATAAAAGTTTTATGGAATTACTACAATTAGGGGAAGCTCATCGTTTTGCTGCAAACACAAAATTAAATACAGAATCCTCACGTAGTCATGCCATTCTAATGGTGAATAAATTGCAGTTCTATTATCATTTTGCATTAAGTTGTGGGAAGCTTATGGTATTGATTGCACATTTTATGACTATATTATGTTGTCCGTTACTTTTCAGGTTCACATAAAGAGGTCTGTCAAAGGAAAAAATTCATCTTTTTCAAGTGAAAATGGTAACATGACTCTAACGGGTAAAACATTGAAGCCTCCCGTTGTACGAAAAAGCAAGCTAGTTATTGTGGACCTTGCTGGTTCTGAGCGCATTGACAAGTCAGGTATTGCTCTGATATTGTAGGGGTATATGCATTCAGTTGCACAATCTTGGAACTCATTGAAGTAATATGGCATAACTTGTCAACTTCTTGAAAGCAACCAGAGTTTATATGTTTGCACGGTTGTGGGTTACTTGAGTTCGTGTCTTTTATGTCGCCAGACTCATTGATCTTGGACTTTTCCACACAAAACGTGAGTTTGAGAAGAAGTATTGTTCAGTTTCCTTGGATAAATTATTCAAACAGTTTCTTCCTAGAAGCTCCTATCCCAAAGTCTCTTATTCTTATCATCTATCAGATTAACTTTTTTATTTCTTGAAGGGTATATTATTCCAGCGAAAGGTCCTTTGCATCTCTTCTTCCCACATCAATTTGTACCTTGCTCTAATTATCTTAATTGAATGGTGGATGCACCATTATGTATCAGCTATAAATGCTTAGTGAGAATGCGGCAAATTGATCTTATATCTGTATGTACTCTAAGGAACGCATCATATCGTACAATCATTTATTATTGTTGTTTTTCCTTAGCAGTCGTCCAAGTCCTTGAAAGAAGATATTGCTTTCGCATCGTCATGTTCCTGTATCTAACCCTTTCTTATTCCTACTTTTGACAATCATTTTGTTTCCATGTGGCAGGGAGTGAGGGTCATACATTGGATGAAGCCAAGTCTATCAATCTCTCTTTGAGTGCGTTAGGGAAGTGTATTAATGCGTTGGCAGAGAACAGTGCTCATGTTCCTGTCCGTGATTCAAAACTCACAAGATTGCTTCGAGATTCGTTTGGAGGTGATAATTTGCGTAAATTAAGGTTACTACCATGAAATCATATTGCACATGACAAAGCATTTTAAGTAAACAATATCAGGAAGAATAGAATGGCAAGATCTTCATGCAATCAACTTTCCCCCTCCTTTCCCCCTCTCTACTCACTATCTTCGAATTTGACATTTGTGGTAGAACACGTGTGTTCATTAGCAAGTCGAGTTGAACTTTTTGAATGGATATATTCAAGTTGTGAGGATCTTTTGGTGCTGGTGTATATAGACTTGATCACTTGATGTTATATATTTCTTTCCTTAGCTATTATATTTGTTTCTTTACTTTTGTCCAATGCTCTCTTTTGTTGGATAATATGTACATTTTGGAGCTTTAAATTAAAAAGTGTCCAGAGATATTTCTGTTTCCTACTCCCTATATTTCTTCCTATGGTTTTGTGGCTGAGAACTATGGTTAAGTCACTTTTCACTTTTTGAAGTGATTAATATTTTTTATTGCATGAACTTATAAATCGAGTATATACAACCGGTCAGTGTAAGAGTGGTCAATTGTAAACTTTGGATACATCATATATAATATGCATCATATGTATGGAGTTTGACGCCTTGGAATATTTTCACATTATTAAACATATTGCTTATTTCTAGTATGCACTTAAGACCATTAAATTCATATAAAGCTACACCAGATTATGAAGAGACCGAATAAGCTCGCATGAATGTCAATTATGGTAAGCTTGCATGACAAATTGTTAGGGCTTCTATGTTCCCCAATTTCAAACCTCTATTTCCAATTTTATACTATTCATAAAACTAGGAATATATTTGTTTGACGTATTTCCACTGAAAACAACACATTTCTAAATATATATTCTCTCTAAAAACCTCACTCTTCACCTTTTCCCACATTTTTTAAACCTATTTTGAAACCTATTCCCCTACTTTGTCATTCAGTCCCATTCACACCATCCCATCACCATCTCCTCATCTTCCCAACTAATGCAACCCATTAATTATATGATAAAGATAATTTTAGAAACACCTCCAAACGTATTTTTACTTCTATCACATACTTTCGTGCAAAAACTTCATTATTAAAATTACTCTACCAAACATCATCTCATTTTTAAACCTAAATATATTCTCAATATTTGTACTTCAACCAAACATATTCTCGATTTTCACACAAAACCAACACAACCATAAAATCTCAATGGAAATAGTGAATATGGAAAAGTTCAATGAAAACACGACCACACGAGCCTTTAGAGTTCCTTTTTTTTCTTTCAAATTCTATATTATTTATCAAAAGAGAAAGTTTGTCTAATGATTATGTTTTGCCATGTTATATGGATACAACACATATATCTATGTGAAGTTCATTAGTTCACTAGTCCCCTACAGTTGCTTAAAACTATCTATCATCATCATGGAGGCTTCAGATTTTCTTGCATGTAATTGATGGGAAACCACTTGATGTTTGTAATCTTATATTTTATGGCTGTCTACGTTAATTTTCACTCAATTACTAATATCTGATTCAAAGATTGGATTTGTACGATCCATTGCCAGTGTTATATGATAAATGTTGTGTACAATGTTCAATTCTCAGGTACAGCAAGAACCTCATTGATCATTACTATTGGGCCATCACCACGCCATCGAGGAGAAACATCTAGCACCATTATGTTTGGACAGCGGGTGAATTCAGATTTTTTGCTGCATTTCTTTTGAAAATGAGTATTAGATACCTAGACTTATCTAGTTACTTTTACCTCCCATTTTACTAGGTTAAACTTGGAGATAATTGTGGTAGATCCAACTGTTTCAGGTCGATATTTGCATTGATTTAAAAATGATATAGGAACTCATAAAAAAGATATTATGATGACAATAAGAGTGCAACACTAATTATTTGGTGCAAAATGAGGCTATGGTTATTATTATTATTATTATTATTATTATTATTATTATTATTATTATTATTATTATTATTATTATTATTATTATTATTATTATTATTATTATTACTACTACTACTACTACTACTACTACTACTACTACTACTACTTTTGTTGTTGTTGTTGATGTATTCATTATTGTTGTTTTTTTTGCAGGCTATGAAGGTGGAGAATATGGTAAAAATTAAAGAGGAATTTGATTACAAAAGTTTATCAAGGAGGCTTGAAATACAATTGGACAAACTAATTGCTGAACATGAAAGGCAACAAAAAGCATTTCAGGATGAGATTGAAAGAATAGCTTTGGAAGCACAAAAGCGTGTTGCTGAGGTGGAACAGAACTTTGCTGATGCATTGGAGGTATATAAATGCACTACATGCATGTGATCCTGGTTGCAGTTATATATATGTTACTTTTTTCATCATAATTTCATTAGTTAAATTTCCACCTGACAAAATGTGATCTGTTTTTACTGTGGGGTCTGTGTTGAATATTATATATATTAGATATACAGCTAAACTAATATCAATATATGGCTTCTGTGCAACTCAATGTCGAAGTTTTGCTGCTCAAATGTTCTGCTAAGCTAAATGTACATGTGAGCTATTTGTTGCATTTCTGTTGCCCTTATTCGGATGGAAATTGTTGCTTGAACTGATTATTAGCGTGCAAGTAGAACCTGCATATAATGATGGGCTTTCTCACTTGTTTATATTAAGTCATGCCATTTACTCCCTAGCTGCTTTCAGTTGTGGGTTCAGGAAGGAGAATCTCTTTATGCACCAAGTTTAATCCGGAAGATAGTATGATCATCAGGCATTCTCATTTTATGGCCTAAATCTTTCAAACAATGAGTTAGATTTCCGGGGGCGAACCTGAATAATTTTCGCACATAGGGCATTCTCATGTTAACATTTCGAGCTGCATTTGTATGTGGAGATCTAATTATTTCCATTTAGTGATTTGTATTCTTAATTGAATGATAGATGAGAATAATGGCTTTTCAGAAAAGAATTCTGAAAGAAAATGAAGAAAATATTTGACAAAAGTATAAATTCACTCCAACCAAATCAAACCAAAGTAATATGGTTTTGTCTTATTATCTTGCCTTTTGCCTTCTCCATTATTTGGAGCACGGGAAGAAATTCAAATTTGTTTTAAAACTGAGTTCATTATGACTGTCCTTTTTTGTTAAATTGGAGAAAGACATTTATAAGTAGGGTTGTCTTTAATGAGGCTAATATTGATATTACACTGTTTGAGTCTGATCTTGCTGTTGATATTTTTTATATATGTTAATTTTTTCAGATGGAAAAACAGAAGTGTCAGAAAGACTATATGGAATCAGTAAAGAGGCTGGAGGAACAAGCGGCAAAACAAGAAAAGCAAGGACATCGAAAAGTCAAAGTTGGACCATCTGAGGATGTCATTGATCCAAAATCAAACTCGGAGGTATGCATAATCATTTGTTTATGTAGCAAAATAGGACCTTCATTTGGTGCTTCAAACTGTTGTCAAGGTTGGGGATTGAAATTGTGGCTGTTTTCAAATAACTCGACGGGTAGTTGGTGCTAAAACTATTACTCGAGTAACCTGTCCTGGCGATAAACTTACACGATGTTGGTCTTTCACTCATCTTTCAGCTTTCCTCAAAGCTGTTTTTGGATTTATAAGGTTTCAAAGATCTTTCATAAAGATTGACGAGTGGTTGCTTGGTTCTATGCTTTGTTGGTGTTCCATACTCTTATATCAAATTCGAGATCTAATAACCATATTTATTAGCAGCTTTCATTTCTTGGTATCATCTTGGTGAATTATCGAAAGTTTTCGTTTAAACTGAAAATGGTAAAATGCCAGTGGTGAAATACAGATTAAGAACTGTTGTGGCCTTTATTGTAATACCTTCAGGAATTGGGGTGCAAATTGCAAGCTACTCTTCTGCTTGTTGAGTTTGTACTCTTGATGGAGGGAGAATACTTTAAATAATGCTACTGTCTATTGCATTCCTTTTTCTCCAGTCAAATATAGCCATCACTCCATGTTTGGTTTTGCAAACTTGAGGTGGAAGACACTTTGATTTGCAATAGTTTCCAAACTAGTGAATTTCAATTTTATTGTGTGTTGAATTGACTAATCTGATTGCCTGATATTCAAGTAGTAACTTGAGCGGCAGAATGATGAAATACGGAAGACTAGATGATTTGTGCAACCTAAGCAGAAACGGTGTCATTTATGTCTCAACTTCGTCATACCACTTTAAAAGTTAATATGATGTGGAAGCGGGGAAGGGGGTGGGGGACACAAACACAATACCTCTATTCCATTTAATGTTTCATCTTCTATTTTAATGGTATCAATATATCCCGCATGTACATGATGACATCATGTTTGTACACGTGGCATTTACATAGTTTACAGGAGTATATGATGAAGCACTAAATGGAATAGAGGATCTCAATTGGGGGAACACAGGATAAATTAGCAAAATGTCTTCGAGTGTAGAAACTGAGAAGTTGGCTGTGATACTCTATTATGTCTTCTCTATTTTTGTTGTTCACATTGTTCTTTCAATTACATTTAACTCTTATACTTGTATGACACTAATGAACAAGACAACTTTAGAACTTATCTGGTTTTCAAATAATTTAATAATATAAATCAAGAAGTAATAATTGTTTTGCATGTTCTTGTATATGCCATTTTTTCTTTTTTGGTTTTGGTTATTTTTTCTAAATAGTTCTCTAGTTGTTCCTCCAGGTAGTTAAAATTCACTAATTATGTCAGAGACCAGTCTTTAACACGCAAGTATTTAAAAATTAATTATATTGCGCTGCAGCCTCCCCTGCTGTTTGCTTCCGGTGAAGTTGCTGAGATTAAACAAAAGCTTCACAATGAAATTCTTTTACGCAAAGCTGCCGAAGCCGAAGTTGATAATCTTAGAAATCAAATGATTCACTGGAAAAACACTGAGGTGTTTGTTATATTTTGTTAATTTCTTCATTTACCAGACCAATTATTCTTTTTTCCTAAATTTGAAACTTATCTTCTAATACCAATTAGTTGTGCCACTAGGCTGCCAGAAATGCTGAACTTTTAAAGCTCCGTAAGATGCTGGAAGATGAAGAATGCCAAAAGGCAAAACTTGAAGAAGAAATAGAAATGCTCCAAAGTCAGCTATTGCAAATAAGTTTTGAAGCAGACGAGGTAAGCTGGTTTCAGAAACTGTTAATGTGAAATTTCATTAAAGAATAATCTGAATATGTATTCAGTGATTCCATCTGTCCAACAAATCCTATACGGAGTGTGTATCCTTTTCAGCTTTTGTCATTGTTTAAGCATTTTTGTTTTTTCCGTCTTGTCAATCCTTGTTTTCTTTTCTTCGTCATTTTTTCATTTATTTTTTCTCTTTTTGGGTCAGGGTTTGGGGATTAATAGATAGTAACACTATTGGTGGGAGTCAACTGCGGTGACACAGCACATTATCGTCTTTTTTTTTTTTTTTTTTTCTGACACCATGTATGAACACTGATTGGGTTTCAAGTCCTTATCTTGGGATTCTAATCATCAAACCAGAATCTGCCCAAACTTCTAGGTTGATCAAAAACTCTTGTGGGCTTGGAACTTTTGATTGGAACTTGGAAGTGTTTTTATTGGTCAGTGATCTTAAAATTATAGTTCATACAGCACATTAGCTACCCGTTAGCTAATTCCTTGCAAAAGTCATACTAGTTGGTAACTAATTATTAATTAAAGCTCTTCTTCCTTGTCAATGATTCTTATTTTTTTTGGGTGGTTTTGGGGGACGGAGGGTTCAAAAATTTTCTTCTAAGCATCTGGCTGTAGAAGAACGGTCAGCTAATAGTGGATTTCTTAATGATATGTAAGCTGGCTACAGGTAATATTGTCGAAGTGTAGTGGTTTCTCCATTTATGAAATGAGAATTGAGTTGGTTTACCCAAGAATATAGAAGGTTGCTTGTTTGGCAGGAAATGTTATCATGATCTTTTTTATTGTTCTTTATCTTTGGAGTCTATTGTCCCGAGAAACATCAATATTGGATTAATAGCTCAATCAAAAATTGGCTTCAATAGTAATAATTTGGAAATGAATATGTTTTTTTTTTTTTTTTTTTTTTTTTTTTTTTGCATTTGAATGTCATCAATAGCATGGTATGAGCTGGATTTAGCAGGGACCTGGATTTTATTGTTTGGTGGAATAACATTTATGTGGTTCTTAAATTTTGTGGAAGAGGACTTCTCAATTTTTTATTCTTCATGACTTTGTAGTCAAGAAGAAATCTTGATAGAGATTTAAGTGGAAACGTACCAAGCTCCCTGGACTCTCTCATCCCCCAGGTCAAGCATCAACAGCTAAGAGAGTCTGGAGATGGAGAGAAAGCCTCGATGGTGAAACTCTTTGAACAAGGTGGTGGATTATTTCCTTTCTTTGAACTTCTTCTTCTTCTTCTTTTTAATGTTAATTTATCTCTTTTTAATCTTGTTTTGTTTGCTGGAATTCACCAAACTGCAACAGTGGGACTGCACAAAATATTGTCGTTACTTGAATCAGAAGATGCTGATGTACGCATTCATGCTGTTAAAGTAGTTGCTAATCTGGCAGCAGAAGGTATGATCAAAATAATTTCTTCCTATTCTTAGTATTCATTAGTTTCTTTCCTCTGTTCTCTTCCTCTCAACGGTCTTATTCATTATTTCTAGGGCTGAATGCCCGTGATAATTTTTAAATGATGAGTTTGGCTTATCTTAGTAACTCAGCAACTCCTTCTGGGTCATGTCAGTTTGACTTGGTCTCTTCCAGTGTCCCAAACAGCAAAATAATTTGTTCTAATTTGCTAAAATTAGTAGTTCATATCTTCCTTCTCAACTTGATTGAGTACTGGTCCCATTGCATCCATAGATACTTGTTATCTGCCAGGTCATACTGGGACTTAGTAGCTCCATTTCATGCTCGCTATCTACAAGAACGTTATGAAAAAGTGCACAGTTTCTTAATGAGGTGGTGGTCACACATTTTGTGTGATTCAACTATTCTAATCAGTCTCACTATAAAATGTATAGGAGAGAAAATTTTGTGCAATCATCCACCTAGATTTTCAGTTAGCTCTAAGCATACGCCATTGTCTTTTTTCATGTTGTTTATGAATATTTATTTTTGATCTCTTCTTAATCTTCAGAGTCAAATCAGGAAAAGATTGTTGAGGCTGGTGGACTTACATCCTTGCTTACTCTCCTGAGAAGTTCCAATGATGAAACCATTCATCGAGTAGCAGCTGGGGCTATAGCAAACCTTGCAATGAATGGTAATTTCCATTTGGAGTGTGAATCATTTGTGTAGTGATGAATTTTTTTTTTTTTTTTTTTTGTATCTTCGTTTATCACCTGCTTATATGTGGCAATGGCAGAAACCAACCAGGAGCTCATTATGTCCCAAGGAGGCATTAGCTTGTTGTCTCTGACAGCAGCCAAGGCAGAGGATCCTCAGACGCTTCGCATGGTTGCTGGAGCCATCGCTAATCTTTGTGGCAACGGTAAGTAGCCACATTTCAATGCATTTTTGTGCCAACTGTAATACCCAATTCTCAGCACATTAATGCTCTTAGGAATTGTAAGAAATGGAGTCTCATTAATATGAAGTTCTGTGATATGTGTCAATAGATCCATTTCTGTATGGTTTCCCTTCACTTTAATAGGCTGCTATCCCAACTTGGCTTTAAATGCCAACATCTTTTGGTGTTATTAAAAAATTTACAATCGATTTCATGTTATCACTCAGTTTGAAATTTATGAGATCCAGCTATAAAGTGGAGCGGCAGGCATTCCAGTTTTTGCTGTGACTAAGACCTTCTTTTACGTTCACAGATAAGTTGCAAGCGAAACTCAGAGCTGAGGGTGGTATTAGGGCTCTGCTGGGAATGGTTAGATGCCGACATCCAGATGTTCTTGCTCAAGTGGCTCGTGGAATTGCAAACTTTGCAAAATGCGAGTCTAGAGCTTCCACTCAAGGTGAAGTACTCACACTCCTAGCTGCCACCCAATCGAACATAATTTCATGACTCATTGTACTTGTGTACTCATAGTCTTTTAGTGCTCTCTTGCTGATTATATGAAGTTGTGATAATTACAAATACTACCCTTGAGGTTTAGCCTAGTTAAAAAAGAAATCAAGTTATCTCTCAAAATTACAAATACATCCTTGACAAATATTTCTATTTTACAGATTGCACCTATTGAGGGGGGGGGTTCTATAAAACCAACACAAACCTGAAGGGGGTATTTGTTATACCTCAAGTGGGCATTTGTATTATTAAAAGATAACTCATTTTTTTCTGATTAGTTTAAACTTTATGGGTAGTTTTCGTTCTTATCCCTATAAAGTTTGATGCTATTGATATTACATTATCTGTGTTTGGGAACTTTTCAATCCTTACTAGCTCATTTTAGCTCAATCTTGTTAATGAGCCAAGTGAAATCAATTTTTTTTTGTGACAAATTTGCTCTGGCCCTAATTGGCAAAATGTTGCGACTGCGTGGCTGCAAATTGGCTAGACAAAATTTTGACACATTATTTGTGGTTGCAGGGGCTAAGAGTGGAAGATCAGTCCTAATCGAAGATGGCGCTCTTCCCTGGATTGTTCAGAATGCTAATAACGAAGCCTCACCAATCAGGCGTCACATTGAGCTAGCACTTTGCCATTTAGCACAACATGGTAGTAATTAAAAAAATTATTTCATTCTACATATTCTTATACTAAGACAACAAGTACCTAAAATGCCAGAATGGCTTTGTTGCAGAAGTCAACGCAAAGGAAATGATCACTGGAGGTGCATTGTGGGAGCTTGTACGTATATCCCGAGATTGCTCACGGGAGGATATAAGGGCTCTTGCGCAACGAACACTAAAGTCCAGCCCTAGCTTCCAAGCCGAGTTGAAGAGGCTAAGAATCGATTACAGTTGAAGTTATGCTGGACGAATGTAGTATTTTGGAATGTGAAGCATGTTGAGGTGTAAAGTTTATTAACTTAGGTTGACAAGATTGGATTGGATATAAGCTAAAAAAGATGGAAAATATTTAAATGACTGATAAAAGGGGTGTGTGCTTGGTTTTTATGACTGTTCTATTATGTATCTAGTTTAACCATTGTTTCTTCCTCATTGACTGGTTTTGGAAGTTGTACATAGAAAGATGATAGTTGTCTTGGGGATCATCCAATTAACAGGTTTATGAAAAGCTTAAATATGGCTAGTTTTTGTAAATTTGAAGATATTCTTGTTTGCTACTGTTGTTTCTTTATGTTGGCATTTGAATGCAGTAATGTCTAAGTAAATGTAGTATGATTTTGTGGACCTGTTAACTGTTAAGTATACAGTCCACCAAAATATAAGTGTACTCGATTTCGTTGGATTTTGACAATGTTGTCACCAATCTATAGCAGTATAATTACGTGAATATCAATCATCAACTACATCCACTTAAAAAAAAACATCAACTACAGATATACTATTAATAAATTTATAATCAACTAACAATTATATCGCATTCATTAAAAAGGACCAAGATTCAAAATTTCAGTGGAATATCAATCAACAAACTACAGGAATTAATACTATTATTAATTTATAAGCAACACCCTGTTCCTAAATATACATAATAGGGCAACGATGGAACAAGACGGTTGTGAATTGTGATTGCTATCTCTAGAGAGACTAAGAAAATAGTATAGAGCCGGCGTTAATCACACTCATTTTACAGTTCTTTCAATAGCTCTGTAGAGAACAAGGAAGCTATTAAAGAAGCATGGTGTGATTGATTGGCCTTCCGTTCCACTCCTTTCTATTTTGGAGAGAATAGTGTGAAAATTTCATTTTAAAAATTAAGAATGGATCTTGAGAGTGATTGAATATGATACTGAATGTAATGATGATAGCTGATATGATAACTTTTTTGATAAACAGTGATTGAACGTGATTGGTGATTTGAATGTAAGAGATGATGAATAATGTATTCGCAATAAGACGTACGTAAAGGAAGCTGAAAAAAAAACCCTAGGATGCTCTTTTCTCTCTTCTCCCAAACCCTAGGGTCGTGCCTCCATGACTTTTCCGGCGGCTCTCCCCGGCATTGGGATACAAGCCGCCGGTTATGATGTTTGCTCCTTTGCTACATCTTATTCTCTTTTGGTTTTCTCCTCTACGAGTTCTTCTATGTCTTATGTGGATTTTGTGGCAAGGGTTTATTCTATGGATCCTTCGAATCTCTTACTTGGGACTGCCATGAACTCATCAAAGGTGGTCCCCTTTGGCGTGTCCCCCTCCTAAGGTGGTTTTGCGTGGTCCCTCCTAAAGGTGGTTAACAAAGTGGTCCCCTCCTTTCCTTCAAAGGCTAATACTCAGGCAACAGTGGTCCCCCCTCCTAAGGTGGTTTCAAAGATGCTCCTCAGATTGCTGGAATCTCTCCCCCAATGACATCCGATTATGAATCGAACCTGCGACATTCGGCTCATAATACAAAGGCTCAATCCAATTTTGGTCATTCTTTTGCTAAAATTATTTCAGGTACTCACCACGATATGGATTTGACGCCGCGGGCCCAAGGTAATTTTACAACATTTTCGCATGTGGTTGCTGGTAAATCTCATTCTATCCCTAAACCTGTTAGAAAGGGAGATTATTATTCAGTTACGATTGATGAAAACGTTTACCAACAACGCCTCGCCGAATTTTCTTATTCATTGATTGGAAGGGTGATTTTGGGCAAGGGTAACAAACCATGGGCGACTATTCTTCTGCATAAACGCCTATCATATTTATGGGGAATTAAAAATGATTGGAAACTAATCCCCCTGGGTAAGGGATTTTTTTGTGTCAAGTTCTTGAATGCGCAGGATAGAGCTCGAGCCCAAACACTTTTTAATTGGGTACTCAGTCCGGGAACTATTAGGCTCTCTCCATGGGTCCCGGATTTCAATCTGTACAAGGTACACACGTCGGTGGCAAGCGTTTGGGTCCGAATCTTTGAGCTCGGTTTGGAGTACTGGGATCCTAATACCATCTTGGGGATCGCCAGTGCGATTGGAAATCCAATACAGATTGATCAACGATCGCTTGACGGCTATCTAGGGCATTTCATTTGGGTATTGGTGGATATTGATCTGTCGAAACCGTTGGAGGAGCACATCATGGTAGAACGGGTTGGTCAGTGTTCCTTTGTGTCAGTTACTTATGAGAAATTACCGGAATTTTGTTCAAAATGCAGGGTAACGGGACATTCGATGGTTTCTTGTCGTATTACTCCCGCAGGGAACTCAACCACTGAAAGACGCGCCTCTCTTGACCAGGGACGTCCCAGGACATCGGCCAGACGTCCAATTCTATGCAACGGGGTCGTTTCTAGGGTCCGTAAAGTTTACCGTCCGGTCAAGAGAGAGGACAAGGGCAAGACCGTTAATGACTCCATGGAAAATGCGGGTCATCAAGGTCGTGTTAAGGAGGGTGAACCTTCTTCTTCACATATTCACACTAAGAATTCTTTTGATGTTCTGGGAGCTGATTCAGATGATGTGGCATGTGATAATACGAATTTGGAGCAAAAATATGATAATGAGAATCGGATTATGGCTTCGGAATATATTACTAGCAACAAAGACAGAGCCATAGTTCCTTATCAACCGCAGACAACAAATTTGGATGAACATGCACAGGCTAATTTGCAACGTGGAATGAAAATAGTTTCAAATAGCCTTCCTTTTAATGATTATGTCCTTAGCTCCAATGATCCTTCTGAGGGATTCAAGGTTATGGTCGTTGTTGCCCAGAAACGTTGGTCAGATATGGGGGATGAAGACGATCAAGATGATGCAGAAAAATTGGAAGCTTTAAAGACCAAGTTAGGCGACTCTTCAATCAAGCCCGATTGTCATTCATCAAGTGATTCATCGGAAAAGTTATGAACGCTATGGCAATTGTGGTCGGAGGATCGGGCCGATATTCCACAGGATATATCAGACCATCAGGAGGATACTCAAGCATGTGCAACACAAACACAAGCCAATGTCCTTCGAAAATCCTATAGAAATAAACGTCATCATTTCGATTGAGATTTTAAGTTATTTCTGTTGTTTCTTTTATGGGGTACTCTTTTTCCTATCAAAGGTTTTTCCCAATGGGTTTTACTTTGATAGATTTTAACGAGACTCCTTTTTTTTTAAAGCTAGTTGCTTGGCTTGTAAGCAGTACACTATATTTTCTTTTTTAATAATATTTTGCATTTATTCAAAAAAAATAATGTATTCGCGATATGAAAGTTTATAAAATAAATCTTTTAATAAAATTATAATTGGATATGATTGACGCTTGAAAAAGTTGGGACAAGTGAGTAATGTGTCTTTTGAAAATTTTACAAATAATCATGTCTTGGTCCAAAATAAGTCCGAGGAGAAATTTTACAAAATGAGATGACAAACAATGGTAGCCAGGATCTTATAGATTTGGGGCCTCGGCTCAGGCCCGGGCCTAGCAGTTTTTTGGTCCAAGTCAAACTTTAAAATAGGCCATTTTTTTAACAAATTTAAAGACAACATAAAATAATATTAAAAAATAAATAAACTTTGTATAATGTTCAATATTATTTAAAATAATATGACAACCATATTCAAAGTAATTATATAAATACATCCTACCTCACAGAGAACTGCCAATGGTGTGATCTATAATTGATGATATATTATTATTATTCTACCTGCAATAAACTTCTTTTCATCCTAATTGCGGGTTATACATAGAAGACTTTGGTCTTTAAGTTTAGAAAAAAACCATGATTATTCATCATATTATACGGATAATTATGAATGTCTATTATTTAAATTCTCAATTCCTCATTCAAACAATCCATAATTGACGTTGTGCATTTCTCAACGTGTTCCATTAAAGGATTGAAGACTTAAAATTAGATTTCTCCAAAGTCACATAAAATAAAGAATAAGAAGCTCTTATACATGCTTTCAAAAAAAAAAAAAGAAGCTCTTATACATAGAAAAATCTCACATAAAATCAAATGATAGCAACCAGGATCGATCGTGTCAGCTGTATTATAATTGTTACTTATTAATCTTGACTAGCGTTCTTGCTCACTATGCTTAAACAGATCCAGAAAAAAAAAAAAGAAAAAAAAATAACAAGGAATTATGTAATTAATCTAGTTTTTTTAGTAAGTTGGGAATAGTGGACAGAGGGGAGAGGATAAATTTCAAAGAAACTGAAAGATACAGGGTTTAAACCCTAGTCAAGACTCTTACAAAGGATGAACGATACCACTTGAACTACAATTAAACTCGTGATATGTAATTAATCTAGTTGCCAATTAAGTTTTTAACTAGTTATATATGAATAATATATATAGATATAATAGTACGTAACAGTAAAATAAAAGTAGAAAGCAATAATAATTAATAATCATACTGTTGGACAATCATACCTCTTCTAATTAATATGAAACCCAAATATATTATTCTCAAAAACAAAGAAAAAAAACAAATATATTGCAACATAATTATAACTATACTACATTGCATCGGAAAACACAAAACATACCAACTTGGGGAATTGATTGTAGCTCATTTGGATAGGCATTTGTAACTGAGATCATTGATCTGAAATTAAATCTCACCAATCCCACCCCTTCCAGGACCTTGTACTCAAAATAAGAATAAAAATTTAACGGTGTTGTTTTACATGTGTGTTTAGAATATTCTCCATGTAACTGATATATAATTTCTGTATTTTGTCATGGGATTAATTAAGATACTCATAGGCAATCTATTACAAGTCAGGAAACCATCTCCAGTAGTTTAATTTGTACCATTTTAATGCATATTACGCACTATTTTAGTGCAAAATATGCACTCTTTCTCAAGCAGTTTGCAGTAGATTATCCACTAAAAATGAATATTTTATTTTAGCATATTTTCATATACTAAAATCATTAATTTATTATAAAAAAAATGAGTGCAGTTACAGTGTTGCTATTTCGGGCGCAAAATTATTCACATCTTCAAAATAATAATACAGGTTTTGGCGCAATGCTGGAGCAAGTTTTTGCTCCAAATTGAAGACAAATCACTCTCTTGGAGATGCGCTTAAGAAATCTAAAAATCACATCCCTGTCGACTTATTTGCAACTTAATCATGAATGAGTTCTCATATACAAAATTACTAACTCGTGAAGCATATAAATCGGATGCAGTAATTTTTTAATGAGTTGGGAAAAGCAAAGGGGATGAAATAAATCAGAAAAAAACTGTGAAAGACTTAGATTCAAATCTTGATCAATACCCTTACAAAAGATAACCGATACCACTTGAATTACAAGGTTTGGCGTATGAGATGCAGTTATTTGTGAATGAATTGAATAGAAATTCACAAAATCATTCACTTGATTTGCTGGATCACACTCTCAACCCAATGTCAAGTACAATACGAAAATTTAACTTATAAAAGACACTCTGATACCATATCATCAAATGCTAAACCCAATTAGCAGTTTGGCCCAAAATGTTTAATAAATATAATTGTAAATGAATGAAGATCAAGAGATTAGGTTATTGAACACTCAAATTGATTAAAAATCTTTAATTTGTCCAACAAAAACTTTGGATTACAGTCAATGAAGCACACACACACACACACATATCTCAAATGCAGAAAACTTCACTGAGAATGGAGATAAAATAAGTGCATTCCACATCAAAAAAATCCAAAAGAGCATAAAAGGCCTCATGATCTCAGGATAAAAATGATGCAGATAAAATGATATTATATCATAGATATTGTGTATTATTAAAGACATCCAAAAATTAAGCTCATTTCATATATTCTCTATGATAATTAAATATTTGATGGTGTATTATAGGTTTATGAATGCACAAGAAGTTTATATATATCTAGAGGAATGAACAATTAGATGAATACATGCACTTGTAATTAATTAAACATTACAATTCTTTAGTATCAGATAAAATGCAATTCTTTATTAACCGTATCCTCAACCCTTATACAGTTATACATAGAATATAAATTGGATGTGGTATGATGAATTCTAGGTATGCACGACCGTTGATAATAAGCTTAGTAAATAAATACACACACACACATATATATACACAAACTCTATTAATCATGAAAAAATAGATTTCATTTCCAATAATAACCTGAAGTAAGATCTTATATATGTTCGAAATGCCGATGAGATATGCTATTGTAAAAGATTATTTCATCTCCTATTCCAATTCCACCGCATGAATAATTGACACGCGCGTGCATATAAAAAATACCATATTAGTTTTGAAGCATAAATCAAGCATAATTTGTGGGTTTTTAATATGACAGTTTTTACACAGTTGACTATCATATATATGTGCAGTGGAATATGAGATGAAACACTCTTTTGAAATAGAAGATATTATACGATTCAAAATGATGAATTTCATCACGTATTCTAGTATCACAGTTACATGTTATCAATGCACACGTGACATATATCGACCTATTTAAATAGAAAATAAAACACCATATATATAAAATGGAATAAATGTTATAACTTCCACCTAACAAAAAAATCCATATATTCCTTTGAAACCTAAGACAAATAAACAAAGAAAATCTAGTATATTATATATATGAAATATAAATGCAATGATAGTCTCTCGAAAATAAAATAAAAATGCTGAAGTGTACTATGGGATAGTTTCAAAAGAATGGATACACTTCTAAAATGTATGTAACCTACACATATGGGCTTGTAGCATAAAAAGGAAGCAATGAGTATGAAGTATTTAAAGGGTTTGCTTCAGTTCAAAGAATCTTACCAATTTATGATCTCCAGATTTAAATCTTGAAAACTCTTGTAGCCCATCAAAAAAATAAAAATAATTAATGCATGAATCCCAAAATTCAAAGAATCCGTAAATAACGGTCAAGGCACTTTGTCCCTGCTGGTTGTTGCCTTTACAGTCTAAGTCTTTGTACTTTGCCTCGAAAAAGAGCTTCTTCTCACAACTGTTCACGTGTATACCAGTATCTGGATATATATATATATATATCCCACTATTTATAACAAAAACCCAAAATCTTGGGAATTTAATTACATATGAAGCCCATACCTCTTTAGCATCTCGTAAAATGTTTTTGCCAACCCATGTATTGAAACCGTCAATGCCTTTAATGAAGCCCTCTCTTCTTCTAGCTATATGCATGTTAGTCATGTTACATTAATCTCACTGATTACTATGGAAAATTAATAATTAGACTTAACTCAATAATTAGGCAATTGGTATCCTCTGATCTATTCAATGTTTATTATATGTGAACTATGTAAATGAAACGTGTATGTTAAATTTGGGGGACTTGGTGCAGTCCCACATTATTCAATATGAGAGAGAGCCCAAACCCACCAATTGAGGTTTCATCCTAAAACCAATTGTAATAGGAGAAGTAGCTTAGCTAGCTTATAAACAATACTCTTTTTCTCTAATTAATCAATGTGGGACAACTCACAAGTGACATATTTGAACAGTGTACAAATATGACGTTATCATATGCAAGTGATATGTATTAATATCGTTAAAATAAACAATGGAATAGTAAATGGAATAGAGAATCTTAATTGATAATTAGGGGGTCTAAAGCATAATGATTATGATATAATGCTTAACCCTAGCTAGCTCTTATTGATCAAAATGGTGTTAGGTAATTAGTGATTGGATTTTCTCCGAAAATACAGGAAATGTGAATGCTAAATCAGTTAATGCTATCTATCTCCCACAAAATATTAGTGTTCATCAAGATTAAGAAAAAAAAAAAGGTTTACAAAAAACTGTAAATGAAGTTACAGTCATAACATCTCATCATCGTCATTATCAAACTCAAACCAAAAAAAAAAAAAACCTAAATCATGAACACGGAAACTCATAGTAATTAAAAAACCGGTAACAACGAAAAATACTCATTAACTACTTAATTAACAAGGAATTAAACAACCTCAAATTCTTCTAATTAGCTATAAGTTCCAGCTTCAAATTCTCCATAATCCGATTTTAAACAAACCATCAGTGTTCTAAAAAGAGTCAGACAATAGACTAGCGCCTAGCCAGAGCCTGAACGAGATTAGATGGGGCTTAATCGGAAGAAAAATGTAGAGAGACAAGGGGAGCTCAGGCGAGAATTTTTAGAACAATGCAAACAAGTACTTAACTGAAGCAGAAATATAAAAGTTACCCTTCCGATCGATCGAGCTAGAACGGTGGTCTACCAGTAGCCCAAAACGCATCGTTTGGCATCTGAATTGAGTTAAATAGATTAGGCGGCATTCCTTGAAACAAAGAAGGGTCCCCCCCTAATATCTGCTGCTGTTGATTTTGCGGCGGAGCGCCACCCGGCGGCGGGGATCCAATCGAACCCCCGCCGCCTCCGGCCTGATTTTGAATCCCATTATTCTCGTCTTCCTCGATCGGCAGCCTCTCGTACGCCGCATTGCTAAAAGACGCCGCCATTATAATAACCGGCCCGGACGCGAGCAGCTGCCCGACAACACTGCCCCCCAGCACCTGCCCCTGCCCGCCCCCCAAATATATCGTCAGCCCCGTGGCCGCCGGCGGAGCCGGCGGCGGCAGAAAAGACCCCGCTAAAGACAAGATCTCGAACCTCCCGTGTAAAGTCATAACTGCCCCTGGCGCCGCCGGCTGTCTGAGGGTCACGTTCGTCACGTTCCCGGTCCCGCTCATGACGCACACACCTCTCTGGCGGCGGCGGGCGAAGTTTGCCACGCTGTCCATGATGTCGCACCCGTCCGAGATTTCCATCACGTGCGTACGGAGCGCGTTGGCGCTGTCGCGCGTGATGATGATTGGGGGTTTGGGTTTGTTCTTCGAACCGGCGGGTCGGCCTCTGGGTCTCCGGTTTCCGGACATCTCGCCTTCTCCTGCTGATGCTCCAGCGCCATCGTTTTTTCCGTCATCGCGGTTACGCTTGTTTAGGCCGCTGGTCTCGCTCTGCTCGTCTTCGGAGTTTTGTGTCTGGTGGTGAAATTGGTGCTGGAGATTGAAATCCCTGGTGTGGAATGGTGGTGGGAGTGAATGTTGCCCATCCATGTTTGAAAATTAAGGTTGGATTTGATGTGAAAAGGATGTAATAATTCTGGATTAGTGGAAGGAAAATTAAAGGAGAGGGAGGAAGTGGACTTTAATTTGGGTTGTTATAGCTTTTTTGTAAGCTCACTTTGTTTTTATATATATTCTTCACCATATATAAAGAGGGAAAAGGAAGTGGAGTTTATGGGTGTCACCCACCATGTTTTTAGCTAAATCCACCATTTTTTCCACTTTCCAAAGCTCTTTATGAATATCAGATGTCTGTGAAATGAAATTGGGGGAGATGAAGATGATGGAAGATTTGTTTGGCTTCTTAGATTTCAAAGGCCAAGATTTGGGTTAGGGTTTGATTTAGGAATAGAATACTACTATTTGTTCATTAGTTGTGGACGGTGGACCTCACACACACACACACACACTAATGTGTATCTATATGTATGTATTTTCTCTCTCACACACATGCACACACTAATGTGTATCTATATCTGTTATGTATTCACACCTCACCAATATGTTTATAATATATTCATGTAGTTTCCAAGTCCCCTCTCACCAAATTCAACTTCTCTTTCTCCATATGTTTCACAAGGTCTCTATCAACTTAATAAAAAATAAAAATAAAAACAAAAAAAAAAAACAAAGGGGTTTTGTTTTGTGTATGAGCTAGCTTGCTTTCATATCTTATGTTGGAGTGTACAGATAGGGCATTGGTTAAGGTTTTTTGTTTGATGTAAAAAGATCTATATATGTGTGACAGGGTTATAAAGGTAATTAAACTCATGTTTAAGTATTTTTTTTTCACCATAATATATCACTAGTTATCAAGATAAGGTTTTTTACTCCATTCTATGTTCCTAAAAACTAACAGCCTGGAAACTTTTGTATGCAACCGATATAACTACTTCAAATCCACATACATAACTAAATAATTGATTAACAAAATAAAAAGATAAGTGTATATTTGAAGAAGACTTAAATGTGTTAACCCTTATAACACTTTCTAATTTGCTAATTGATTTTCTAGATTTCAGGAATCTCCTGCGTACAATACATGCAATAAATGTTGACTATAAACTTTAAAATTAATGATTGTAAATTTTAAAACCATAGGATATCTCTATTTCTTACGGTGTTTAGTTTGAAGATGACTAGATGAATTTAATGTAACAAAGGAGATCAGTATATGTGTATGATGTAGTAAAAGATTTTTTGGAGTGGTAACTATTCGCTTCTCTTTGGAGATCGTTCGAACCCCAGCACAATAGTGGAACAATTAATATTAAGGGCTTCAAGCGACAGTGTGAGAAACTGAAACTCGTTGGCAACCTACGGTTGGATAGAAAGGAGTCCAGCATGGAGCAATTACTTGGACAACGACTCCTTGTGTGCAATAATTGATGATATTAGGCGGCGGATCTTAGGCCTTCAAAGATGGGCTCGGCTTGAGTGCAAAATTTTTCATAAGCCTATATATTATATATGTGTATGTGATTTTTTATTTTGCATTAAGCCTAAGCCCACCGTTTTTTTATACTTTTTGTACAAGCCCCCAAAGTCTAAACTAAATTGACCCTTTTGTCCAATCCATCTCCCCTTTGTCCATCTCGTAATTTAAATTTGAACATTCCAAAACCAATTTAAAAACAGAGAAAAAAATATTTTGCCCCAAATCGCATGAATCCTAACGGAGAAAAGGTCTGCAATGAAGAAAAGTTCAATTTTTTGGATTCTTCCTCTAATTCTTCAATTGTTTTTTTTTGTTTCCAAGGTACATTCTTTATTGCCCATATTATCAATATTGAAGTATTATAATTAGATTTTCTTTATTCTTGTAGTTTTTTCTTCTTGTATTAATTAATTTTGTTGTCATTATTTACTTGTTGGGTAGGACAAATTATGACTTTCTTGAAGACTGTGTAATGCTCTATATTGAACGAGAGTTTGTTAACAATATAGATGTAAATTCTATTATTGATGAATTTTATGCTTTGAAGTTTCGTAGGGCACAACTTCATTGAATATTAAAATATATTTTTTATATAATATATTTTTTTTGTAGTTAAATTTTTACTTTTTAGCCCACCCTACTACTAATTCCTGGATCCGCCACTGATATTAGGGATCTGAGAACTATTGTGCATTTCTTGTGGTTTATATGAGGCAACTCATGAGGAGCGATGCCGTTTACCAAGACTAGTAATGTGGGAACATGCAATTTTGATATAAAAAAATTAAAAAGTTTCTTTGTCCAAGAGATAACGAACAATCTTGATAAATGAGGATTCACCATTTTAGTAATGCAAAACCAGGTGGCTTAGCCCACCTGGCCACCACAAGCAATTGTGGGATGGAGGTCGAGGGGTTCAAATCCGCTTCATCAAATTGTTTGTGGGGTGGAGGTCGGGGTTCATCTCCTTCTCCATCAAATTGCTCCAAGGGCATATGCGGTGGTGAAGATTTGGTGGGAACTCATCTTGAATAGCATCCGTGTGGGTTCGATTCGGGAGAGATCGTTATTAGTAGATTGAGGGGTCGAACATAATTGTTCTCTTTACAGGAGGATCGGTTGTACGTCGCCGAGACCCCGTCGAACAACGGCGCGTGCATGCACATCCGCGGTTTACCTTGGCAAAGAATGAGGAGCGGAATCGCTGTTGTCCTCGGCATAGTCGGACGTAAGCAGGAAGGCGAGTTAAAAAAAAAAAAAAAAAAAGTAATGCAAAATCAAGTTAAAAAGTTCCATTTCTGAATTTTTAATAATTATACTCATGATATCAAATCAATTGAATATCTATCAAGTACTTAATTTATTAGATTAAAGTAAGTGGCCACATAAGACTTTAAATTCCCTCAATCTAAGCACACAATTTTTAGTGTTTAATTTAAAGTCCACATTACATCATAATTAATTATGTCTTCCTTTCCATATGAAGACTTAGGGGCGAAAGAACAATCTAATTAATTCAGTCATCAAATGTAAATGTAGAGATGGAAGAAGTTATACAACAATAAAGAAGAAGTAGCTGGCAAAAATTAATTTGGGTTGTGACTTGAGATGCAATATCATGTGGGAGAGAGAGAGAGAGAGAGAGAGAGAGAGAGAGAGAGAGAGAGAGAGAGAGAGAGAGAGAGAGAGAGAGAGAGAGAGAGAGAGAGAGAGCCACATGCAGCACAATGGGTGTGGAAAGTCTATCTTGGTTGCATTAATTCTTAACTGTCGAGGGTATGGGCCCACAATGGCAATAGAGAGACACGTGTCATATCCCCCGCGGTCTGCGGGTCTATTCGCTGAACAATCCCTGGTTACTGGTCCTCACCTGGCCATTGATGTAAAAGATGGATTGGATTCCTCCAAACAACAATACATATATTATATATACAGGACCATCTCTTTTATATCCTCGTTATGTTTCCAATGATAGATCTTCAATTCCCTTTTGCCCTTTTCTCTTGTCTTCTTTTTTGTGCCCCTTTTTTCCCGTGAAATATTGAGTAATAATGATGGATAGAGCATATGATACTTCCTTGATGATAGATAATTCATGGGAATGTTGTAGTTTATCACTGCAGTGTTCTAAAAAGCGTTAGACGCTAGTCGGACGGTAGGTTGGGGTCTAGCGCGTAGGCGGAGCCTGGGCGGGGTTAGGTGGAACCTGAGTCGATTGGATTAGGGGGGAGCCTAATCGGAAAAAAATTGCAGGCGGATAAGAGGAGTCTAGCGTCTAGGTGGGGACTATCTGAGCTGTGGGAGATTTTTAGAACAATGAGTTTATGTTGGTTGTATGTTGATTTTATAAATTATATAGTTTGTGGGTTTTTTTGTAATGTTCCGTAAAAAGTCAAAGGACATTTTTGTCTCATCGTAATGATACGCGCACAATATTGGAGTAATTAGATGCTACAAAGATGGGTAGTGTCCAACTCTCGTAAAATTGTGACATGTGTGTCCTATTTTGATTTTTTTTATTTTGAAAAAAAAATACATGCATGTCATTGTGTAATACTTAACAAAATTCTACGAGAGTTTCGCACTACCTACTTGGGTAGCATCTCACTACTCTAGTATTGCAGAGACATAATAATGGTGGGATTTTATTTTTATTTTTTTGTAATCTTTTGTGAATAGTCAAATGACATTTTTGTATCCTCATAATAATAGGTGAATAGGATTGCAGAGAAATATATATGATTTCCAGGTTAATCTTTTTATGATGTCAACAAATTCTATTAGGTCAATTTATGGCTAAGGTAAAATATTAGGGAATCAAACTTTAGATGTACTTTTTGTAATTCTGGAACTTATTAACTACATTTTTGTTATTAACCAAACTTCAAGGATATTTTTTTGTAAGTGCGAGTTACTTAAATGTCAATTTAAGTCTCACTTGCATGCCATTCTCGCGTGCTGAGGGCATGACATTTCATGTCAATTGGAACCTGGCAAATGGGATTCAAAAACTTAATTTATATTTGTACATTTTTTTCCATAACAAATGGTCACATATTGACATTAAACTTACATTGTGTTGACGCGATATACAATTAATCCTTATGTCCTTATGTACGAAAAACAATGTACATGGACAAATAAGAATAGCAAGTACAATAAATCCCTCAAGCTAAGAGGTAAGACCTAAAGTAATCAACAGTAAGATGTCTAAAGATAATTGATCTACAACTCATCAAGTCAATTTTTGATAGCTAACTGCAAGTCTGCAAGGGATAATAAATGTGAAATAGATGTCTCACCTAGAGTGGTAAATATGAGGTATTGATAGGTCAAGGAGTTTGCTATGGAATACGTACGTACCCAATAGGCCCTTGTAGTTGATTTGGGGTAATTAGTTAAATTTGATCATTGTAAAATGACCATTTCATCCAAAAACTTAAATTAGTAGAGAGGTGAACCATTCCATTTTTATTAATTAATCTAATAATCATAGTTTCACGAGTCATGAAATGATCACTACTTCTAGACATATCTTAATTCTCACTAATATTCTTTATTTTTTTTCTTGCAGTAAATTTGTTTTCTTTTTTTATTTTTGGCTGCATCACATGAAATATAATTTTCTTATAAATGTGATAATTAAACTAAGCGAGCTGGTCTGTCACGAATATATCGAAATATTCTCTCTCCTCGAGATGAATGATCCGGGCCTGAAGGTCAAGAAAATGATTAATCTAAATCAAACCCAGACATCAAGACAAATAAAGAAGTCGGAATTTGCATAGTCAGATAACTTAGGTGAAGAGGCTATCCCGAGGATTATTATCAAGCCAAAGCAAACTAGTATTGCTACATCGATGAAATGTATAGTCTTATTTAAGTTCGGGACAGAAAACTCTAACTCGAACCCTAGCTCAGATGGATACAGCTGACTCATTAATTTTATTATGAAAACCCTAGATTCCGCTAATTAATTAAATACGGATTTCTCAAAAATCCTAATTAGAAAACACCAATAAATACTACGTTTCAATGTATGTTTTGGGGATTAGACTTTAATGCTCGTTGCACCCGATTTACTTATTTATTTTCTTTATCTAAAGACATGTTTTGATTTAATTATCGGAGAGGATACGCCGAAAAATGGTGGAGATCGTTTTTTTTTTTTAGTAGTAAAACAAATGGTGGAGATCTGTTTTTCTTTTGTAGCATAAATCTTTTACCCCACCAAATTGGGCTATAGTAATTTTATTAAACACATATTATAGCACAAATTACAGTGGTGAATTCGAACAACGTTAACCAAGAAATTAAGGCGCGTTAAATAAAATTATGTAAAAAAGAAAGGTTGACCGGGCACGCAAAATTGTACTGATATGATGAGATGAGAGCATGGAGATGGGTTGGGGCAGGACAAACGACGCGTGGGAGGCGCTGACAGCCACACCATCTCTCCGCCAGATTCACTGTGCTGCTTTGCTCTTTCACTCTCATTTCCTCTGCATTTAACGGAAACCCATGTAGTAAAGATCCTCTTTGTCGGCCCTGATCAACATATATAGGCTGGTCTTGAGTTTTAAAATTAATACTAGTGCTCCATAAGTGTTAATTTGTTGGATCACAAATTATAATTAATTTTTGTTTTGTCTATTTTTCAGAAATTAATGACAATTAAGTATACTGGCTTTTCGTCCATAACTTCTTTAGCCATAATTTTCAAATAAATGTGTTTTTTTTTAACAATTTTTGAGTTTAATTATCCATTTTGCTCTTTTTATTTATTTATTGGGACCGAGAATTCTCGGGACTTTTGATTCATTTATATATCACGGCACCGAAAATGTACCGCATCGATTATTTAAAAAATGACCAAGCTAAAAAAACTTATTTTTGAAAATACATCTCTAATTTTTATTTTCCCTCTTCCCACTTATTCATAAATATGCTATGTCTTCCCCTCAAAAAAAAAATAATTATGCTATGTCTTGTAAGTTGTATGACTATAAATTATCCATTTTCAGTCAAAGTATTATGAGGGTGTTTGACTAAACATTTTTGGATTATCTTATAAAAAAATTATGCTAAAAGAAGATATATTTTTACAAAAAAGTTTCTAAGGTGCTTAGATATAATAGATTTATGGAGTTAGTTTGAATGTGTTTCTCCATATTCTTTCTATAATACTTAGTCATAAGCTATTAACATCTTATTTTAGGGGTTTATTATTGTATTTTCTTTACCAAATGCTCTACAATATCTTATAAACCCTAAGTATTTTATAAAATGTTAAGGATCTTCGTCTCGTTTGGTTTTTTTTAGAATGAATTTCAGTTTTTAATATTTTTAGTTGGGCTTTTGAGGTTGTATTAATTTTTGTTTGAAAATAGAGAATATGTTTGGAAAAATGATTTAAAATTGAAAATATATAGGTTTGTGATGCTGCTGGAAAACGAATATCGCTCCAAATCAAGGTTTTTGATGTGTTTTTTCTTTTCTTTTTTGAGGTAAGGTAGTTGATACGTTAGTCCAATAATGCAAGTCCTTTAGCTTAGGTAGCTCCAAATTAAAGCAATGATGGTCTTATGGTGGTAATTAGCCTGAAACACATAGATAAAGTTAGAAGGGTCTGGGTTGTTCTAGAAAGACTTTCCGATGACTAAGTCAAAGCAAGATTTACAAAAAATAATCTATAGCGCAAGAATTAGTTTAGTAAATAAGTCGATTAACTCGAAATGAATAAGATAGATTTTTATATCCGAGATGGTGGGTCTCTTGCCTTATGTGTTGTAAACAATTATATGAGTTTCATTGCCGCTTGATAATATCTTGGCCCAACAATAGTTATTAATATTAGATAATTAAATAATTAATTTTGAAATTAAATAATGTGATAAATAGAAAATAATTAAAAATCGATTTTACCCTGTCAATTTGGAAAATGAGTATTGAGCGTATTTCTCTCATATTCTCGCACAAAAAGATGTGTAGTGATGATAATTAAGTGGAACCCATACATCTCGAAATATATGTAATTAATGATTGTGTATATTTATTTTCTAAATTTTAAAAATTGCTGGGGATGCCTAAAAACAGAAAATAGACATGAAAATAAAATTATAAATAGTGAAATGTTGAAGAAATTCTTTTAAACAAAAGCCAGACGAGGTGTACGTTGCTCCCCCAATTTTTTTTTTTTTTTTTTGGAAGGACTCCTATATTTTTAAATAAAGGCATTTGAGTTATTTTCTCTTTCAAGATGAGAAAAACTATGATATTTGATATATGGTTACATTGATAGTGAACCAATTAAAGTACACTTGACTTTTTCGTTGGAATATGCTTCCTATATATATTATTTTTATGCATTCCTAGATATTATTGCATATTACATTAATATACGTCTAACTGACTGAGGAAATCTTAGCTCAAAATATAAGTAGCTAATCCTTATTTTTATTTTGATTCAATATAGTGTTTTAAATGGTAGTTGACTATTCTATCAAGTACTATTAACCTTTAAAATAGTAGTTGATAGTTGATGTCACATCATCACTACTTTTAAATGATGGAATATTTCTAGAAAAAAATAATAATTTAGAAAACGTACGGAATATTATTTTGGGATGTCCTGAAATTGAAACAACAAATTTGGTTTCAATGAAATATTACAAAAACAAAATTCCCCATTTTTTAAGGCTGAAAATATCACAAGAAAAATCCTCAAAATTGATTTTAGGATTAAAACTCACTGGTGACGCTTAAACTCTCCTCTATTATTGTCTATTGGATATGCTTTATGTGTGGGAGTTGGGACCGTACCAAATTCCAATTTAACAAGTTATGAAGGAAGTGTTCTAATTTCTTTTGAAACTCATTGTCTGTAATTTCGAGATATTAAAAAAAAAAAAAAAAAGAACAAAACAACTCTGATTCAAAGACCATGAGAAACCTGCAGAATTTCTGTTAGTTTTCTCTTGTTTGAACCACCACATTCTTGGATTGAGACAATGGAAACATAAAATCTTCACAGGTTTTCATTACAGAACATGATTATAAATCTCACTACAAATGACCAAACTGCACCCCATCTATTAAGTCCTCATAAATCACATTTCAAGAAACTCTTATGAACCAACGAATATGGTTTTTTCAATCAGTTTTTACATGATAAGCAATTTAAACAAGAGAGTTGTCACATGTATACCGGTCTTGTAATTGATCTAAAAACTTTCGTTCTTACAATAGTCGATTCCCTCAATGAGAACCCATTCTGGATCAGAGAAGACTACAGCAAACAACGGTCGAACAGAGGAATGAGAAACTATGAATCCTCAGCAAATCCAGGTTTGGCTATCAGAGAATGAAGCTCTTTAGCTTTGTCATCATCGAATCCCAAGGCAACCAATACTTGATAGCCCGGTGATTCTTTTTGCTGCCACAATCCGAGAAGTATATGAGTAGTGGTAATTTCCCCATTCTCACCTGCATTTCATGTAAATAATTACGGTAACACACCTTAATTCCTTGATCGTGCAATTACAAGTTGGTAAGCACAAGTCAGATATTGATAGAAGTTTTTTTTAATAAGTTGGGAGTACTGGTTGGAGGGAAGGGGATAAATTCCAATAAAACTGAAAGATACCGGGTCCGAACCCCGGTCAACACCCTAAGGGCGAGCGATACCACTTGAGCTACAGCTCGTGGTAGATATTGATAGAAGTTTCAAAGTTGCAAATTCAATTTAAAAAAGAGAACTGGAGAATAGATTACTGCCGAACCTTTTCTTAAAGGAAATGAGTCGTTCTGGTCCAACATCTAACATAGCTATGAACAAGCCAGCCACAAATTCTAACATATGCTAGGAAGTGAACTCAAACAGTAAAGGCATCTCATTTCGTAAAGTTTTTTTCATCTTTCCTTAAACATTGTCTTTGGTTAATTGAATAGTACAAACTGAAGGACACGCACACCTCTTATTCATAATAATTTCATTATGAAGCAATCAAACGTCACATATCTGATTAGGATCTTTTACTCGCATTTCATTGTCGGAAGCCACGGCTCAAACAAAATGTAGCAATAGGCAGATTTTACAACAAAATTCCATGTTGAACACTTTAACTTCACATGTAAGAAGTACTTGGCCAGCTTGATCCAATTTATCTATATGACGTGTGACTAATTTAAGTTAAAAGTGTATACTATTCAGCTTCCCATGGCTTGCCACTTGACAAATCTAGCCAACAAGATAATAAAATCTGAATACTTGTATCACATAGACTACAAATTCCATTATTATTTTTATGTCAGCCAGATTATACATAAGCACAAATTTTAGCACACTTGAAGAAAGCCAATAATAAACTCAAACCTAGAAAGTATTTAGTATGAGTACATTCCTAGGTATTTATGACAAATGATGAAAGATATACTAAAATCAAGTTATTGACCTAGATTAGTCAACTAAACCAGAAGAAAAAAATTCTTACCTGATTTAATCTTTTTATCAATAGCCCAATCAAGGGCCCTTTGAGCTGCTTCAGTTATCGGAGGATGCTCGGGACTGAAGTAGTACATATCAGGTTTTCCACGCAACTTCAGAATTTCATCACGCACTTTAAGAAGTGTAATGCCGTTCGAACGCAAGAATTTTGAAGCAAAGCTAGTTCCTGGCAACTTAAAATGCATAAGAAGGCTGTACAGTTCTCTCAAGCAAATAACTATTATATTGAACTAATTATACTGCCTACGATGAATAATAAGTGTATGAACTGCAATTTTCTGTGTAAATGTGCTAATTGGATCATTTAATTAATACCTAAACTAATGCAATTAGAATAAAACTTCAGATTTTATCTGCTACTAATGAAGAATGACCTTGTCAGTTGTAACTCTGTTTTAGGCTAGTTTCACAGTTCTCAGATTTTTTTTAAAAAAAAAGTACCATCTAGTATAAGTACAAAATTAGGTATTTTCCGTGCAATAAAGATGCATTCCTTCACCATTTTTTTAGTTTATCGCCAAATTAGGCCATTAAATTGATTTACATTGAGCATCAAAACACTTCCAGGGACAGTTGAGGAAAAGCATGTGACCTTTTAATATCGTCAATCTTCCACGATTAAACTCCGTGCTCGGTTAGTTATTAATGTTTGCAATACATGAATCAAAGACAAGCAATGCAACTTACTTATTGAATAAGAATCAAAAACTAAATATACAAAAGACGAAGAGGAAAAATGACTGACCCTCAATCAAGATCCCCATGAGAAGAGCTTCTGTGTCAGTGTTCGAAGACTTAATTTTCCTCGCTTCCAACTCACCCATTGCAAACGACTTTATTGCCTTTGATGACCATCTAAAATTTCACCCCAATAAAATCCATAACACTTCAATCACAACAAAGGGACGACAAACGAAAGAAAAACGCCATAAACAACAAAACAACTCATCAATACCCTCAACAACTCTGGTCCACAAGAAATTAAGTAGAACAGATATTGAATTCGAACTCACTTGGGAATTTTTTCAGTGGCAGCAACACTCTCTGGTTTTCTGCAAGTTTAGTAAAAGAAATCAAATTCTTCATGTATAACACCACTTGGTTCGTGCATAAACGCAAAAGTTTCAACTTCAAGCTTATCATCAAACTACAGCATACATGTAATTCAAGATCGATTAAAACAAAATGTAACTCAAGATAGCAACTTTATGACATCATCTATCAAAATTCGCACAGCTACTCAATTTAATGCAACTTCTGGCAAGCATTTTTATGCTTTACACATATATGTATTTCAAGATTGATGATACTTAAAGGTAAATCAAAATTCCTACTTTGTGTCATGAACCATTAAACATTCAAAACACCTTCACCCAAGACCATGAATTATGTGTCTATAGATTCAATGCAATCAAAACTTAAGCTATACAATTTTCATTAAGCAGTGATAAAAGAATTAGAATTGTATATTGTATTTCATAACATTCGACGTTGCTCGCACAAATACATAAATTTTTGAAAAAGAAAAATCCCCAAATTTTGACATACATATTTATATATCCAAGAATTGCAGTTCCCACGGGTAAAAAGATTTACAAACTTAAGCCAAGCAACGAAAATAAAATGCCCACATAAATGTGTAGTAATTTAAAATTACAACAACCACACACACACACACATAACGAAGAATAGATGAGGAGTTACGCAGTGGGGAGGCTAAACGAAATTGTGGCATTGACGGAGGGGCGTTTTGCAAAAAAGGGTCTGAGATTTGAAGAGTGGAGTGACAATTTGTTAATGGATATGGTGCCAAGCCATTGACATTTCAGAGTTTCATGTGGTGTGAGAGTATATTGGGTAGGCATATTCGGGTTGAATTGTTTGTATTCGGGTCGGATTATTGAGGTTGCTGAGAGAGAGTTAGCTGCAGCTGCCATTGTTGCGAGAATGGTGAGTTGGAAGTTTTGTTGAGTAGAATTTGGATAGGCGAGATGGACAAGACAAGAATGACACCGTTTGGAGAGGAAGTGGACTCAATTCACTTTTTTGTCAAGAAATGGGTCAAGGCCCAATAAGTATATTTGCTCACATTTGCAGATTTGCTACTGGATTCTTCTTTATTATTATTTTTATATTATTTTATTTTATTTATTTTTCCATTGTTTGGTTTGTTTCATTTTTACTTTTCGTTGTTTTAAAATGTATTTTTTCATTTTGCTTCAAAATAAAAATACTGATTTTATTTTAATTTCAAAATGATTTTGTACTACGAATAACAATAACAAATTTGTTTCATTATTCATTTTTTATATCTCATAGTTTATAGTATATCAGATTGAGATTAATTTATTATATAGATCACATTATAAAGTAGAAACTATAACTTAATGAATTAGTGAAATTTAATTATATTTGAAGTAGGCCAACATCGTATATATCTAACATTAATAATATGGGTCATGAGGCATTATTAAGCGGCTCATGAAGCTCAATGATAGCCCATGTGGCTCAGCCCATTAAACCAAGTAGGGGGTGACAAATCGTGTTATGATGTTGTGTTCGTGTCACACTATCATGTTTAGTTATATATCTTATTTGATATTAAATATAACAATAAATATAATTTCAACTTAATTTATAATTTCGTATTCATGCCGTGTTTCGTGTCGTGTCATGTTATGTTGTGCTTTATCGTGTAATTTGTTTCTATAACAGTGTTTGTTATTATGCCGTGTTATTGTGTCGTATTACTCGTTGTCATCCCTAAGTTATCAAGTCAATGAGGCTCACAGTCTGATGTATTAATAGTCTCTCCATATTCATTTGTTAGTTAATCTGAACTTACGACTAAATTAATTCATGTGTTTTGGATTTTTTTATCGAACATCTTGCTGATTTAAATATCGAAGGACTTTCCTGAGACAACCTCAGGATAGGGGTGGACAAATCTAAAACATGTTTCCAAATCGGAACTACAACTGTGGTCAACGGTTCCGGGAACCGTAACTGGTCAATGGTTCCAAACCCAGAATCGGAACCGTATAGGCCGGTTCCAGCTCCGGTTCCTTGGTCTCAAAAATCATGGAACCGACGGTTTTAACTGTCGGTAGAACCACGGTGGGACCAACAATCAAAATCGCTGGCTTCAAGGTTAAAACCAACCATGTTTATTTCTTTTGGTAAACATATTCTATAAGAAATGTTAAATATTTATTATGATGTTTTATATTCGTAACTATATGAGACACGTTTTAAACCAAATGATATAAGCGAACTCATGAACTTTGATTTATCTATACTATAATAGTATATATAGACAGATTAATATTATTATTAATATAAGTACAATACTTAATTGAATATTATGTCCAAATCTTTTAAATTGATAAACCATTTTAAAAAAAATAAAAAATTTATTAAACGATAAGCAAACGGTTCCGGTTAAAACCAGTTAAAATCAGAACCGGGACCGTGGAGGAAGCGGAGTTCCAAATCGACCGTCGGTTCAGATTGGAACCGAACCGTGAAGCAATCGCTTTTTGCCGGATCCTCCAAAATGAGAAGCTGGAATTGGCGGTTTTGGAACTAGAACCGACAATTTTGGAACCATGGCAACCCCTACCGGACCCTTTTAACCTTGTCTGCATGGGCGGATCCATGCATGGGCTTCACTGGACTGGAGCCCAGTGCAAATTTTGTGGAAAGCATCCTATAATTAGCCCATCCTACTCACTTTTATGCTTATTTTATTCATTAGCCTATCCTATAATTTTACCCCATTGATTTTTTAATCTAATGATACATTAACAAAAACCCACTTTTCTTTAAAAAAACGAAAAGAACAAAGCCAATGACCAAAACCAAAAAACAAGTCTGATGGTAGTTTCACCATTCCAATAGTCACTCTGCCTTCTTTCGAAATCTCAATTCCATTTTATTTTCTTTCAAAATCAAACATAAATTTCCATGGCAATTAAATAGACATTGGTCAAATAACTTTGTATTGTGGTTTTATTTCCCCTCTACTAATTCTTAGGTCCAATTTTTTTCATGGTTTCAACAAAATTTACCATACCGTAGAATAATTCAAAGTAATTTGTATGAACTTTTTGCGGATTGTTTGATGCTATACATTGAATTTTGTTATTGATGAATTTTATGCTTTGAAGCTAAGCTTATTTAAAGCATCTTATAAGCTCCTACATCGTATAAGATATTTTTAGAGTTTACAAGATGATATCTCTGTTTTAAGAATAAATGGTTGAAGTGATTGATGAAAAATAATGTTATAGCTTATAAGATGTTACTAATGATAATTGTGTGATTGAAATAGTCAAAATTAAAGGAAGTTTTAAAAAATATCTTATTTTGAAAATAAATAGGGTTCCCTATCTTTTTAAAAACAGTTTATAAGCTCATAGTATCTTATTTTTGGAGCTTATAAAATCCTTTTTAAAAAGTTTATTACCAAACAAATTTAAACAGTATGTAAGCTTTGAAACATCTTATAAGATGTTTTGAAAAGTTTTATAAGATCACCAAAGAAGTATCATTGAGCAACAAATTACGCCTAAATTTTATTGTACTTAATTTTTTTTTTACTTTCTAGTCCACCCCATCATCCATTTCTGGATCTGACACTGCTTGTCAGTATGCAGTATGTTGCATACTAGTTCTCACTGCAAGAAAGCTCTTGCTTTTGATCGAGTTAATTGAATTAAAAGACTTGGATAATTGAACTTACGTATCAACTATCTTGATTTGGAGTTGCATGTGTTTTCTAGCAGCATCAATTGTAAAAATTATCGTAATACAAGCGCTTATTCTCAATACACAATTTTAAAACATTTAAGAGCATATAAACTACATTAAATAAATTTCGCTAAACACCTTCAAGGGTTCATTTCGTCTTCAGTGTTCACAGTTTGCCAACAGGCAACACCAGTTGAATAATGAGAAACAACAACCAGGAAAAAAAAAACGTGCAGTAAATAACAAACGGATTAAGCTCTAAGCATGCTTTAGTCCGATAGAATCTTTGCTTTTTATCAGCTGCGGATTATAAAGTGACACTTTACGTCGCACGTCTGTTTGGACAAAGAATAGTCCACCTTTTAAACCTTCACGCTTTTTCAGTACCTTTGGATTGCTTCTCCAAAAATGCTTCCAACTTGTCATCCAATTCTTCCACCTAAATATCCAAAGTAAGTCAAGTCCCTAAAACAATAATAAATGTATCCATTCTATTTTTTTTCTTTCGTCGAGTAAATAGACGGGTAACTTATAAATGATTGAAATAATTTGAGCTCAATAACAACTTCAAAAGAATAGTCCAAGTGAACTACACCTTCTTTTTAGGTCAAAATTGCTCCACGTTTGTAATATCTTATATGTTCCAATATTTTATAAGATTTTTTTTTGGAAATTATAAGATGTTAGATCTTATTTTAAAAACAAGTTGTTGAATAGTTCAAATAAAATAGATGATAAAGATTATAAAATACTAATATGGCATTTTCACAATTAAAATAGTCCAAAGGAGTTTGTGAAAATAAAATTTTATATTGAAAGTTGGAACCCTTACATTTTTGTAAAAACTGCTTATAATCTCCTAACCTCTATAGCTTATAAGATCTTTTAAAAAAATATCAAATTTGTAAAGGTGTGACAGCTGCACATGCCATCAATGCCCACCCAACTACTACACTTAAATTGATTAATGGTAAGTCCCACTTGCCTATGATTAGAATTTTATGGTTGCCAGCATTTATTTTGGTATCCCTATGGTATGTATCTTTATTTCCCTAATTTAATTTAATTTAACCCAATAAAAGGGGGAATATAAATTAAATATTTAATTTGACAAAATTAGGTTGTTGAACTAAAAATAATCAATACCTTATCCATCAAGTCTTCAACTCTCTGAGCTTCCTTGGTTGTTTCTTCAGCTAAATCCTCAACAAAACTAACAACTTTTTTAAGGCCGCCTTCCGGAAGCGCCTCCGCTATATCTTCCGCCGCTTTATCCACTTCCTCCGCCACTTTACCCACCGTGTCCGCTATTTTTTCCACCGTCTGTGCCGCCGTATCAATCTCCTCTGTACAAAGTTAATCAGATTGACTAATGATGTAAAATAGGATTAGTCGCAATTTTATTCATATAACTTTAATGATTGACAATATTAGTCGTGTAACTTTTCGATATGGTATTTACGATTCTTGACGATTTTATCATTTAGTAAAAATAGCAATTCCAGCCATGTAACTTTTAATGGTCATAGATATTTTGGCTAAATGATAAAGGTATTTGGAACAAAATGAAATATCAAACACTCAGTTGGGACCCAAATCGTATAAAATCAGAATTTGCATGACCAAAATTGCACAATTTAAAACTTTTAAATCAAAATTTTACGAGATCAAAATCGTTACCTAAAATACTTACATGGCCAAAATTGCTATACTAATTAAGCCTGTAAATTATTGGAGCAAAACAAAATTTCCTGCTTTTATTAATAAAATAATAATAATAATAATAATAATGACTATGAAGCATTATTGACTATTTGGAATGTTTATAATTAATGTAAATTGTAACCTAACTTGTCAATGTTAATAGCTTCTGGATCAGGAAAGGCCCTGCCACTAGCAATCCCGCGATCGCAGTTATCCTGCACAGAAATTAGTTCCATCTAACATAGACCAATAAACTGAAAAATAATAATAATAAATTTAAGATTTTCAGAATTAATTTTGGTAAAAGGTGTCACATTGTAAAACTAAAAACGAAAAAGAAATAATGAACCACCAATTTCCTAACAACTAAAATAATAATTTTCGAAAAACAACTAACCATGGATTGTCTGAAAAGCCCGGGATAGTGGGTAGCGGGAAAGAAGAAAGAAGATCTCCGGCTGCTGCTTCAGGGGAAGCATTCCGAACAACAAAACCCCTACATGACGAAGACGAACAATTTTATCGATCAAAATTTTGCTCTAAAAAAGGGGAAAAAATTAAATAAATAAAAATATATAAAAAGAAACGAAAATGTCTTTATCACACGCCGATCAGATAGCAAAGTTTCACAAACAATAATAAATAACTGACGAAAACGAAAATCAGAAATTTACTTGTTGGACCCTTTGGAGCTTGTTTTTCTTTGAGGGTGTAAATGATCATAGCTTTTGCCAAGAAATGAGCAGAACTGTCCTCCATTTTTGTGAGAATTTTGAGATTTGTTATGGTCAAGAAGAGGGGTGAAGCAAGTGCATGATGAGATGGTAGCCATATATGGATTCTTTATTGATCAATAATTTTAATGGCTGCTCTGTGTTTTGTGAAGGAATAGATGTGTGGGTTGACCAGCTTTTGTATAACACGAAACTTTCATTTATGATGCTATATTTTACTAACAACTAAATGTAACTTTTTTCCTTAATATATATATATATATATTTTTTGATAACTAACCTTCGGGGAGCAATTTGATTGAAAGAAATGATATTAACCATCGACCTTCCACCCCACAAACAATTTGATGGAGTTATGATTTGAACCCTAATCTCCACTCCACAATTGTTTGTTGTGCGCTGCGCGCTAACTTTTTCCTTAATAGAAAAGGGGGAGACGTACAATAATAGTGGACGGTTTGAAAATTGTAAACCAAAAAAGAATTGAAATAGTAGTAATATGCAGCTTCCATCAACTACAGGAACCAATTGAGCATAGCCAGGTGGAAGGGAAAGCAATTATGACAGGAGATAAACTATTGTTATTGATTAACTTGTGTATAGCGTGATCTTTTATAGGAGAATCTAATGATTATTTTTTTATACCAGCTTCGGCCCTTCAGGAAGATTTTCAGTCTTTCATTTCCGCTTGAAGAATTCAATATTAATTGTTCTACTATGTATCTTTGGCCTCTTATCCTCTCCAAAGAGAAGAAATACTTACCTCACCTTGACCACCGGACCAAGAATCAAAGAGAGAATCTAATTTATGAATTTGGGTTGATGTTTTAGCCTTGATAGAAGACTTAAATAAATGAAATAATAAAATAATATTAGATTGACCTAAAACTTTATTTGGGTTTGATCGATCCAATTGTACAATTCGAGTGGAATTTGGACCTTTAGGGTGTGATTGATCGTGCTTTCAATCCAACCCACTTTCATTTTTCGAATGCAACGACGTACAATGTAGTCATTAGAGGGCTTTGTCGTGGGGGAATGGACATGGCTATTGAATATATGGATAAAATGGACAACGATCTAGTTCAAATGACACCGAGCGCCAGTACACGGTGCAAGAGAAAAGATGTAAGAATCATACTAAATGGAGCATACCGTGTGCAAGGGGGCGTTGTTATTGCACTTCGAGTGAAGCAGCACTGCACGGGGCGTACACCACATTGGGTGGGGGGATGTAATGGGCGCCTAAATGGACCGATTTTTGCCAACAAGGAGCTAAGAGGATAGCCCAAGTCCAAACCCGCAAGATGGCTTAAGTATTAAGCCCAATTGTACATAGAATGCTCTAGAAGTTGTAGGAGTTTGTAGAGTATGGTATGATGATTCTAGAGCATTTCTTTGTAAATATGTTATAGAATATTCTAGGAATATTTCATGGAGAAGTCTAGAGACTTACTCCCAATTGTAGGATCAAATGAATCACCACCGTCCATTAAAGAGGTGGAGTATTATAAAAGGGGCATCACTTCATTTGTAACCCAACAAAGCATTGTAAGCAAGTTTGAGTGAATACAAGTGTTCTCTTCCAAGCTATCTTGTGTGTTTTTCCTTACCTATTTTCCTACACTTCTTCACATCACCGTGAGGGGGAACCTATGCCCAAGGACAAGAAGAAGAGGGACCAGAGCAAGGCTCGTGGTGAATCTTCTCCATGGGAACTTGTCGCTGGCGAAATGGGTGAAAAGCTCGTGAGGGTCGAGCATAATGACGGACCAACTTCCACCGAGCCGGGTGAATCACCTCCCTTTTGGATAAGTGGGTGAACGTCTCCTTAATATTGGGGTTGGTCCTCCTCCTGAGGACGACTAGAAATGTGGTGCTCAATGGATGACTCAATGGTCGGAATCATGCAAGGTGACCCTTTCTCTAAAAGTATGCATATAGAGGAGTAGAAATGTGGTGCTCAGTGGATGACTCAACGGTCGAAATCATGCAAGGTGACCCTTTCTCAAGACGATATAGAATCAATGAGAGCATATGTATAGCGGTTACCTTGCGTAAGAAAGCCCATGCCAAGCACAACCTTACGAAATGATCATAAATTGATGACTAATTTTCTCATAGTTTTGTCGGCTCATATCTCGTCGGAAAGAGCTTTTGGCTGTCTTTCTGGTATTTCTGGGACCTTGTGTGGTATTTAAGATTCGATTGAAGAAGTTTGGTCGTGATCGCGGATCTCGCGGCGGACTCTCCTTTCTCGCCGGGACGGATGATGATTTGGGGACAATTGGGAGGATTGATGGATTGTCGGGAAGTATTCATCTTCCCGACATGACTAAGGTTGCATCCGTGTTGAATTTGCTCCTTGAATTTAGTATGTTTCTAGTATATCATGAACTCTGGTTTTTCCATAATGTTAACATCTAAACCCAGGCACATCCCGGACATTATCACCTCCAAAGTTATAATATGTAAAACTATCCCAATATCTTGAACATTATCATCTCTTAATAAGGACACTGGACACATATTCAGAATATTCTGGATTCATTTCACCCAACTTTGTCATCCGAGAAAGTCTATATATTATAGTTGGACCACGGTCATAAGATACGATGAACCCATCTTGTATAATTTTTCCTCCAAAATATACAATAATATCAATATCTTGTGACGACATGTCTGTTGAATAAAATAAAATAATAGTATCAATTAATATGTATACTAACTTTTTAATTATTAAAACTAAGGCTAATTTATTAAAATAAAACCATATAAAAGTATATTACACAAATTACTGTAAAACAAATAAATATTACACTAAGGCTAACTTTATTTTTTTTGCAGTAATTTGTTTAATATATTTAACATCAAATGGTAGTCAATGTAAAATATATTTTGTCTCTGCGAATTTATGAAATATGCAAATAAATAGCAAAATTAATTTATTAAAAAATTATATATCATCTAATTGCCGAAATATTTTCCAAGCAACCACAATCGGCGTCAGTTCCCCCCACCGATAGCCACCTTTGGCCCCCCCTGCATCCCACTGCCAGAAAACTGCTGATAATATGTATATATATATATATATATATTTGTACAACAAAAATAAGAAAACAAAAAAACGAGCATAGGAAGAAGAATACCTGGGAGAAGAAGAAATGAAGATAAGTGAGGATGCGGGGGTTGGGGTGGGTGAGATATAAAGGAGAAAACTCTATTACCAATAGAGTTTTATGAATCTGACAAATATAAAGGAGAAAACTATGTTGCTCATTCAAAGTCAAAAACTCTATTGGCAACAGATTTTTCATCAGAAATCTGCAGTTTTGGATGAAAACCCTGTCTACAATAGAGTTTTCACCTTCAAAATTGTTTTTTTTTTTTTGGCGTTAAATGTGTAAATCATTTTTTAAACTACACTAGTTAAATAAATTAGCCTATCTCCTAACATGGAAATTTTTAGTAATAGAATAACTATATAAAAATTAATTTAAGTACTTAAAGAGTTGAGAGAAGTGAGTGAAACGAGAATTATCATCAAAAATATTTAAATATTAATTGTATATATATGAAGGTAATGGCATTTGGCGCTAGGTTGCAAGTCAAGCAGGAGCAGACTCAAGCTTATAGATTGAAGAGCATTAAAGTTAATTTTAAGGAGCCTGTAGAAATCTTCATCATTTCTTTCAAATTAGTCCTCACATTCAACCAGAAAGAAAAAAACCCAAACAACCACAAAATCACAGTCACAAACACAAAATAAGCTGTGGAGTGAAGATTGAGAAATTTCAGCACATGGAAAAAGAATAAAACATTGCTTTACATCCAACTCATCAAGTCTCCTATCCATTGTACGCACTAGTTCATAAAGCATGAAGAAACCATAAATGTGCATTAACTATGTTAACTTTGTAAAACAAACAGATCAACTTCACAACCTTCACATTTTCCCCAATTCCGGCATTCTTGTCGATTATGGCTCTCTTGATCCAAGTGTTTTTATCTATGCTAATGGGCCAGTCAACCTTCTGTCTGAAACACAGAAACTAAAAATGACTATTCATCAATTGCAGCAAAAGAAACGATGTAAACAGTAAAAGTGCAAGAGATCATTTTGAACATATCAGAATTCTATAAATATAGCCATTGGTGTTATTATACAACTAGGGTAAGAAAAAGAAAACAAAATAAGAACAAAGAACCTACCTAAATTCTGGCACTAGTTTATTCGTGATCCTTCCGTAGAATGCTTCAATGGAACCAATATCTTTACAGCAGCCATCAAACAAGTAAGCTTGCACCTATACAATACTAAAAGACCGAGAACAAGCAATGTAAAATGGGCACTGAAAAGTTTCTGAAGATCAACTACATACTTAAGGATTTCAACTGTAGAACAATAGTTACCAGTTTGATTAAACACTTTCGGATTACTCAAGTGTTGAAAGGAGAATGGGACATGAACAAACTAGAGAATAAAGATTTTTGGTGTATAAAACAAGAATTTTTTGCGACAAAAATTGGTAATTTTTGGGGTAACAATGAAGGGCACATGAGACTTTTACTTGAATATCGAAACTTGAGACTTGTATGCAATAAGATACTTAATGGGCCCAAATTTCCGATTTAAAACTTGAGGTCTTATCATGGGAATCCTAAAGTTTTTTATTTAACATGCTGAAAGAAAATTAATCTTGTTATCAAAAATATGGTTTGACGAATGCAATAGAGTATACCTTAAATATTAAATTGCAGCGCGCAAAGCAATTAAATCTAGATCATATCAAAGGCATCATCAGTTTATGTGCGTTCGACCCAAATCTAGAACTTTTGCTTTCTTCAAGCTATGAGATAAGGCAAAGTAATATCCTGTCGAATGAAGACAAAGTTAGCGCAACTCAGAGCAAAGAGGAAAAAAAATCTCTCTCTAGTTTTCTTAACTTCGGCAACAACTCACCCTGTACTCTCCCTCATCAGACAATTCAAACAGTAAATCATAATTCATGGCTTAGTAGGCTTCATCGGCTACAAGCTGCCTCTTTGATTTCGCTTCATCTAGATGGCAATTGTCAACACCATTCTAAACATTTGATGAGTTTCAAAATTCTTATAACCACCAAACAGTGAAAGAATCAACTTTCACCAAGATCAATACATTACTCAAACTTATCTTAATAGAAAACGACATCCCCATTCTGAAATTGTATCTTAAATTACTTTCACCAAAATCTTGACAGGAAGGTTCTCCACCCGGAGAGTGACCAACTCCTGCACATTCATTATGAAACTCCCATCACCTCACCGTCGATGTCAACTATAACAGAATTCGGTTTTGCAAGAGCAGCTCCAATGCCGGCAGGGAGCCCATGGCCCCGAAACCCCCTGATGTCAAGCATTGCCGAGGGTCGATTGTATTTATAAAATCGAAGCAGGCCACACATTTGCGTCCAACACCGATGGTGATGATAGCATTTCTTCCATCAATTCATCTAGAACTTGAATTGCATATTGTGGAGGAGGAACGGCATCTCAAATGTCCGAAATTTCAGGGGAATTTCTCCTCCAGCTTCTTTCGACTTTCCATGTCCTTTGAAAAGTCAATTTTAAGCCCATCGCCTTTCTTTTTCTCCAGTATTAAATTCATATTTTGAGCTAATCTAATATCGGCACACATTGAGGCGTCGGGTTGCTTATTCTTTCCAAGTCGAGTGAAATCCACCAAGCCCTCACGCTTCCAAAATGATTCACAATGTGCTCCCACGCCACGGTGGGTGGTATTTTTCGCCGCCGGTGGCTACGCGCCGGTCTGCTGGCTTCCCAGGCGTTTGCATAGCCACATCTGGTCCTGGAGCCACCAATCTGTTCTTTGGCCTCGCTGATGCTCTAATTGATAGCGTTATACAAGCGGTGTCTTTGTCAACTGAGCATCATCGAGGCCAAGAATGATTAGTGGCTCCAGGACCAGATGTGGCTATGCAGACGCTTGGGAAGCCAGCAGTGCGGGCGTAGCCCTCGGCGGCGAAAATACCACCCTGCTCGTGGCGTGGGAGCACGTTGCGAATCATTTTGGAGCGCGTGAGGGCTTGGTAGATTTCACTCAGCTTGGAAAGAACAAGCAACCCGACGTCTTAATGTGTGTTGATATTAGATTAGCTCTATGGATTTAATACTGGAGAAAAAGAAAGGCAATGGCCTTAAAATTGACTTTTCAGCATGGAGGGAGGAGCTGAAAGAACAGAGGGAGAAATTCCACTTGAAATTTCGGACATTTGGAGATGTCGTTCCTCCATAATATGCAATTCAGGTTCTAGATGAATTGACTGGAGGAAACGCTATCATCACCATCGTGTCAAAGACCAAATGTAGCTCCGATTTTATAAATACTGTCGCAATGCTTGACATCGTGGGGTTTCGGCCACGGGCTTTGACTCCCCAGGCATTGAGCCGCTTCTTGCAAAACCGACTCAAGTTATAGTTGACATCGACGGTGATGGGAGTTTCATAATGAATGTGCATGAGTTGCATAATTTAAGCAGTGTTATAACCCCAACCAAATTAAAGAACCAAAGTTTCCAAGACAAAAAATTTACTTAAAATTGAGGGATACTTGCAAAAAAAAAAAAAAAAAAAAAAAACTGAGGTTTGGGCTAATTACAAGAAAAAAACTCAGGGATGCTTCAAAATTACGAAAAGCCCTCCCAAATTTGATTATGTCTTAAATTTAAGTGGGTAATGTAATATTTCTATAAATATCAGGGATGTTTTTTATTCCCTTTTCTTGACATAGGGCTTATGGCTCAAAGCGGCTGTTGGGGAATCAGTGGCTAGTCTGTTTGCTTATGAAGGAGGATATCTCAAGGTCTTTTTTTGCAATTTTCCAAAACTCAAGGTTTTTTTGTAATTAGCCCGAACCTTAGGGTTTTTTTGTAATTATCCCTAAAATTGGGTCCAAATTCTTGTGTTCCAGTGAAAACAATGCAATGGCATTCACAGTCTAAATTGACGAGGAAGAGAGCCACATTTACTCTGTAGCCTCAAGATTTCTTGTGCAAACCCTTGATTACCAGTCAGCATAAGTCCATTTAAAACCCGATTGAAGGTAAATTTCGAGGCAAGAATCCTCGATCAACCATTTCTATCAACAACTTCCCAGCAATCAACAAGTCATCCGACTTCTTCCGCACAAACATTGCACCGATCAAAATATTGTAAGTATCCAAATTAGGCAAACAAGTCCCACCATTCATCTTCTCCAACACCTCCAAAGCCTTCTCAATTTCTCCATCATCACAATAATACCTAATAACTACGTTAAATGTTTGAATGGTTGGTTCACAATCATCTTTCATTTTATCCATAAACTCAATAGCCATATCCATTTTCCCCGCATGACAAAGCCCTCTAATGACTACGTTGTACGTCGTTGCATTTGGCACGTAACCTCTCCTCAACATTTCATCAAACACTACAAGGGCATTTTCAACACAATCCTTCTTGCAGAGAACTTGAATCAGAGCATTATAAGTTGCAACCGATGGAAGCACACCGGCTCCAACCATCTCATCAAACACTTTTCTCGATTTCTCAACCTCGCCCGCAACACCAAACCCGTGAACCACCGTCGTGTAGCTCACAACATCAATCTCAATCTTTCTCTTTTTCATCTGCAAGAAAAATTCCCACCCTTCTTTAATTTGCCCAGCTCTGAAATAACCCTTGAGCAATATATTATATGTTGTCAATGTCGGCTCCAAACCCCTCTCAATCATCTCCCTCATAACTTCCAATGCTCGCGGTGTTTGCTTTTTAGACAGAACCCATTTGCAATAATGTTGTAACTAATCACATCTGCCTTAAACCTCCTCGAAAAATCTTAAACAACTTATAAGCCATCTCTGCCCGTTTCGACTTACACAGCACATCAAGAAACGCATTAAACGAATTCAAATCCTGTTGGCAACCATGTTCATGCATAGACAAAAATATCTTGAGAGCCTTATCAGCTTTGCCAGCAGAAACGTACCGTTCGGTGATAATGGCGAATGTTTTCGGGGTGGGGCCCAATTTGCTGGATCTCATCTTGCACACGAGGGTCCAGGTGGTTTTGTAGTCCCGCAATCGGGCGGCGATATCAATTGCATGGTCGAAAGAGGCCGCAGAGTGACGGTACGAAGGGTGGGTTTCGAGGAGGTTGAAAATTGGAGGGCTTTAGGGCCATGGTTCCAGAGGCGTTTGAGAATTGTTTGGACCAAGTGTGGGGTCCATTCAGGTAGGGAGTGGAGGGCTTGGGTTAGCGACTCTGGGTTGTCTCCTTTGAGAATTAGATTGGCGATGGTGGCGGGATCTGGCGGCGGCGGAGGAGGAGGAGAAGGAGAGATGGTGGAAGAGGGTTTTGGTGAGATTTTGAAGTTAGTGAGTTTGGAGGTCTTGTTGGTTAGGTTCATCTAAGGGGTGTTAGCCGGGCGGAGACTAGGAGCGGTGGTTATGGGGCGGTGCGGGGGCGGGCGGCGGCTTTGGTGTGCCGGTTGCGGCTGCCGTGTGGTGAGAAAGAACGGCGGCTCTTTATGGTTTGGGCCTGGTTTATTTTGAAGCTTGAAAATAAAGTTCCTCGGCCAAAATGCAAATTTTTTTCTTTTTCTTTTTGAGGAAATAAATGCAAATTCAAAAGATTTTGGGCCTAATTTTTGTTGGGCTTCCGAATCTAAATAAAGTTTGGAAATCTGGGTCGAAATTATGTTGGGCTTAAAACCTAGTAAGGAAATTTTTGAATTTAGTTTCAAGGTTTTGGATTGAAATGAGTGAATTAATTTAACCCATAAATATTAGAACCCTCGTAAAGAAAATTAGAAAATGTTTTAATTTTGCAAATCTCATCCTATATTTCAATTTAAGTTGAATAATATGTTGCCATCTTTGTTCTTATTTTGGAATATTGGATGTCAAGTAAAATTTTGCTTGATATGCATACAATAATAATAATTTAATTTGGGCCCAATTTTGGGTTTTTGCAGAAGGATATTTTGTTTAAAATAAATTAGTTTTGGACTGGAAGTTAGAATTGACTTTGGGTCTAAGGTTAAGGTATAAATAAGATGTATATGTTAGCTATGTATGTGCAAAATAATCAGCCCAAAGAAATATTATTATTTGGCCATACAAATGACATATGTGGTAATAAATGTGTTATTATCACATTTTCCATTTGAATAATAATCGCCCAAGTGAAAGTTATTGTTTTTCTTCTTTTTTGTTTAACGATGGAATTTTATTATAACAACTCAAAAATAAAATTACAACTACAATCGTAGCCAACAACGGGCCAAGAGTCGACAAGACTAACTAAGAGTTAAGTGGGGAATTGGTAAAACCAATTCGCATTCACATGGACTAAAAAACTACCCACCCCAAATCAACCACTCCACGACGGAGACTTCAAAGACTTAAAGGAGATCCGTAACACACCGAAAAAAAACTAAAATCGCACGAGCAACCACTACATCGCGCAGAACGTAAAAAACGGATCCGCCTACGAGTTTCGCAAATCAACCGAGAAAAGAAAAATACAAACAAAATAAGAAAACAACAACTTTACTAACAAACTAGAGAAAAAAAAAAATTGCCTCTCCCTCTCCCAAATCTATCACAATGACCCATCGCCTTCTCCGCTCCGAGACACCTCCGACCCGCTTTCTCCCGGGACCAAAAATTCGACCACCTTCATACGCCAAGGACCGCTATTGCAGATCCCTCCAATAGAAAACATGGAGGGGGAGGGGAGGGGGCTACTGTAATGGGGAGAGGGAGGGGAAAAGTGGTAGGTTTTTTTTGGGGGTTTAGAGAGTTTAGAGAAAAAGGTTAGAGAGAGAAGGGGACCTTATGTTTAAGTGAAAGTTATTGTTAGATGTAGTAATTCTCAATATTTGATTGTTATGTTGAGAGTACATGTTTATGTCCAAAGACTAATGTTAATGTTGTAGTATGTATCTCTTAATGGTAACCTTTATTACTTAATTGCGCCATGCATGAAAATGTATTTTTGTAATTATGTTTGTTTCAAGAAAACAAAGGGGGAAAATTATGTTATGACATGTATATATGTGAGAGTTAATTATAATATCACCTGACTATCATATAATTTCATTGGGGGAAAAACCTATCTAACAAAAGAAAAGGTGCTCTTCCACTATAATAATTGTCAATATATATTCCCTCAAAAAAAAAAAAAAAAATTGTCAATATATATTACCAATATTTTTATTCATATGTATTATATGGCACAAAAATAAGAATAAGAAATTGAATAGAAATATAGAACACGAAACTTCAATCCATAATGTGCAAATTAATTTTGAGAAAATCCCCAAAATTAATGCATGATTTGCGTTCATGTTCTAAAAAGATCTTGAAATTTGACAAACTTGTGCAAAATGTGCCCAAACCATGTGGAATTGTCTGCTCTCTCGGCAGAAAATTAAGACCACAAATCCACAACGAAAGTATATGCGCTTCAATATGCCATGAATTTAAATTTGAAAAAAAGGAAGTTTTATTATTTTTGGTCAATTCATATATATAATCCTTTTTCCTGAAAGCGACATTTTTTCTTCTTTTCAAAACGTTATTTTCAACTACATTCTTACGCTCAAAATTAACACTCTCGAGTTTATATATAGTAATATAACTCTACATGAATTTTATCATTGCGTTTGTCTATGCGGACACACTTGACTCAAAGTATCATAGATCTCATTTCCCTAAAAACGAATTTTTAATTTTTTTTTAAACAAAACGATTTTTTCGTTAAATAATAAAACTCGAGAAGATTGAAAATGAAGAGGCAAGAGGTATGGTGAATCAAATAAATGTATATCTTCATTGCAATTTGATAAGGGTAAATACGGTTTGGGCCGACCTGACAGGTCCGTGACATTGGGCCGAGGGGATGAGGTTTGATGTTGGGCCGACCTGACAAGGCATATGGCCCCGGACCGGTCCAGCAAGGCCCATGATATTGGGCTGATCTGTTAAAGTAGTAAGCCTTAAGCCGATCTGTGGAGGCTTGCGGTTTGAGATTGATATAAGGCTTGTCTTGGGCCGACCTACTGAGCCCATAAATAGGTGGAAGGCTTATCCTATGGGGGCCGACCTGTCAAGGCCCAAATACGTGGTTGTAGGGCTGTTATGAGGTTGACCTGCGTAAGGTTACTCGACCTATCAGAGTCTAACTGGCGTCGGAGGAAGAGGTCACCGAGCCCAAAAGATGTATGAGGCCAGAGGATGCCTTGAAATGTACGGGGTTCGCACAATACAATGGACCGACGTGTCCTGAAACAGCCTGGCTATGGTCTTTACGGGGCGTAAAATTAGTGGTTTTTATGAGATCCGATCATAATCTAATGATGACTCGACACCAAATCGTAACTTAATCCCGAATTTTCCGAAACCCTAATCCTAGCTAAGGTATAAAAGGCCCAAGCCCCGGTTCATTCTAACCTAATCTCATTTTTTTACTACATCGCTTTTTCTCTAAGCCCTTTATTTCCTTTCCATAATCGACTTAAGATCGGAGAGGTACACGGAGTCCCTCCTCCCCCAGTGTTTCGGCGGACTTCATCCGGGAAGGTGATCGGCGAAGAGAGGACTTTTTTGGGAGCAAACAAGTGGCGCCACACTGTGGGAACTATTGAGCGTAGACGTGAGATTCGAGTTTTGGCCATGGAGGATGTTAGGCGAACTTGGAAGATGATGTGAACCGTACGCCGCCGGGAGATACTTCGGGCGTGGTTACGCAGAGATGTTCAACCTCCACCCCCACCACCCCCGGTGGACGGCGGGAGGGCAAAGCGCAGCAGGACGGGAATGGATGGACAGACGCCTATGTCCGGGAGGAGTATAGATTTGGGCCCAATGTTCTTGAATGGTTGATGGTTTCATCACCAGAGTCGAGAACAAACGGTGGAAAGACGCTGAGGGAGATGCTTCCGCCACCGCTCCGCTTGAGGTCCCTCCTGCCTCCTCCTCTCGTGGTTCCTCCTCCCGTAGTCCTCCGGAGGTGGGAGAGAGAGGTCGGCATGCCAAAGAATGGCGGAAGAGGATTCATCAATGGCGGAGCATGTGTCCACCGAGACCAAGATTGGTCGAACGGATGGACGACCTCCATCGTGAGGTGCGAGATATCCGAGGAGGGGTTGCCTGGAGTGCGTGAGCGGCCATACGGGTGTGAGAGGGAACTCCTTTCTCGGATGAGGTGATGGAGGATGAGCTCTCAACCTCATACCGAGCTCCGAGCTTTGAATACGATGGTACCACAGATCCTCGGGACCATCTCTACCGCTTTGATATCGCCGATTTACTACACAGTTCACTGGGATGGCGTGATGTGTAGAGTTTTTCCTACCACTTTGACGAAATCGGCTCAAGAATGGTTTAGCCACTTGCTCCGGCTCCATTCGAAATTTTGATGACTTCACTCGGCTTTCCTTAATCGACCACGAGTTGTTGTAGGTACCAAAAGGTGCCCCGACTTTGTTTAGATCAAACAGAGAGAAGGGAGGGACTTTGAGCTATATTCGCAGGTTTACCACGCAGTTGGAGGTGCCGCCACCACCGGGAAATTTTGGCTAATGCCCTAGCTCAGTGGCCCGAATGATGGGGAGTTCTTTGAATCATTAGTCATAGAGCTCGCTAAGATATTGACGAGCCGTTAGCTCGGTGAGAAATATATTAACTTGGAAGAGGCGAGAAAATGAAGAGAGAGGAAGAGAGAAGAGAAGAGATATGAGGGGAGGATCGAGACAAAGGACCTCGTAAGAAGCCGAGATCCGAGGCAATGGGAGAAAGGCCGAGGTTTGAGAAATATACGCCATCGGGTCGTCCCTCGTGGCGAGGTGCTTGTAGCTATTGAGAGAGGCATCCCGACCCGAGGTGGCCAAAGGCGCACGCAGAGGCACCAGAAGGCGAAATGTAAGGAATTTTGTAGATTTCACAATGAGTATGGGCACACAAAGATCGGTGCACACACTGGAGGATGAGATCGAGCGGCTCATTCAAGCAGTCATCTCGTGGAATTTGTGTACATCGACAAAAAGGAGAAAAAGGGGAGTATAAGAGGGATAACCGGGGATATCACCAACATCATGGAGCCTGAGCGCAGGGGAGGAAAGGAGATGAGCTACCTCCACCTCCACCCCACCTCCTCGGCGAGAGGTCATCCCAGATGATTGTTGGAGGGCCAATGGAGGTGATTCGAGGCGAGCTCGAAAAATTATGTGAGAGCAAAGAAAGACCGATCCGTGCAAGAGCGAGCTTGAAGGTGGAAATGTGTCGGGCGTGGGCCGAGTATCCATTTGGGACCAGCAGGATTGCAAGCGGTATCGCGACACCTCATAGCGATGCTCTGTGATCACGGCAACGATCTCTAATTACGATGTGCAACGGGTATTTGTGGATACAGTGGAGCTCATGATATCCTATTCTATGATTGCTATAAGAAGATGGACCTCGAGGTCGGCCCGGGAGATCGTGGACACGGCGTTGGTCGGATTCGCTGGAGGGATGATCCAACCAATAGGTATGATTACTTTACCCGTCTCTTTGGGTAAGAAGCCCTAATCGTAAAACTAGAATGATTCGATTTTTGATAGTTGATGCACCATCCTCCTATAATGTTATGTTGGGTGATCAAAGACTAAATGCTTTCCAAGTCGTGGTGTCTCAGATACCATCCTCGAAAAATGAAGTTTCGTGGGAGAAGAAGAGGTGAGGTCGGTGGTGATCAAAGATATGGTTAGAAAATTATATGTAGAAAGTATTCGTATGCAGCGGGAGTGCTTTTGATGATGATAGAACAAGGACAAGTTGATTAGGTTGGACGAGCCGGCATAATAAACACGCCCAACCTAATGATGAAATGATGTTGGTCGAGCCTGGTGCCAGGTGATCCGATAAGGTCACCAAAGTCGGGAAAGAGTTGCCTGATGAATTGATGACCGAGCCGTGGGGTTTTAAGCGAGAATGTGGATGTGTTTGCTTGGACAGCGGAAGACCTGGTGGGGATCGATCCGAGTATTGCCAACATAGCTTATCGTCAATCCGTCATATAAGACGGTGAAATAAAAGAAAAGGAATTTCTTGGTCCTAAGAAGGACGCAATAATTCGAGCGGAGGTGCAAAAGTTATTGAAAGCAGGCACATTAAAGAAATCCAGCTTTCAGTAATGGCTATCTAATGCCGTATTGGTTCCGGAAAAACAGAGGATGATTGGCGCATGTGTGTGAATTTTAGGGATTTGAACGTGCTTGTTCCTAAGGATTACTATCCGCCCCGAATTGATCACGGGTGGATTCGACGTCGGGGGGTGTGAATCGCTTAAGATGATGTATGCATCGCAAGGATATCACCGATCAGTTAGTAGAAGAGGACCAAAAAAGGGTATGCTTCACCACCTCTTTGGTACCTTCTCAGTTATGTAGTGATGCCATTTGGGTTGAAAATGCGGAGCCACATACCGAGGTTGGTGGATAAGATGTTTGGGGAGCACTTTCGGCAGAACATGGAGGATATGTGGATGATATGTTGGTCAAGAGTACGGGCGTCGTGGATCATATGCGTGACTCAGTTGAAACGCTCGATACTTTGAGAAAGTATAGAATGAAGCCGAACCCCAAGAAGTTGTGCCTTGGGGTCAGTCGGGAAAGTTTCTGGGGTACATGGTGACGGAGAAAGAATAGAGGCCAACCCGAGAAGATCGAGCCATCAGAGAGATGGCACCACCTCAGGATGCCAAGGATGTGCAAAGTTGTTTAATGTGTCGGCAGCAGCCTGAATCGGTTTATTTCTACTCGCTGGAGAGGAGCTTGCCCTTTTTCAAGGTCTTGATAAGGCCAAAAAGTTCATTTAGGATGAAGAGTGCCAAAAGGCTTTCAAGACTTGAAAATTACTTGGCCGATCCGTCACTACTAACTAAGTCGTTGTCCGGAGAGCCCTTATATCTCTACCTTCGTGGGGGAGCAGGGGTTAGTATGGTCCCGATCGGGAAGAGAAATGGCCTCAGAGGCCGTGTATTATGTTAGTAAGTGTTCTGGGCGAATGCCGAGTCATGATGGAGATCGAGAAAGCAGTTTGGCCTTGGTGGTGATCGCGGGAGACTCCGACCGTATTTTTTCGCATAAGGTAATCGTCCGAACTAATCTTCGTTAAGAAATGTGATGAGTAAGCCCGAGGTAATGGTAGGCTAGTGAAGTGGGCTATTGAAAATGAGTGAGTATGATATGGACTTCGAGAACAGACGCCATCAAAGCTCGGCTTTGGCGCATTTTGTTCAAGAATCAATAAGGATGATAGCGAAGAAGGGGCTTGGGTGATTTATGTGGATGGTTCAAGAGGAGCTCGGGATGTGGTGTTGGTATCGCTCTTGATCACTCCGCCAGGGGATTGAAAATGATTTTGGCTGTGAGGTTGGAGTTCAAGCTATCTAATAACGAGGCGGAGTATGAAGCATTCATCGAGGAATGCAAATGGCCATCGAGATGGGGGTCGTTAGATGGTTGTGTACATGGATTTCACCGCCCATAAGCAAGTTATGGGAAAGTTCGAGGTTAGGGAAGACAGAATGAAGAGGATGTTGAAGATACCGAGCTTTAGTGGGGAAGGTGAAAGAAATCAAGATATGTCAAGTCCGAGGGAAGAGAATGGCCTGGCGGATTTTCCGGCGAAGATGGCCGCCGGCCTTTGAGAATCAAGCCAAAGATCACACTTTTGATGGCAAAAGAAAAGTGTTGGGGTGGAGGTCGGAGAGATTGAGGATTAAGATTGGAAGTCGGCTATCATGGCCTATCTAAAAGAGGGGTCTTGCCAACAGTAGGCGTGAAGCACTGACCGAAAATTGGGCGACACGTTTTTGTATTATCTGAGACAAGTTATATAAGAGGGGATTCTCTATGCCTTTGTTGAGGTGTTTGAGTGGGAGAAGAGGGTATGTATGTGCCGAGAGAGATGCATGAAGGTTGTTGCGGGAATCACATGGGAGCAAGTGGTTTTGATGAAGAAAGTCCTGTGAGTCGGATACTTTTGGCCTTACCGGGGGGAAGCAGAAGTTTTTGGTAAGAGCATGTGAAAATGTCGATCCATGCACCTTGGTACATCGACGTGGAAGAGCTCATGACAATGAGCTCGCATGTCCTTTTGCGAAATGGGGAATTGATATTGTTGGTCCCTTTCCTCCGACTTCAGGTCAAAGGAAATTCTTGATTGTGGCAATCGACTATTTTAGCAAGTGGGTGGAGGCAGAGCCTCTTGCTAAGATAAATGAGGACGCGGTGATGAAATTTATTTGGCAAAACATAGTGTGTCAAGATGAACGCCCGCATCTTCATATCGATAATGGAACGCAGTCATGGGGGCGTAAACCGAGCTTGGTGTGAGGAATTGAAGATCAAGCAAAACTTCACATCGGTGGCCCATCCGCAGGCCAATGGGCAGGTGGAAGTGACTAACAGAATTCTTGTCCAAGGACTGAAAGCTCGGCTTGAGAGGGCAGGAGGATCATGGGTTCGAGAGCTCAGCTCGGTGCTGTGGGCTTATCGAACTAATCCGAAGCGAGGCAATGGGAGAGGCTCCGCTTAGTTTGGTGTATGGGATGGATCTTTGTGATACCAAAGCAGAGATTGGGATGGAAACACATCGGGTTTAGAATTTCGATGAAAATATTAATGAGTTGTTGATTCGAGAGGCATCGATACGATAAATGAGAAAAGTGAGATGGCATTTTTGCAGATGGAAAGGACACGAGGAAGGATCAAAGCAGCCTATGACAAGAAAGTAAAGAAAAGGGCCTTCCAGGTCGGTGACTTAGTTTTGAGAAGGTCAGATGCTAGCAAGAATAAAGGGAAACTAGATGTGAATTGGGAAGGACCACTTCGGGTAGTGAAGGCCGGGCAGAGGTGAGGTGCACGAGCCGGAAGAGATCGGAGGTCAAAAACTCCCGAAGGCTTGGAACAGCTTTGTAATTTGAAGAAATATCATTCCTAGAATAGAGGAATATCTGATGTAATCAATTTACTCGTTTTGAATGAAATGATTCGTTGCCCTAAATTATGAGTTTGGAAAATGGAAATGATAAAAAGTGACAAGTATTTGAGCTCACCGAGCTAGTCTCCAAATACTTGGGGCCACGAGGCCATGCGAGGATCTCAAGACGAGCCAACTTCTCTTTTGAAAGAAGACAAGCATTTGGAGCTCACCGAGCTAGTCTCCAAATACTTGGGGCCACGAGGCCATGCGAAGAGCCTCGGCCGAGCCGAGCCTTCCTTGATGAAATCGACAAGTATTTGGAGCTCACCGAGCTAGTCTCCAAATACTGGGGCCACGAGGCCATACGAGGAGCTTGGCACAAGCCGCCTTCTTTTGAAAGGAGACAAGTATTTGGAGCTCACTGAGCTAGTCTCCAAATACTGGGGCCACGAGGCCATGCGAAGAGCTCCTCGGCCGAGCCGCCTTCCTTGATGAAATCGACAAGTATTTGGAGCTCACCGAGCTAGTCTCCAAATACTTGGGGCCACGAGGCCATGCGAGGAGCTCGCAAGACGAGCGCCTTCTTTGAGAAGACAAGCATTTGGAGCTCACCGAGCTAGTCTCCAAATACTGGGGCCACGAGGCCACGCGAAGAGCTCGGCGCCGAGCGCCTTCCTTTGATGAACCGACAAGTATTTGGAGTTCACCGAGCTAGTCTCCAAATACTTGGGGCCATGAGGAGCATAATATGCCAATCTTTTTGTAAAAAAAAAAAAAAAACAAAACAAAACAACAACACACAAGAGTTCCGCACGACTTATCTAATTGCGCTCGAAGCCGTATTTTTACAAAACCAAACTATGATAAAAATAAACATCGGATCGTAGATCGAGAAAAGGAAATTGCAAAGAAACTTCATTGATCTTCCAAAATAATTACAAGTGCATAGGAAAAAATTACAAAAAGAGAATCGAACTCCTAAGCAGCAGAGGAGGAATATTTTCGTGTTCGTGTCATCCATGGAGATGGCCACGCCATCAATGAGTGCACAGGCCGGGATCATCATCCGGGATTTCTGAACTTGAGAAGGGCCTTCGGGAGGCCGAGGGGTGGCCGATCTCCGGGATCTCGAGAAGGACCTCCTGCCGGGAGGCAGGTGGAAGATAAAAGGAGCAGATAAAGATTCTATGAACTCCTCCACAGAGCAAGTGCTGAGACGCTCCGCCTCGTTAGAGAACACGGCCCTTGGGGTCAAGCAAGACCTTCTTGGGACCTCGGCGATCGAAGGGCCTGTGAGTGATATCGGCTCCTCGAGCCGACGCCACCGGGTCAAAAGCAGCTTACAGACTCCATGGCGTATACGTAGTTAACTTTAATAAATTCCCTGTAGCTCGTAAAGGCTTGCTTCACCCTCTCCCGAATAGCCCGAACTATTGAAGAGCCTTCTGGGGAGGTGAGGAAACTTTGGCGACTCAGCCTTCGATGCCCTCACCGGGTTTGATCGCAGATTAACAAAGGCAATGGATTTGAAGATCGCATTGCCGGGCCCCGTAGTTTTATCTTGGCCTCCATAGAGGCCACGGTAGCCTTATTGACCTCCTCCCCCCCTCAGATCGGCGATTCTCCTCTCGTGAGTTTAGTCTCCCGAGCACCGAATGAGCTCCTTCTTAGTATTGTTGAGCTCAAAGAACATTGGATGGATCAAGAAACCGACTTGAGCCCGGGAGATCGTACACAGCTAGTTGTGCCTCGCCTTCAATGATTCAGTGCATGAGCTCACCACCAAAGATCATTGAAGTTTTCCAAGGCAGCTTCGTCCGGTTCGGCATTGCTTGGACGCATCAATGGCAAAAGTTCCATCATTATTCTTCGTGACGGAGTTGCCCGTGAAAAAGGTCTGATTGGGTGTATGAATAGGAGTGCGGAAAGGAGAGAACATCGCAGGAGGAGCGGTGGTCTTGGCCTTCTTGGTTGCCTTCGCTACGGGTACTCAACATTCACCTCTGGGGTGAGGAGGTCGGATAAGAGGTTGAGCATCCGGGCTCGTGAGATCGCCATCACCGCAGAACCGTGACGTCGCCGTGAGGGAGTCCGACTTAGTGGCCCGGCAGCCTCGAGACCGATGAGGGTTGGATCGAGCCGGGGCAATTTGTTGCTCCTCGTTGTCCGGCATGACTATCTCGTGCCATAAACATATCTCGCACAAAGAGGAAAGATTAGTTGATGAGTAAAGGATCAAATAAATTAACTAAAAATGAATGATGACAATTACCAATGTCACAAGGCAAGGGGGCACGATGGAGCTCACCAAAGAGTATAGGAGTGATGGAGTTATGAGGCGAGAGAAGTCATACTTGACTAGGTAAGTTTATTTATTTGAGCTTGGAGGTCGGGAGACCGATCTCCTGGGGTTGTGTTTGGTTGAGAGGAAGAGTCCAGTCCAAGAAATAGGAAACCCCAAGCTCTGGGGAAGAAATGAAGAAATATCTATCCTTCCAAAATTTGTTGGATGAAGGATACTTGCTTAAAAATTGAGCATCACCGGAGGTAATGTAGAAAAGACCCTTAGTGGTCAAGCTCTTTATTTGGAATAGGCTTAAAAATAGTTCCCAGAGTGGGCTCTATTTCTAAGACTTAGTTAAAATGATGAATCCAAACCAAGATACGGAAGGAGTTCGAGCTAGTTGGTTAAGGGGTACCTGTGAGAACCCTGGACACCCCCTGTACCATGAACGGATGGATGAGAAACTGAGGCCGCCTCTATCCGCCCCGCAGCATGCTAGGCATGGGGGAGGTCTGGTTAGGTCGGGTGAGAACGGCCAGCAAAGAGAGTTTAAAGGTAGAAGGAATTTGAGCAGCTTCTTTTTATGGTTAAGAGATTGGAGGTCGAAAGGGTGGTTGATAAGCGTGAATTTTGCATGTGTTTTGAGGCGTATTTCGAGCTATAATGATAAGTAAACATGCATATACTGCGCTAAACGTTACATATTCACTCCTTGTGGAAAAGATATTACACTTTGCTTATTTTGTAGGAATTTCATGATATTTGAAGCTAATGAATAAGAATATGAGGAAAGCAAAGTGGAAACACGGAGAATTGAGTGGATATAAGAAAAGTGAAGCCTAAAAGAGCGAAAGTTGAGCGCTCACTTTAAAAGATAGGGCACACGGGTTGGGCGTGCCTCAAGACACCACCCGTGCACTCAGATAAGGATTATTGAGCGCAGATGGCGCACGGTAGCCCATGATGGCGCACCACCCGTGCGCCCCCAGAGAGTCGATTATTTCACCGGAGTGGCGCACGGTAGCCGTGGTCCGACGCACCACTCGTGGCGCCCACAGAGAGTTGGGGTATTCCAACAGGTGGCGCATGGGTAACCCGCGTGGGCGCACCACCCGTGCGTCATACTGAATCCCATAACTGGGCAAAGATTAAGCCCTAAACATGATGGGAGGTATAAAAAGGCTTTTTGGGGGGCACACAAGGGCATTTCGGCATTTTTGGGATCTATACACAAGACAAGAGTCAACTCTGGAAGGAGACATCAAGGAGACAATCGGGTTGCATCGGAGCTTGAGTAGAGATATTTGTGCATTTGGGAGTTGTATATCTTATGTTGAGTAGAGATGCTAGCATAGATATTTCAATCTACATTTTATATGCATCTCGAGATGAGGATAAAATAGCTTTTGTGATCGCCTTATAGAATATTGATAATAATGTGGCTTGATTAAATCGACAACAAGAAGATTATTAATCGAAACCTTAACTCGAAATCCATTTCATCATCTTGATACTTCTTTCATTTGTGTTATCTTATTCTTGTGTATTAGTGAGTGAAATTGTCTTAATCTCAAAACAACAACCATCAAATATTGATCGCCTAAATAAAAGTAAAACTATCTTCGCTCAATACTTAGCCTATTGATTTATTAGTCTCCGTGGATACGACCTTGCTACCCTATTCGATAACCAACATCGTACACTTGTGGAGCTAAAAATAAGGCGAACAAGTTTTTGGCGCCGTTGTCGGGACTAATACAATTTATGGTGCTAATATTGAGATAGATAGAATTATTCTTAATTTAGACATTTTTATTTATTTATTTTGTTTTAGTGTGACTTGAATTCCACATTATTTGACTTGTTTCTTCTAGTTTGGTCCGTAGTGCATGAACACGCGCTCTAGGCGGGGGACTTAATACCGCTCATACCTAAGCTTGAGGCTTTCGCGAGGAGAATCAAGCTACCACTAGACGAAAGCCGAAAGACAACATAATCCGATAATGGGGATTTGAATGAGTTACCAATACCGCCAAACAATGGTGCAAACGAGTTACCGAGCACGGTTCAACAAAGAAGCCATTCGTGATTACTTTCACCACAAACGAATCGTAATTACGTGGTATTGCCCATATTCCTATCAATGCCAACAACTTCAACTCAAACCGCACTAATCAATATGGTGCAACAGACCGTTTGGGGGTTTGCAAATCAAGATCCTAACTCTCACCTTGCGCATTTTATCCAAATATGCAATACGATCAAAATGAACGGAGTCTCAGATGACGCCATAAGATTGCGCCTATTCCCATTCTCTTTAAGGGATAAGGCGAGAAATTGGTTGGGTACTTTGACGCAAGGAAGTGTGAGCACATGGGACGAGCTAAGCCAAAAGTTTTTGTTTAAATTCTTTCCACCAAGCAAAACTTTGCAGCTCAAAAGTGAGATTACTCAATTCCGACAATTTGATTCTGAGCCTTTGTACGAAGCTTGGGAAAGATTTAGGGATATATTAAGAAGATGTCCACAACACGGCTTTCCGGAGGATCAACTGTAGGTCCCAAGGGGTGTAAGTGTAAGGTTTAGAAGGGGGGGTTGAATAAACCTTACCAAATTTTTGATTTAGTCCTTTTAAATCTACAGAGTTGATTCTACACAACTGTGTCCTTGATGGACAATAATTAGTCACTCAAGAGAGTTAATCTCTCAAATGCATCACCGAGCCGTTGATGGAGTAACTCACCTGTTGGCTATAATTTGACTCAATCGTGGTTTTGTTTTCAGCCGAAGACTTAACACCCTTAAGTTTGATTAAGCAAGATTTTAGAGCTTGATTTAGTACTTATAAGTTATCAAGTGGACATCAAATTTATCAGAGATATAAGTAGTTAAAATGCAAGAATTAAAGTGTGAAAAGTAAATGACACAAAGAAGTTTTTATAGAGGTTCAAGATGGGGTAATTCTTCTACTCCTCTCTTCTCCAACTCCCCGGAGGAATCCACTAAGTAATGATCGTTTACAAAGTGGTAATAGTCCGATACAAGTCTTGATCACAACAAATGACTTGATCCTTGGACTCGGGCCTGAGACGCCTTGATCACTCACCTGGCTTCTCGACAACTCGCCTTTCTTCACAGGCAGTACCGCTTGCTACTACAAACCACTTGCTCAAGCTCTTGGATTTGATCACGAAGCCCTCCAAAAGCTTAAGACTTGGTTCAACCTTGAACCTTTCTACAATCCTTCCCGAATGTAGACCCATTTTCTTCAAAAGTTTCCTCTTCAACTCGATTGAAGTTCTCTTCCTTCACAGTGAGTGTTGATTGATGTACTTTCAGAATGTAGGCTTGAGGATTGAGAATATTTCAGCTTTTTTGATATGTTTGTTTATCTCACATGTGTGTCATCCTTTTCTCAAACAAACTCTCTCAGCCTTTTATAGTGAACTTTCAAAAATTTGCCCATTGAAGAGATAGCTTATTTTTGAAAGTCACTTTGCAAATGTGGCTTGTCTTGTTGCGCTTCTTGGATTTGCCATTTCCTCGTATGAATTGTTCTTTCACCTTTTCGTAGTTCTCGACACTGGTGTAGTGCTTCCCATCGTTCATTCCTTTTGCACGCTTCTCGGGACCGAGCACCGAGAAAGGTGGTATGGAGATATTACTTGTTTAAGTAAATCTCTTGATTTTGCGGCAACGGTTCTTTTACAGCTTATCTCGACTTGACCGCATTTCCTTGCTTTCCCAAGTGACTTAGAGTCGCCTTCCAATCATGGATGACTCTTCCGTCACTTCAACTTGAGACTCGCTTCTCTTGAGTTGAGTTGACTTGACCGATGCTCCACTCACCGCATCTCACCGCTTCTCCAAGAGAGTTCCTGCCTACTCTTCTTTGCCATACACACTGCCTTGCAATGAGTCTTCCTTCAAGTCTTCATTGTCTTTGCATGTTAGGCGTAGCCGACTTAACTCACCTTGGCCTCGCTTCTTATTGTTACAATGCATTTTACAACAAGAAATGGGGTGCCAACTTTCTATTCTAAGTTTTACATGGTATTCATCAAAATCTAAACAATAAAATTCCTAACAATTTCCCCTTTTGATGATGCCAAAACTTAAACCATTCAAAAATGCAAACAAAGAAAGATACATACAGATAGTGTATTGACATAGAATGTATGCGCAGAATAGATCCGTTTATTGATCATATCATTCTTGTTCTTTTACACAATCACAAGGTGTATCGAGCACATATTTGTCTTCAACAAAAATAAAGAATTTATAGTTTTATTACGTAAGACTTACATTGTATGTATTTACAAAAAATACATGAAGCGGGTGGACAAAGAACACTTCATCTCCTTCATTGCCTCCTTCTCTCATCTTGATCAAGATCTTCTTTCTTCTTTCTTCTTTTTCGTCGTCACCGCTTTTTTTCTTCTTTCTCTCATATGCCTTCCTCGGCACCTTCATCTCTTCTTATTCTTTCCTCGTCTTTCCTCCCATAGCCGAGTTTGTCTTTGTTTTCTTCTTCTATTCTTTTTGCATACTCTGCTAGTTTTAGCCACTCGCAAATTCGCTTACTTGGTCAAGCCTTCCACCAAAGAGATCCCTCCTTTCTTTCCCCGGATCCACATATTCGATGTTTTTGGGGCAGGCCCAGGTCCAAGCTTCTTCCTCCACTATCGCTTGTTCCTCTACCTCCGGGCGATATATCAGACGGGTCTTCTTCTTTCCAAATTGAGTGACCAAATGAGTGACCAAAGCAGAGTGACTACCGCAGAGTCACCTCGTCACGCCTTCTTCACATAACGTGAGACCCTTTTCCCAAAGATAAGTCCAAGCTTGAGCCAGGCATATTTGCAAAGTATCCCTCGATTCGAGCGCCTTAAATTCATCAACGATCGTGGCTCGTCTCCGACATCCGAGATGGCATAGGTGTCTCTCGCTTCACCGGAATGCCTCCATGTTCTTTCAAGATGTTCATAACCCTGGCATCCATTCTTCCTTCCACTTCCTTCATCCCCGCTTCAATTGTTTTTTCTTTTCACCATAGATACAAAGCAGAGTGGTGGAGTGGCGAGTCACGGGAGTTTGTCGCTTATAATGTCAATCGTGACAGACCTTGTTGGGGGGTTTGTGCAATCATCAAAGTCACATCCGCACGACCCTTCCCCTCAACAAGCTTTCCTTTTTCTCGTTTCAAGACTTCCTCACCGATTTTTCCTTCTCACCGCTTCCTTTCTTCTCTTCAGATTTTAGCGCTTTGAGGTATTCCTCTTCCCCTTTTCGCATCATCAAATGATAGAGAACCCCTGTGGAACATGCCGCAAGCATGAAGTCGAAGTCTTCGATGGTCGAGTTCGCTCGAAGTCCGCCGCGCATTGCAGATGCAAAGACGGAATTCGGATCGAGTGGCGTTGATTCTCACAAATCGCCTTCATCTCCCATGAGAAGGCTGGAATTTTCTAGTCATGTGTTCTTCCAAACGTCGAGATCATTTGTATTTCGCTTCACGCAGCAGCCTTTATCTCGGCAAAGGTGAGCTTCATGCATATGCTCAACGTGTTCTCTCAAACCTTCGCTTTTGCATCAAGATTTTCACTTCCATACCAAGCCTTGTTGAACAATGTCCTCAAGAACCGACTTGTTCCACACGCATTGTTTGTCGTTGTTGCCACCATTCCCATATTCTCGACGCGTGATGCCTCTCAAGTCTACCGTAAGGTTGGCATCTCTCGTTGTCCAGCCTCATGTCCAAAGAGGCTCGATGCCTCTCCATCCTTTCAACCTCAAAGAAAGCCGCCTTGAACACTTCTAACTTCACCGATTCTTCAAGGTAGCCGATGGCCATACATCATCAAAGTCATAAGCAATGGGACAATGGTGCCTCGATGAAAAGACGGAGTCTGGTTCCGTGATAGCGCGCTGGCGCCATTCTCTCGACTTCTTCATGGAGGTCGGGTACTTCCAGAGAAAAGGAAAGGATTCTATGAAAGATTCATCACCGCCCACCGGGATTTGTTCGGCGATGAGCGCGCGTGGAAGTTCTTTTTTTGAGGAATCGACCGCCGCAGCCTTGAGGGGCCGCGCGCAGGGTCTCGGTTCACCGGGTTTTGCTGAAGAGACCCGCTTGCCGAGCCTCACTGCCTTAATGCCTTCGTTGGTCTTACCGATTTTTCCATTTCAGAGATCGTCCTCGGCCTTATCGGTTGGCCATCGGGACGATGATGAGATTTCCATTGGTGGCTCATCATCAAAGTTAAAAGTTTGACGAGTAGTCTGGGATCGATTTGCTCGTGCTTGAACATCCGCACCGAAGTCTTTTGATTTGTCATGGGGGATGATCAGCCTTCTTCTTCTTCGCTTTCCGATCCCGTAAAAGTGACATCGATTATCCCGGGAATCATGAAGTGCGCTTTATCTCCTTCTCGATGGGTCGATGATAGCAGTAAGCGATGTTCTCTACTTCAACCTTTCTTTACCCCGGAAGTCTCAACCTCCCGTGGCCTTCGCACTCCAAAGCAGACTCACCGCAGCCGAGGCTCTTGGTCCTCCCTTTCGACGCTGTCACTGCCTTAGTGGTCTTCTACAAAGGGCATCCATTGAGTCTCAACCCCATGGATTGCACTTTCATCGCCTGCAGTGTTAACTCCCGTGGTCGTTCCTTTCGTGCTCGATCGCATCAGCCAGTTAGTCATTAGCCTTCGAAAGCTTGGCATCTCACCGAGACAGCCTCAATCGTCCGAGGCCGTTGATGGCAACTTGTTGTTCTTCTTGTGTTTGAGTTTTCTCCTTCGCCTCCTTTATTCGCTAGGAGTCATCGCAAGATCCTCCAACCTAGCCGCAGCTGGGAGGGAGTTTTCCTCACCGGGCGCACCACCGAGTGACTTGAATGGGGTCACTCGCCTCCGCACTCCCGTTGTTTCTTTTGAATGTTCACCGCTTGGGGCAGGTGGTAGAACACCTTCAATCGTGGTTGGCTCGACCGGGGTCCCCGTTGTCCCAGCTTTCATCACCAAGTCCCTTATCGCTTTCTTCCGAGTGAGCTGGGAAGTGGTGGCAAGAACAACAGCTGGCGATTTGTCGACCACTCCCATTGATCAATTTCAACCGTGGTTTCGAGGACTCTCCGGTCCCTCCATCAATCTTTGCTCGTGAAGGATTCTCGACTTGTGCAATGCTTGCCGCATTTGCAACTCTTCTCAGAGCAAAGAACATTCTCCCGATCCTCATCATTGTCGAGAAGACATCAAGGAGAGGATGTGTGTGTTCTGGGTGCCGAGATAGGCGCAGATGCTTGCCTTTCTCGTGCCTCGCCTTCCTCAGCCTTTTTTCTTTCTCTCCTTGTCCTTGTAGATCTCGCAGATGTCCGTGGCAAAGCTTGTCTTCATCCGTGAGCCGGGAGCACAAAGAGTTAATCCAAGGAAATTTAGCAGCCTCCTCTTCTTCTTTATGAACTCGTGTCTTTGAACTGCTCTCGACTTGCTCGCCTTTTCCATTTCTCCACTCACGCAGACGATTTTGATGTCCGGGTAAGGTGGAGATAGGATCATTACATCACTATCCGCTCCGCGTTCTTCTTTCAGGCTTCACCGCGGTGAACTACAACAGTGTCTTCAGTTGCCTTCGCCGACGCTTCAAACAGATTTGGTCGTTTCATCAATTACATCCGAGACTCTACTTCTCCAAATAGCCTCCCAGATTCGCTTCTAGCCGAGTGGTCGACTCACCGGGGTTTCTCCAAATGAGTTTTGATAAGTCGTCTTCGCCTCCTTGTTTGTACCGCAGGGATTTCTCGGCTTGAGACGGCGTCTTCTCGAGTCTTGAGCGGCGGGGCCTGGCCGGTGTCTTTTTCTCGAGGAGTTGGCCGTCGCGGCTTCTTAGTTCTCCTTTCCTTTTTGACGATCGGAGAAGGCGTATTTGTGAGTCCTTCTCGATCGCCGCAGCAGGGCAGGAGACACTACCGGGGCGGGGCAGTGACACGCAGGGCATGAGCATGTTTCGTTTTCTTTTCACGCAGGGGCAGTTAGCTTCTTTTCTTAGTACCGCAGGAGCAGCCTTTCTTCTTGGCCGAGAGGAACAACAGATCTTCGGGTCACCGATTCCCTCACTCAGTGTCGCTCTCTGGCGTAAGCTCGCTTCCGAGCGCCGGAGAGGTTTGCTCAACATCCTCTTGTTAACATGGAATGCCTTCTCATGTCTAAGAGGGACTCCTTTCACCTCCAAGAGTCGGCCAATCACTAGGCCATATCCTGTGGATCCTCCAAATGAGCCATCTTCTTTGAAGGACTTGTTCCCCACGCTCGGGCAGAGTCCACGCAGACAAACTCAGCCCAGCTTTATCTTCTTTTCTTCGATGATTGCAGCCATTACAATCAGCCTTTGTTTTTGACAGCTTGGTCAAAGTCGCCAAACTTGATGTCGATACATTTGGCAACTATGTCCAACAACTTTGTGATAATCCCCGAGCAAAGTCGGGCTTGGCTATTTTTTTCCATGCATCACCCAAGTTTACATCAGCCTTCTTTAATCTCGTATGCTCCTTCGGCCGGGTAGTGAGCAATATTCACCAAATCTCGCGAGATAGTCACCGCTTTCCGTGAATGATGACTTGATTCCTTCATCGTGAATCTCAAAGATTCACGAGAATTGGCGACTTCCTCCACGTAGGTCATCGGATATTCTAACGTTAGAAACGGTTTTAGTCCGGTCATTTCCAACTTCTCAACGATTTTCTTCACTAGGTGTCGCCGACTCGCTTTCATCATTCCACAAAATCCACCGTGAAACCCGTGGATTTGCTTTCCTAACTTGGTGAAGTCATAAGTTGGTGCCATTTCTCAGATTATATCAAGGAAAACTCAAATTGATTTGAAGGTTGATAGGGTTTCGAGAGTATTTTGCCTTTGCTTTTGAGAGAAAGAGATTAACAGCTTTAGAAGTGTGAGAGAGAAACGGATTTAAAATGGTTTAAATATGGTTTATGAAAGGACGTATGGTGGTTTTTGAAATGTGATCGAAATCAACGGCTTGATTTCGTGACGCCTATTGAGCATTTCATGTCTCGATTTAATGCGACAAAGATTTATATCCAATCATAAGCTTGGTGTGCGCCTTTATGTCCGTGACACATCATCATTATGCCGACGTATTCCTTAAAACATTCCCGCATTTTGTCATTTTGCTCATAAGTTATTCACCTTATCCCTTAGCCGATTTAACTCTACTTCTCACAGCTTCTTAGTGACTCAAACCTATCACCGACTTGTAGTCAGTTTCTTCCGATATAAATGACGCATCGAAGCCGATTTTTCTCTCTTTTTCACCCCTTTTCTGCTCCATTTCTCTTCTTTGATTTGTCCGAGTGTCACCACCAATTAGCCCCAACTCATGCTTGAGTTCTTCAAATCTTGACTCACATAGTGGTTTTGTGAAGATGTCACCTAGTTGTTTATCGCTTGAGATATATTCCAGTGATGATGTCCTTCTTTTCAACATGATCTCTTATGAAGTGATATCCGACATCAATATGTTTTGTTCTTGAGTGTAGCACAGATTTTGAGTGATTGTAATTGCACTTGTGTTATCACACATGATTGGAATTTCTTTTCTTCAACTTCATAGTCTTCTCACCACTGCCTCATCCATAGACTTGGCACAACACCGCCCAGCCTATGTATTCGCCTCACCGTAGAGGTGGCTATTGAGTTTTGCTTTTGCTAAACCAGAAATCAGCCTATTTCCTAAAGATTTGACATATGCCTCAAGTGCTCTTCCCGTCCACTCGTGATCCAAAGATAGTTTAATCAATAACCAATTAGCTTGAATCCTCCTTCCTATGGATACCATAGCCCTACTTCTTGGCTTCCTTTCAAGTATCTCAATATTCTCTTAGTCAGTCATATGGTTTCTTTTGGAGCAGATTGAAATCTTGCACATACACCTACATCAAAGGTGATGTCCGCCCGCTTGCCGTGAGATAGAGCAATGATCCAATAAGTGCTTTGTATCTTGTTTGATCTACTGTGCTTACCATCCGCATCCATGTCCATTTTGATCGATGTGTTCATTGGTATTTTTACGTAAGACTTCTCCTCCATACCAAACTTCTTCATTAAATCTCTCGTGTATTTTGTTTGACTTATGAAGGTTCCATCCTTCACTGCTTCACTTGGAGTCCAGGAAGTTAATGTCGCCTCTCCCATCATGCTCATTTCAAATTTACTTTGCATTTGAGGTTTGAGAACTTTTCATACAGCTCTTTGTTAGTGGATCCAAAAATGATGTCATCCACGTATATTTGAACAAGCAAGATACTCTTTTTTTTGTCTTGGATTCTCAAAAGTGTTCTATCTACTTTTCCTTTGTGAATCCATTTTTAGTTAGAATTGTGACAAGGTATCATACCATGCCTCGGGGTGCCTCGCTTCAATCCATACAGGCTTTTTTGAGTTTGTATACCTTATCTCCAAGAGTCTTCTCGCTCAAATCCTCGGAGGTTGTTCAACATACACTTCTTCTTCCAATAAACCATTTAGAATGCACTTTTACATCCATCTCGATATACAATGAAATTCTTGTGAGTCGATAGGCAAGAAACATCCTTATAGCTTCCAATCTTGCTACAGGGGCAAATGTTTCATCAAAATCTATCCCTTCTTCTTGGCAATATCCTTTCGCTACTAGCCTTGCTTTGTTTCTTACCACGTAACCTTCCTCGCTCATCTTATTTCGAACACCCATTTGGTTCCAATAACATTTTGATGTATGGGTCTTTGCACTAATTCCCATACTTTATTTCTCTCAAACGATTCATTTCTTCTTGCATAGCCAATCCAATGTGTGTCGCTCCAATGCTTGTGACACATCTTTGGGCTCTATTTATAGATGAAGCATGTGAACATGGCTTCTTGTTGAGTTCGATCTTGTTTTGACACCTTCTCTTATATCTCCAATGACAAGTTCTCGTGGATGGTCTCTCACCATCTTACATCAAAGTTGGAGTAAGTTAGTCGGATTCGCCGACTTGCACTGTGTTGCCGTGGTCGCCTCTCTCGTAATCACTTAGCCGCAAATTTTCCAGCTTGTTTTTGAGATTCAGCCTATCTCATCTTCTTTTGAATTGATAATTCCAACTTCACTTCAAAGATAGTGACTCTTCTCAGACGGTTGATGATTCAAATTTTATCACCGACTCTTCAATGTCTTCTCCATTTATATTTCGCTCATCAAATACCACATGAATGGATTCTTTCGCAACCATAGTCCTTTTGTTGAGTATTCAGAGCTTTGCTTTCACCGAGTATCCTAAGAAGATACCTTCATCGCCTTTAGCATCAAAAGCCTTTAGATTGTCTTTGCCATTGTTGTGGATTTAAGATTTGCATCCAAATATTCTCAAATATGCAACATTTGGTTTTCTTCCAAAGATCTCATAGGGGTCTTTGTTAGCTTTCTATTTATCATACATCTGTTGAGTGTAGCAAGCAAGTCAGGTTGATTGCTTTCAGCCCAAAATCTTTTGGTAACTCGTCTCGCCTAACATGGTCCTTGCCGCTTCTTTTGAGGGTTCTATTTCTTCTTTTCGCAACTCCATTCTCACGCGGGGAGTCATTGTCGCCGATAGTTCATGACCAATACCATTCTCAATACAACATCGAAGTTATTATTCCATTGACAAATTTAGTTTCTCTCGTCCGATCTTATTTTGATAATGGTTTGACTCTTCTCGTTTTAATCCTTTTCATCACCGTGGGTAGTTTTTGTAGAGTTTCTTTCTTCTTACACATGAATATTGTCCATGTATATCTTGAGTAGTCATCTACTACCACCAAGGTGTATTTCTTTCCACTTATGTCGGCCGATTCCACGGGCCAAATAGATCCATACGAAGCAGATGCAATATTCTTTGTTGAGGATGGGCATGTCTTTTTTTTCAATGACGACTTGATTTGTTTTCCCCCTTCGACATGCGCCACATATACTCTCCTTCTTGATATCGAGTCCTGAAGTCCTTCCACAAGATGACTTTTGCCGCCTTGTTAATTGTTTTGAAATTCGTGTGACTCATTTTTTGTGCCACAACCAACTTGATTCAGCTTGTACTTTTTGCTAAGAGATTGTGTGCCGGGTGTTGCAGCTTGACCAATCCACCACATACATATTTTTCGTCTACATCCTTGCAAAGACCACTTCATTTGATTCAATATCTTTGATTTGGCATATACCCATGTTGAATCCAACATTGTAGCCTTTGTCACGCAGTTGATCGATGCTCGAAGTTGAAGTTGAGTCCTTCAACATATGCAACATCCGTGATTTCTAATCCATTCCTCTTGATGGATCCAATGCCTCTTATTTCACCAGAGCTTCATTTCCTCCAAATATGACTTTTGCTCCTTTAACTTCCTTGAATTTTGACAGATTTTTCTTATTTCCTCGTCATATGTCCGGGAATGTACCACTATCCATGTACCAGGTTCCTCGCACTCACTGCTCGAACCCGCAATCAAGGAAATTAGTTTTAGGTACCCATACTTGTCCTGGGTCCCGAGGGGTTAGAATTGTAAGATGATCCAACCAACCTATAGCCAAATGATTTGACTCTAAGGGGTTGCCATCTATCGCTGCCATAATCATAATTAATCCCGCAAATTGCTTGGGGATTCTGTGTTCATACAAATTGCCTCTTTTGTCTCAGATGATCGCATACGTGTTTTAGCAATTGCCTTTCTTGGGTAATTGTGGTGTCTTTGAGTGTAGTGCCTAGGTGCATTTGTGTGCCGATGAAAGCTTTTATGCTTTTGGAATGGCCTTTTGCCGAGTTGTAGGCCTTTGCCATTTGGGCTTATATTCCATAAGTCTATGCCGATGGTTCACATTATTCCAATCACTTGGCTTGGATATTTTCTACCATTCCCATCATATGTATTTCTTTTATGGATTTTTGGGGTTTTTGGTAGCTCGCTTCTTCTTTACAAAGTGGTAAATACCGTATACAAGTCTTGATCACAACAACCGACTTGATCCTTAGGACTCACCGAGACGCCTTGATCACTCACCGGGCTTATCGTGACGACTCAGCCTTTCTTCACAGGCAAACCGCTTTGCTACTACAAGCCACTTGCTCAAGCTCTTTCGATTTGATCACGAAGCCCTCCAAAAGCTTAAGACTTGGTTCAACCTTGAACCTTTCTACAATCCTTCCCGAATGTAGACTCTTTTCTTCAAAAGTTTCCTCTTCAACTCGATTGAAGTTCTCTTCCTTCACAGTGAGTGTCGATTGATGTACTTCAGTAATGCAGCTTGAGGATTGAGAATATTTCAGCTTTTTCCGATATGCTTGTTTATCTCACATGTGTGTCATCCTTTTTCAAACAAACTCCTCGCCTTTTATAGTGAACTTTCAAAAATTTGCCCGTTGAAGAGATAGCTTATTTTTGAAAGTCACTTTGCCGTTGGCTTGTCTTGTTGCGCTTCTTGGAATTGCCATTTCCTCGTATGAATTGTTCTTTCACCTTTCGTAGTTCGACACGGTGTAGTGCTTCCCATCGTTCATTCCTTTTGCACGCTCCCGGGACCGAGCACTCCGAGAAAGGTGGTATGGAGATATTACTTGTTTAAGTAAATCTCGATTTCTATGCAACGGTTCTTTTATAGTTATCTCGACTTGACCGCATTTCCTTGCTTTCCTGCGTGTGACTTGAGTCGCCTTCCAATCATGGATGACTCTTCCGTCACTTCAACTGAGACTTGGCTTCTCTTGAGTTGACTTGATCGATGCTCCACTCACCGCATCTCACCGCTTCTCCAAGAGAGTTCCCTCTACTCTTCTTTGCCATACTCATTGTCTTGCAATGAGTCTTCCTTCAAGTCTCGCTTGTCTTCTTGCATGTTAGGCGTAGCCGACTTAACTCCGCCTTGGCCCGCTTCTTATTGTTACAATGCATTTTACAACAAGAAATTGGGGTGCCAACTTTCTATTCTAAGTTTTACATGGCATTCATCAAAATCTAAACAATAAAATTCCTAACATCAACAACTATGTTTCTTTTACAATGGTTTAATGGGGCAAACGAGGGCCTTTGTTGATGCCGCAGCGGGAGGAGCATTGTTGGCAAGGTTTCCACAAGATGCCTTAAATCTTCTTGAGGAAATGGCCATGAACAGTTACCAATGGCCACCTGGAAGATCCAATGTACAACGAGTAGCCGAAATCTCAGATTCGCACTTATCAAAACATTGTCGGCACAAGTAGCGGCTTTGACAACTCAATTGAATGTATTTACAAAGGGGCCGTAAGTGTACGAGCACGGTAGTGAAGCTCTTCTATATCCGATGGAAGAGGTAAATTATGTGAATAACCGAATTTCAGAATTTCTGAATAATTCAAACCCAACGCACTACCATCCAGGGTTGAGAAATCATGAAAATTTTTCCTATGCAAATACAAAGAATGTGTTACAACCTCCACCGGATTTAATGCTTCAAGTGGAGGCTGAATGGATGAGGCAAATCGTCGTTGGAAGATGTACTCACCTCTTTCATAAATCAATCTAATGCTTTCATGAATGACACGGCGAGCCGCCGATAAGCAAGACCTTAGGATGGATAAGTTAGAACAACAAGTGACAAGCTCAATAAAGAACTGAAACTCAAATGGGTCAATTGGCTGCAATTGTGGGGAGTCAACATCAAAAGGGTCAATTTCCAAGCAACACGGAGGTCAACCCGAGGGAACATTGCAATGCTATCCATGTGTGGGGTGGAAAAGAGAATGAAGAGTCCGAAAATGCCGATATTGGTGTGATGTCGTAATCACGCACGCCTGTATCAATGCACGACCAAATCGTGTGTGTTGCCGAGCCTACCATCTAAATTCAGAAAATAATAAACGACGCCAAGGCAATATGAAAGTTAAAGGATGAATCGAGCAACAATTAGATAAACAAAAAGAGCCAAGAAACGTGAATCGTATCCTAAATCTAATTTGTCAAATATAATATTCCTCTTCCTTTCCCGATTGTTTCACAAGACTAATTTGAATAATCAATTTGCTAAATTTGTGGGCATGTTTAAAAATTGCACATTAATGTTCCTTTTGCGTAAGAATGAAACATATGCCAAATTATGCAAAGTTTTTAGGGTTTGATGTCCAACAAGAACAAATGGGCAGAGAATGGGATTGTCAACCCGACGGAAGAATGTAGCGCACTCATACAAAGGAAAATACCGCAAAAGTCGAAAGATCCGAGGAGTTTCACTATTCCTTGTACAATAAGGCGATATTTCCTTTGACAATGTACTTTGTGATCTAGATCTAATATCAATTTGATGCCGTCCGTTCCTTCGTAAAGCTTGACTCGTAGCAGGTTGAGACCATCTATCGTCACATTACAACTCGCATGATAGATCACTCGTGAATCCAACAGGATACTAGAAGATGTGCTTATAAAAGTCGATAGATTCATATTCCCTGTGGATTTTCTAGTGTTGATATGAATGAGGATTGTGACACCCTCTTATATCGGGATGTCCATTTTTGGCAATCATGAAGCACTAATAGATGTGAAGAAAGGGAGCTTACATTACAAGTTGATGATGAGCGTATTTCATTTTCCATTTTTCGAATGTGAAAGACATGATGATCTTAATGGTTGTAAAACAACAACAATTGCTAATTCATGTACTCAAGCTAATAGCTTGAATAATTGTATGCATTCTAAAGATAATATGCAGGATTATCAATGAAGAAGAAGGAAAGGCACAAAAAGCCCGATGTTGAACCAAGAGCGCACGCACTCATTCGCACGATGAAAAGGAGAACACATGGATAGTTGACAAACATGAAAACCTCCTTTAGTAATGATCAAGGGAGTGTAAGTCCAAGTGAGCGGGATTGGCATGGAAAATCGCACGATGAGGTGACAGCCTCATTTCGCAAAGATCATAATCGGAATTAAAAGGCCAAGCTAAAGACGTTAAATATAGCGCTTGTTGGGAGGCAACCCAACGTTTTTTTTTTGTGTGAATTCCATTTTTGTGTGTGTTTAGTTTCAAAATTTGTGTGATTTGAGTGCTTTGATATGTGTGTTTTTATTAATGAGTGTGATTTGTGTGTTTTGTTGCATTTTTTGTGTGTTTTTTTTAAAAAATACCTAAATTGTCAGACAAAGACGCACGGGTAGCCCGTGCGCTGGCACCCCACCCGTGCGCCCGCAGAGAGTAGAGGAATTTGCCGGGTGGCGCACGGGTAACCCGTGCTCGACGCACCACCCGTGCGCCCCGCAGTAAGAGGCTTAAATATGACAGCTTTTAAACCGCCTTCTTCTTCAAAATCCCACAAATCGCGCCCACTACCCCCCAAACTTCATTGCCTTCGAAATTTCTTGCAAATTCTACTTAAATTCGCCATTTTAATCTCTTCCCATCACAATTCAACTTCACTTTACGTTGAATTCAAATTTACTTGAAGAATTGTGAGCACAAGCACCAGGGTTCAAACCTTCCACTTCGAGTTTAATTTAGAGAATTCCTAGTAAGAACACCGCTTTCTCTTTGTCAATTCGTTGTCAATTATGTATTAGGAGCATGATAGGTGTTTATTTTGATATTTTTGCTATGAATTATGTGAATTATTCTTTGAGGCAAATTATCAAACACCTTGTGGGCTTGTGTAATTGAGGAGATTTAGATGAATTGTTGGTGAGTAGGCATGGCCAATGATTGTTTAAGCTAATACTTGTCTAGAATGGCCATAATTTTTGTTTGCTTGGGGTAGTTGATCGATCAAAAGTAACGGGCAAGTGAATTTGCATCACCCAATATGTTAGCTTTAATCCCCTATTTTGGTTGCCATTGATGATATTGGGATGCTAATGAAATGTATTTCGTATAAACTCTTCATGGCCGATAAAAGAAACCCCTGGGTGGAAGGAGACGCACGCTGGACGGCACAACGCCAAGTGGCACCGCCGAAGTCGACCAAAACAGCCTGGGGCATATGGGGTAAACTTGACAAATGCCGATGATATGAGCGATGGAATCGCTTGATCGGTCGCCAAATAGCTCCATCTCGCTTATGCCGACGATGATTGTACCCAAACTTTGGGGATACATGAGGACGTGTGGCGTCTTTTTCGCCAAGGTAGGATGGACGAACTTCATGAGCCGAAGGTGGCCGACATTCAAAAAGATACATTGGAGTTCTTGAGTATCGTGGAAGTATTTCAAACAAGCGGGACTTTGAACCGTATATGATAAAGTTTCAGCTTGGGAATGTCCTGAGACAACTGTCTATGACTCGCTTGAACACCATTTTCGAGGTCCCAACAAATGCTCGCACTCCGCCCGATGCCTCATTATGATCAATACGACTGAGAATGCTTGTGGAAACACCACAAACGGGCCGATGTTGTATGCCGCGCTGACCGCCAAAGCCTCATGGATCCTAATCCGCTTTTTCAGATATTCAACGCGTGATCGCATCCTTCGTGGTTCGCCCGAGAAAACATTGGAGGTATGACGACTAAGGAACTTTATCTCCTTTGGTGTATGGTTACAAACACCCCATACAACATCGTTGTCAATTTTGCCGAACAAATCGAACAGCTTAGCTAAAGTGAAGCGGGGGTACGATTTCTATAGGGGGCCTCATTACCCCTATTGCCCGACATTTCAATGTTGATTTCCGAGGCTTGAGCCTATCCCGGCAAAGACGGTTAATTTGGCATCGTTGCACCATATGAAGTTCATAGCGAATGAAGACAATGATTGGTGCTTCTACAAAAGAAAGGTGCTTCATTTCCGTTGCCTAACCCGCCATACACCACGGTCGAGATATTGACGGACACCACCAACTTCCTCATGAACTCCGACGCACACAACCGAATTACCGAGGCTATAGAGGCAAGAAAGCGCCGCAGAGTCGGGCGTTTCGATGAGGAGGATATGGTGGCGGAGGAGGATGCTTTCATGGCCGAGACATGGGATGGAACCTCATCACCCCCAAATTGGGTATGATATACCCGAGTCCTCACACGGAGGCGATTACCCCGACATTCTCAAAGTGGGGATCGTCCCGGCCCTTCTCACAGCTGGAGGACCCAAAGACGGCACCGATTTTCAAGACATGTTTTATGCGTTTGGGGAGAACTTGAGGCGGCAAGAAGAAGAGTTGAGGCGGCAAGGAGAGGATTTGAGGCAACATAGGGCTGATTTTCTCGCTTAGCGAGCGATCGGAGCGGCGCCCGAGGAGACGTGGCAAGTGCTCCAACAGCCTACAAATGTGGCATATTTCTCAAGGCCACTTCCCACCACCGCCGCAGTTGATTCGTATATCCCCACTTTTTGTTATTGAAATTCTATTTTTCCCTTAGACACTATAATTTCATTCAATTTTGGGGGAGAGATAGTATTTTAATACATGAAAAGTGTGGATACAAAAAAAAACAAAACAAAAAAATTCATGCATTTGTGTTTTCATATAGTTGCATTAGAGCATTCTAGGTTGCATTTGCATTAGAGCACGTTTATAGCTTTAGCACGTCTATTGCTTTAGTAGTGGTTAGAGAGTGTGTTGACCGAGCATGGTGCAACTTGTTGTTTGTGTGTTGATTGAAAATTCATATTGTTGGGATTAGATGTCGCTTATGGATTGATTGAGCATTGAATAGATAACTTTGAGCATGTTGATATGAAAACTTGGTGTGATGCTTTGAATTACATTTTGACAATCCCGTGAGCTTTGAGCCTTTATCGCTTATATCTTGTGCAGTCTTGTTGTAATTTGAGTGTATCATTCATGTTGATTAAAATTCTAGAACTTGCTTGGGTATCTCTCACAAGGCCACATGTGTATGTGAATTGTGAATGTGATTAAAGGCCATCTTTGCTAGCCTTTCATGCCTTTTGCCTACCTAAAAATGTGAAAACTCCTAGTTAGCCAAGTTGAGCCTATAGCCTATTTCTTTGATAACCACAAAATTTAACCTTGATCTTACTATATTTCCATCACCTTAAACTCGAATGTATAACGTTGAGTAAAAGGGGAATGAACGAGGTTGAATGGGTGGGAATTGAAAAATAGATAATTGGGCATACTTGGTTAAATGGAATAAAAAGAGGAAGGAAAGATGTTGAAAATGCACAAATGAAAAAAAAAAAGATTGACAAGTTGATAAACTTGGGGGCGAAGGATTGTGAATGGAGGTGATTCTCAAAAGAAAAGAAGGAAATGGAGATAAATGAAGTTGATAAAATGAGGGATGATTGAGTAAAGCATATGGGATTGTAATGAAAATGATTGATATGCTCATCGGTCTATACACTCGAAGTTTGAGTCACTTTATCCAAAAATTTCCTACCTAAACCAAAGAGCCTTCATTACAACCAAATGAGAAAGTCCTTTATGATTCACAAATTGCATACACTCGTGGTGAGATATGAGACAAATTGCAAGTTCTATGGTAATTTTGCGACATCGAATTGATTTGAGCGTAAACACGCCCTATAACCTCGTGAGATGAGAGTATACACTTAACTTTGAGAGTTGATTCAGAGCATTTCACTTTGTTTTATTTGAGACGTGTTCTTTGATTAGATATTTGAGGCTTGATTGAGTTGTACCGCATTCATGACTTAACAATTTGGATTTTCTTGTAGATTCTGGTGCGCCGTTATCTTTATCTCCCGTTGTGCTTTATCGAGTTCTAAATATTGTTGATCGACGGTCAACAGCTTAAGTTTGGGGGATTTTGATAAGCGTGAATTTTGCATGTGTTTTGAGGCGTATTTCGAGCTATAATGATAAGTAAACATGCATATACTGCTTAAACGTTACATATTCACTCCTTGTGGAAAAGATATTACACTTTGCTTATTTTGTAGGAATTTCATGATATTTGAAGCTAATTGAATAAGAATATGAGGAAAGCAAAGTGGAAACACGGAGAATTGAGTGGATATAAGAAAAGTGAAGCCTAAAAGAGCGAAAGTTGAGCTGCTCACTTTAAAAGAAAGGGGGCACACGGGTTGGGCGTGCTCAAGACACCACCCGCGCACCCTCGTATAAGGATTATTGAGCCGCAGATGGCGCACGGGTAGCCCATGATGGGCGCACCACCCCGCGCCCTACAGAGTCGATTATTTCACCGGAGTGGCGCACGGTAGCCGCAGGTTCGACGCACCACCCGTGCGCCCTACAGAGAGTTGGGGTATTCCAAGAGGTGGCGCACGGTAACCCGCGTGGGCGCACCACCCGCGGCTCAGACTGAATCCCATAACTGCAAAGATTAAGCCCTAAACATGACGGGAGGTATAAAAAGGCTTTTTTGGGGGCGCACACAAGGACATTCTCGCATTTTTGGGATCTACAACACAAGACAAAAGTCAACTCTTGGAAGGAGACATCAAGGAGACAATCGGGTTGCACGAGCTTGAAGAATCTGAGATATATCGAGATTGTCGACGTTCCTAAGTTTTCTTGCTTATCTTTTAGTTTCAATCTTTTAGTTTCATTTGTAATGACTTTGAACACTTTGTGTGTAAGTTGTTTAATCATGTGTAGCTAAACTCTTGTGATTTCCGGGTTTTAAAAAGAGATTAAAGAACTCTTGTGGATGTTTTAATCTTGGTTGAAGTTATTATCTTGAAGCCTATTTGAGTACTTTGAGCTTATTCTTGTTTTATCACTTGGCCAATGGCTTAACATGTTTGATATATTGATTCATAATTCAAGAGATGAGTTTCAATATTAGATCTTGAGTACTTGACACGAATATTTGCATGAATCGAGAGATTTGTGAATGTTTGTGAGGACATTTGATCTTTTGTGCATTTGGGAGTTGTATATCTTATGTTGAGTAGAGATGCTAGATAGATATTTCAATCTATATTTTATATGCATCTCGAGAGGGAGGATAAAATAGCTTTGTGATCGTCTTATAGAATATTGATAATAACGTGGCTTGATTAAATCGACAACAAGAAGATTATTAATCGAAACCTTAACTCGAAATCCATTTCATCATCTTGATACTTCTTTCATTTGTGTTATCTTATTCTCGTGTATTAGTGAGTGAAATTGTCTTAATCTCAAAACAACAACCATCAAATATTGATCGCCTAAATAAAAGTAAAACTATATTGGCTCAATACTTAGCCTATTGATTTATTAGTCTCCGTGGATACGACCTTGCTACCCTATTCGATAACAAACACCGTACACTTGTGGAGCTAAAAATAAGGCGAACAAAGGGTCTCCCCTAAAGTCGTGGGTACACGGTAGATGACCCGAGCTCGGAGTTCGATTCTATTGTGTCGAGTCTCCGCCTCGAATCCGAATCGATTCGTGGCATCGATCCGGCGGACGACCGGCGAGAGAAAGTGGTGGTGGAATAACTCGCCGTTATGGCCCACCGCTTCTAAATCGCGACGATCGTCCGACGGGCGCCAAGGAGAGAAAGATGATGCCATAACAAAGAAAAAGAAAAACTTTAAGAAAAGGGGATTACTTACCGGACGGAGATAGAGGGAAAAGTGGGTCGGGCCTAAGTCTTTGAAACTCGCCGGATTTGAAGAATTCCACCTGAGAAGAATGGCTTGTCCGCTTGAGAGAGGCTCGAAATCAAGAATGCGAAAGAGTGAATGATGGGTTAAGAGGGGCTTTTATAGGAGAGGAAAGAGAATGGGCGGTCGCTTCTATTCGGCGGATAGAGCACGGTTTACGGGCCGTAAATCTGGAAAAGACGCCTCATCAATCGCATCCATGTGGTGTACTGAGAGAGGCCAAAGGGCGGCAGAATTTTGAAAGCCAAAAGTCGGGCGGTAATGTGAAAAGTGTTAACCCTAAAAATAGGTCACCAAGTTTATCACAAGAACTATGGTTAGTGAGACCAATCCATAGTTGGGGAGAGGAATTGATAAGTGGTAAAATACGGCCTGGGCCGACCGACAGTCCGTGACATCGGGTCGAGGGGATGAGGTTTGATGTGGGCCGACCTTGTTAGTCCAAGTGGCTACGATAATCTAGAGGGGGTGAATAGATTATGCCGATTTTTCGCAAATCACCCTCTTTTTCGAATCAACAAGAAATGACAAGAATATAAATACGGAAATTAAACAACACTCGTTGATTTAAAGAGGTTCAACCTACCTAGTGGTCTAATCCTCTACCACCCCAAAGATTCCCGGATGGATTTCAAAAAAAAAAGATTTTATTAATTACCACAATTAATACAACACCTTGAGGATCACCACAATCCTCTTACAACACCTTCAAGGAGATTACCACAATCTTCCTTCACCACCTTTGAAGAGTACCACACTCTTCAAACACCTATCACCTAAATCACTCAAGTGTATTCTTACCACAAGAATACTCACAAGGATGTCTTCAGGTTGAATGATGGACAAAATTCAAGATTACAACTCTATGAAACCAATACAAAGATTGAGTGCAAGTGTAATCAAGAATCAAAAAGCCTAGACCTCAAAGATGTGCAAGTGAAAGATTTTAGCTATTACAAATGCTAATGTAAAAATGTAAGCTTGAACAATTTGCAGATTTCTTGTTGTGTATTTTGTTTGTGTGTGTTGTCTCTTGTATCTTCAATTCATCCTCTATTTATAGTGGGAAGCTTCACCAACATAGGCTCCCAATATAGCTCCTCTATCTTCACTTTTGTCTACAAAAAGTTAAGATCACAAGATGTAGAAATATTGTACAAAATTGAAAAGCAAATCTTGTTGTCACAGATTGCAACTGTTGGAATTTTGTCATTAAAAATAACATAGGGCACCGTTGCCCCGCTGAAGATTTCGACCGCTTTTAAAAAATAGTGCGATCCGTAGTGGTTGCAGGGGGGCGACTGGCCGCCTAGGGCGCGACCTGGCCGACCTCACCTCGACCGGTCCCCTCTCCTCTTTTTCAAGACCTATAAGTTCTGTTTCGTGTTTCTTATCTTTGCAATTTGGCCGACCACTTTGGGACCTGGCCGACTCCTCTTTGAAATGTTGTCCGATTTTTTTCAAAAATAAACTTCAAGAAATACTCCAAAAAATTAGTAAAAACATTTTAAATCATTTTGGGAGTATTTAGACAACATTTATAAACATAGTTTTAGTGTAAAACCAATTTAAACAAAAACCATCAAAAGTGTTGTCCAATTTTTATCAAATTAAAACTCTAAGAAATACTCCAAAAATTAGTAAACACATTTTAAATCATTCGGAAAGTATTTGGACAATATATAAAAACATTGTTTTGGTATAAAATCTTATTAAAACAAAATCATCAAAATCTTGATAAAAACATTTATCTAACAGACTGACCAGCCTATGGCCCTTTGACCGATCCAACAAGACCCATGATATCGGGTCGATCCATAGTGTTAGCAGTTCTTGCCGATCCGTGGAGGCTTGCGGTTTGAGATTGATAGGTGCTTGTCTTGGGGTCGACCCATCGAGCCCATAAAAGGTGGAAGGCCTATCCTATGGGGCCGACCCAATGCCCAAATACGTGGTTGCAGTGGTCATAGAGGTCGACATGCTGTAAGGTTATCGACCTATCAGTAGTCTAACTCAAGTTTATGGAGAAGAGGTCACCGAGCCCAAAAGATGTATGAGGCCAAAGGATGCCTTGAAATGTACGGGGTTCGCACAATACAAGTGGACCGACGTGTCTCAAACAGTGCCTGGCTATGGTCTTACGGCGTAAAATTAGTGGTTTTTATGAGATCCGATCCTAATCTAATGATGACTCGACACCAAATCGTAATCTTAATCCCTGATTTTCCTAAAACCCTAATCCTAGCTAAGGTATAAAAGGCCCAAGCTCGTGTTCATTCTAACCTAATCTCATTTTTTTATCAGTTATATCGCTTTTTCTCTAGCCTTTATTTCCTTTCCAAGGCAATCGCTTAAGATCGGAGAGGACGGGAGCCCCTCTCCGCCCCCTTGTGCAAGTTTCGTGGGTGGACTTCATCCTGAAAGGTGATCGGCGAAGAGAAGACTTTTTGGGGAGAACCACACTTTTATCTTCAACATGTACAATAAAAAGAGGCCCTACATACTACACCAATTATAAAATTAACTTAGGTAGGGGTACATAAAATTTATGTTCCACGAATTTATTCATATATAGGGAGCAAAAATACTTTCACTTGCTCCATGTGACCTAATTCCCCTGTTTCTTATAAATGTACCCCACACCAAGTTGAAAATTGAAATAGGCTTTTAACACTACTAGGGCCGACCTTAATTTATTTTACAGGCGAAATTGCTGACTTCTTAGCTCAATGTAGTTATAGTATTTATACCAAATCTTATCAAAAGATTTTTTAGCATTCAATTTCGCATTGATTAAATGAACAACATGGCCTCACTCTACTACATCCATAATCCAAATTTAAGCTAAGAGGGTGACAAAATTAATTGCTAGCGCCACTTGGAAAAATACTCATTCGAATTTAATCAAATCTTATAACTAGACGAACTATAAATGTGATTGTATTTATTATATAATTTATTGCTCTTAGTGATTTTATCGAGAGACCATTTCATCACATTGTAAAAACTTACAAATCTAATGGTCCTAACCGATGAAGGTAAGATAACTCTTGGCCTCTCTTTGAAAGGTCAAGGGTTCGAGTCTCGGCTATAATTGTTGAACAATTAATATGAGAGAAGCCTGCAGCAGATGAAAGGTCGGGAACCCTGAGGAACTTGTGACTAACTTGGGGGACAGCCCCTCGACGGGGTAGTTGAGGATATTAGGGGCAAGAAACTCGGGGACGGCTCCTCAGGCGCGGTAGTTGAGGATATTAAAGTTCCCAAGGGTTGGGGTTGTTTCCGAGAACTAGTCATGCGAACATAATCTCGTTATTAAAAGAAAAGTTACAAATAAAATGATATTATAGAGTGTTTGCAAAGTTTAAAAAAGAAGTGATTCTCACTGTTAGCTGAATAAACAGATATCTTTCAACACAAAAGTTGAGAATCACTATTTTTTAAAATTTGCAAACACTTACAGAGTCAGTTTGCAGCACGACGCGATACTTTAAACATTACTTACTAATTTAAAGAACTACAATAAAAACATCTAGTTGGGTTGGGTTACAGCTTAGATAGTAAGGTGTAAGTTGTCGATTTTATTAATTACTTTGATAGACTAGGTACAGAATTTAAATACAGTCCACTAGTACGGCTAGTTATTTCTACATGGATTTCTTTTTGGTGTAATTGAAGATTTATTGGGGAAGCTGTGATATAAATATACAATTATACAAACAATGTCCAATTAGTACATAAATTATTCAAGCATGCCTACTATTTTTGAAAAGGCCTCGATGGCTAGATCTTCTCAAGAATCTAACCCGATCCTCATCTAGCCTCGCAAAAGACTAACCGAGAGAACTCCCGCGTGAGCACTCCGACGATCAAGTTAGTGAAAGGGAAGAAGAATAAAGACAAGTATATAAAATATAAAATCAATAATAAAATGCCAATCTCCTTCATTTATCACCTTCTTCCTTCTTTTATACCAAGCTCTTTGGTCCTTTGAGGTCCACGTGTCTAATCGGGATTGGGAGATGGATTAAGGCGGGAAATCGCTTCAGTTGACAAAAAGAACTAGTCACATCACCAGGTCGCCCCCGGGATAGTTATCACCACAAATCCGCTTTTTGGGATATTAATTACTTGTCGTCTTTTCTCAGAGCTTATCGCGCGCGCAGTATGACCCGACATTTAATAACTTCTTGTCAGGTCGCCCACCTTTAGTAACTTCCTCGCCAGTCGACTCAAGGCTTTAGCCTTTGTAGTCAAGTCAATCGTATATACTAGTAACTATTAATCGTCGGCCGATTTCTAGTTACTTTTTGTCGGGCTTCGGGTCGCACTTTCTAGCTTATCTTCAGCCGCCTGGTCGCATTTTCTAGCTTATTTCTTTGTCACCGCCCAAAGCTCTTACAACTCTATCGTCGTCCAAAGCTCTTAATAGCCTTTATCAGTCGGCCGAGCTCTTAATACTACCAGTGTCGGCCAAAGTTCTTAGTGCTCGTCACCGTCCAAAGCTCTTAATGCCTTTATCAGAGCTCTAATACTACCAGGTCGGCCAAAGCTCTTAATGCTCACGTCACCGTCCAAAGCTCTTAAAACACCTTATCAGAGCTCTTAATACCACCAGGTCACCAAAGCTCTTAATGCTCGTCACCATCCAAAGCTCTTAATATTTTATCAGAGCTCTTAATACTACCAGTGTCGGCCAAAGCTCTTATAGTCTTATCACCGGGCCAAGCTCTTAATACCCAATTAGGTCGGCAAGTCTTATAATTTATCAGATCGGCCGCACCATTTAGTTATCGTCACCGCTATATACTTTGTTTAGATCGCTTCCTTTTATATGTACTTAGATACACCGAATCAACTAGTCCCTTACTCTCCTAGTTTGAGCGTAGCTCTAAACTTGAGAGTAAGAAATTCCGTGTCTCCCTAAATGTATCGAATCAACTAGTCCCCTACTCTCCTAGTTTGAGCGTAGTTCAAACTCTGAGAGTAAGAAATTCCGTGTCTCCCTAAATGTACCGAATCAACTAGTCCCCCTACTCTCCTAGTTTGAGAGCAGTCTAAACTTGGAGAGTAAGAAATTTCGTGTCTCCCTAAATGTACCGAATCAATGTGCAATGTAGATTATTGAGGATTCAAGTTGTAAGGATATGGTTTACTAATTCATGACAATTAAAAGAAATTTCTTTAACTCGACACATATCACAAATAATAACAATATAATTGTAATTTGTACTAGTAAATCAAGTATTTAAACTAGTTTACCTACAGATTATCTTAATATTTACCTACGATTTTTTCTCGTAGGTAAACTAGTTTTTCTGTAGATCTAGGTTTCATGTGTACCTATTTAACTCGTATAACCCATCAATTAAATAGATTGGGCCTGGGTCAACCTCCTATGACCTATTTAAACACGTCTAACCCATTTATGAATTTTAAAAAAATAAGTAAATAATTAAGGTAAAATTTGCGTGAGACGGTCTCACTGGGATTTAGCTCCGTGAGACGGAGCCCTTATACAAAGTTTTAAAGGTTTATTTTTTCGCATTTTATTTTTCTTAGGTTTATATTTGTTTTTTAGGTTTATTTTGTTTCTGGGTTTATTTTTAATTGATTTGGGTTTTTAGGATTTTTAGTTTTTTTTAGGTTTATTTTTATTTTTTGGGTTTATATTTGTTTTTCGGGTTTATTCTTCACGGTTCATGTTTTTAGGGTTTATTTTTGTTTCTTCATGGTTCATTATTATTTTTAAATTTATTTTCATGGTTCATGTTCTCAAGACGGCTCTTAGAGATCCGTCTCACGGATTTAGATCCGTGATACCGCCTCACAAGAGACTTGCTCAATAATTAATTATTAAAAAAACAAAAACAAGACATGTTCATAAAATTTAAATTCTAAAACCTCCTTAATTATGTATATATATTATTATTGTTTTGTATGTTGCCCTTAAAATATGATAAGTATGTCATATTATTTATGTAATTATGTTATTTCTTTTTAAAGTTATGAATTGTGATATTTTTTTAATTGATAGAATAGTGTGTTATAGTGATTGATTTTCAAAAAAAAAATATTTAGTTGAAACTATTAAATGTAAATAAAAATAATTTTATTATACGTTCGGGTTCAAAGTTACTTGTAAAATAAATAGTCCGATTCGAGTTCAAGGTTCTAACACGAATAATTAAATAGGTCTGATCCGGGATTGATTGATTTTGACCCGCTGCCACTTAACCCGCACTCCAACTCAAATTAACACCCTAATTAGATATATAAGCTTTACTTTGACTAGAGATTTTTGTTTATACATCTAAACGGGATTATCAAAACCAGTTATTCCACACACTTTTCTAATCGGACCCACGTTATAAGTAAGTTAATCATACAAAATTTTGGATTAGGAAACACAATTATGTCTAAATCAAATGAGATTTGCAAGAAAACCCATTCTCTTAAACATGTCTAATCACGTCTCAAGAAAGATAAGCATGCCAAAACATGTCACTCGGGAGTGACGTGCATGTGATGTCGTTTCTAGGTTAATTTCTGCTCCCTCCTAAACACTTTAAATTCTCGCGCCATTTTTAGATGGTCAAAAAGACAAGAGAAAAGAAAAGGTAGAGAAAGTATGTACATCAAGTCATCAACCATCTTTCCCATGAACTCAAGCAAAAACTACACTGACGTGATATATTTTCAATTTGAAAATTTTCATTTTGTTAGAGAATATTTTTGAAAAAAAAAAAAAAAAAAAAAAAGTTGAATTTTGAGAGTGTGATTGGATGTGAGATGAAAAAGTAAATGTGAGTTGATTTGATTTAAAAATAGTAAAATAATGATTGAATGTGATTGGTAGTTAGAAATGTTAAGTGAGTAGGTGAATAGTGAAATTTGTGGGGGAGAATGTAATAATGATTAGTTTTTTGTGAAAAATGTATGATTGATTGATAAGAGAAAAATGAGAAAATGCGAAAAGTGAGATAATAGATATTTTCCTCAAAATTTTCATAAACAATCGATGTTTGGTCAAAAATTCTCCAAATGGGAACGAAAATGAATTCTCATTGACATCCAATCGCGCCCAAGCTTCTCAAAACCTAACAACCCATAACACCCTTTGTACCTCTTCTTCCATTCTCTACCTTCTTCTCTACATCTTCTCAACCACAAACCCTATTTTTTCCTCATTCCTCCAATAAGGAGGATGGGGGAACAACTAAAATGCTCTAGCTTCTTTGGTTTCTGATTTTCTCCGCTTGGGAGTGTATTTTTCCTCATGGGACTTTACTCTTAAATTGAGTGTCGGGTTTCCCTTTCGGGAATTTATTTTTTGTTTTTTTTTTATTTTTGTTTTCGCTTGTTTTGTTTCGATCCGCTATTCGTGCTCAAGATCCGTCTTTTTGGATGTAGATCCGCCGATGATTTTCAGATCCGATGACTTTGGTGGTTGATATATCGCAGGCGTGGTTTCATCAAGAAAGACACTAGATGGAGTTGGATTCGAGCATTTTGATGATCGATAAGGTTTTATGACGATTTGGAACTACTACCATTTGACGGAGTTTTGGTTTTTTCTCTTGCTGCAAAATTTTTCATTTGTTATTTTTCCAAGCCTCGTATTTTTCTTTTCATTTGGGATTGTGACCAACTTTTGTGAGTTTATCTTGCAATTTTACCTTTTCTATTGAATCGAAAATTGCTTTCCATACTGGATCGCTTCTATGTAATCTTACGGATTGGGCTATTTAGCCTCTTTCAGATGTTTTTTCTTCGCTTATATATAAAACTATCGCTTTTCAAAAAAAAAAACCATATTTCCCATGTGAAAAGTGAACAAGAGGATAATCCAATTACCGTATTTGGGATTAAGGTTTCATATGTTACACGATCTTATTCTATTTCATATTTCATCATATCGATTTAATGACAACATGTACAAATAATGTTATAATTATATATGTCTTATTAATTCAATACAATGGAATAGTAAGAAACATAATTGTGAAACATGAGAGCTAGTCTGAGAATTTGAGTTGTTGTCCACGTGTCACAATTATTTTAACTGTAGGTCTGAATAAATTAATTAAAGTTATTTTATATCCCCTTTCGTTTATTTTCTCAGCAATTTGAATAGTTGTAATTAAATTATACTGTCTCTACTTAATTTTATGAATTGATGTGATCATCAATTTACAGGCAATGTTATTAATGAAATAAAAATATTTTGCATAATAATTTGGTATCGCTTAACTTATGTTTAGAAGACAATATTCTAAAGGTAGACGACATTCATTCATTCTTAAGTTTGACCACACACAAAACCCTGCCTATAAAAAAAATTAAGTTAGAATTTCAAAAGGCCAAAAAATTTAAGAATCGTGTGGCCCAATTAAGGCAAGAATGCTCCAAAGTGATAATATACAACTTTTGAGAACAATTTTCAAATAAGCTTTTGGATCTAAAAGTCAATTTTTTATAATAATAGTTGTTTGGTTGTTAATTTGGCATCGAATTTTTGATAAGTCATTTCTCCAAAACATTTATTCAAGATAATAAATTAGATAGTATGAAAATCGCAAAAATCTAAAGGTACGACTTTCGATTTGCTTTTTTATTGAAATATTTTTTATTTTTTGTTTTTAAAATTTCGGTCGATAATCACCCAAATTTAAACGAATTGTTTTTTACCGCGACTGCCAAAAAATTCGCTACGCCCATGCTTATGCGTCTTGTGAGGTGGATGTCATGTGGGTTCCAACTCACACACCATAAAAAAATACCCCGTGGCATACGCGAAATGCCAAGAGAACCGATGAGAACTCATATCAATAATTTCGTGGTTTGATTCAGAGGATATTACTATGATTAGATTTGGGGGGATTGAGAATATTTGTTCTCTTTACCGAGAGAGGACCTGGTAGACGTAGGTTGTAAAAGAATCGAATCGAATCGAATATTCACAAAAGATTCGATTCGAATTGACTAATATTCAATATTCGATTCGATTCGCTTATTATTCGAATTGAAAAATATATTCGATTCGATTCGACCAATATATTCAATATATTCGATTCGATTCGAATATTCAGATTCGGATTTTTTTTAATTATTTTATATAGTTTTTTCTTTAAATTGTGACTAATTTATAATATAAAATTAAAATCAATGATAAAAAACTTATCAAATAAGTACTAGTTGGTAATAAATTAAATTAACATAGGAATTATGAAATATATATACATATATATAATATCAATACTAATATATATGTATTTGCTGAAATATATAATACAAATATATATTATTTGAATATTCGATTCAATATCGAATCGAATATTGTGTTATTCAATTCAATTCAAAATAATACTTAATCAAAAACATATTCTTATTTGAATTTTATTCGAATTTGTCTAATTGGGAATCATGATATTCGATTCAATCGCTAATCGAATAAGATTTTTTACATCCCTAGTTGACGTGACTAGACCCATCGTAACACTAGCTTAATCCGCTCACATCCCGTGGTTTATTTTGATGACGCACGTGATTTAGGGACGGTTCGATATCCTCACGCATAATTGCTGCGAAACCCGAGAGCCAGCTTATGCTTAAAAAAAAAAAGTACAACTCTCCTATTATTAATTAGGTTGATGCAACTAAATCAAGAACTACAAGTTGTTTAATATTTTTTTAGCATAAATACACTATACATAATTTGAGTTATTTCGATTTTAGGATGATAAAAAAGAATACTCGTAGTCTCACTTTTTGTTCATCATAAACTTGTCCACTACTATAAGAACTAATTTACTTTTCTAATATTTTTTTTTGGCGGGTGTCCTTCACCTCCAAAAGGTTGCTAGAAATTTGCTTCATAATAATTTTGGTCCAACAACGTAGTATTCACGTCATAGTTTCACATTGGGCCTTGGGGCCCATGTAGTACGAAATGGCGGAAATCATAATTCTCCCGCGTCCCAGATCCGTTCTAAAAGTCAACCGTCATAACGGCGGCCGTAGTGGGGATTGTGGCGGTGGAGCTGTGGTTAGTTACTGCGGAGCACGTCTTTGGTGGGATCGAAATTAAATTGTCAGACAACATGTGACGACAAATTAAAATTGCGACACTAATGTTGCGAGGATCGTGGTGTTGGGATATTAAAGCCGCATTTAACCTGACGCATGGCTTTCAGTTGGATATGCATGAATGTAATAAATTATTAGAGTTTCTGCAGCAATTTATGAGAAAATTCCGTAAAAATTTCGATATGATAATATTTTAATATGTGCTATTTGTTGTCTATTACATGTTCTCAAGCCATTATCTCAAATAAATACATATGAATATTTTTAAATACATTTTCACTATTATATAAATATTATTTAAATATATTTTCTAAAATAAGGGTGTATAAACTTCAAAATATTATAATCGCTTCATCGCAACGCTTGTACGTGTTAAGTTTGCTCTATTTTTCTTTAATAAATTGGGAGAAGTTTAGAGATTGATCCGTCAATCTTTATCAACAACATTGCAAAGAGTAAACAATAATATTTAAACTACGAGGCTCATGGCGATGCTTACTCTATTATCATTTGTTACAAATTCTTAATTGGAATTCTTCTTTAAATTTTAACCTGTAAATCGGAGTTTATCTAAAAATAGATGTCAAAAATAGTTTGACCTGGGCAGCAATTTCACAATCCCAAAAGAAATAGGCTTGGTGCATCTCGACCCAAAAAGGCGAGGTGGGTCACCAGTGAGTCCGACACATTTTAATTTTTTTACTCGCATTTGTTGGCTTGACTCTAAAACAGAGTCCGTAAGAAATTTCGAACATGTCCAACCGATTCCGATCCGATTTATTTGATACCCATGTAAAAAGTTCGATTTTTCATTTGGGATAAGTTTTCATAACATACACATGGATCCATAATTCATTATTAAAGATCAATAAAAATACCTAAACAAAGCCAACAATTGCTGATTTTGTTCGAATAAACTAAATTTTAAAAAAATAATAAAACTCCCTAGATTAAAATCTCTGGAAATTTTTGGCAAAATGAAGCAATAAACTCACCTTAAGGCAAAAAAAATTTTTTTGTCCTTTATCTAACACTACTTGAGATTTCATCCTTTTTTTTTCGCTTGACAAATAGTTTTTTTTCAACAAAAATTTGAGATTTGGTCCTCTTTCGCTATAGCTATGTTACTTTAACTCGCTGAATGATTTGGCATTTTTATTTTCAAAATTTTTAATTTTCATTTAGAAAAAATTATTTAAATCTTACATGGCATCCTAGTTGGCTTAAATGATGGAAATATTAATTATATAATAGAATTTTTTTGAAAATTCTGAAAAATTATCTAAAAAATTCTGAAAATTGTTTTACTAAAGTTTAAAATTATTTGAATTTTTGTAACAAAGTCTTAAAAATTCAAAAATATTTTAAAATCTAAAAATAAAATATACAAAATTGATAGCTTTTGTAAAAAACTAAAAATAGAAAAAAATCGAAATTATTTTAAAATTACAAAAAAATAAATATGAAATTTTTTAAAAAACTATAAACTATTTAAAAAATCTAAAATTTATTTGAAATATTATAAACTATTTTAAAACGTCTAAAAATTGTTCAAAAACGAAAATTTGTCTCAAAATCAAAATGGATTAAAACAAAGACTTTTTGGAATTTTTATAAAAAATATCTGATTTTTTAATAAAATAAAAATAGAGTAAAACTTAGAATTGTTTTTAAAAACTATAAATTATTTTTTTCAAAATCTAAAAATCATGCCAAATATGTAAAAAAAAATCTGAAAATAAAAAGAAAAAAATCTGGAATTTTTTAGAAAAATTAGATTATTTTTATATATTTGGAGTAATTGTCGATTTGTTTTAAAAATAATTCATATTATTTTGTAAAAATTTTAAAAGTCTTAGTTCTAATCCATTTTCAGATTTTTAAACTAATTTTCTTGTTTTTAGACAATTTTCAACTTTTTTTTTTTTTATTTTATATTTTAATATTTCAAATAACTGTTAGATTTTTAACAATTTTTAGTTTTTTTAAACTAATTTTCATATTTTAAACATCTTTAGTTTAAAAATAGCTTTTTCAAAAATAATTTTGAGTTTTTCTATTGCAAAGTTAAAATATTTTTCAATATTTCAAATAAATTTCAGATTTTTTCAAACAGTTTATATTTTTTTATCAAATTTCGTATTATTTTTTGTAATTTTAAAATAATTTTGATATTATTTTTACTATTTTTAGTGTTTTAAATAAATTATCAAATTTTAGAATTTAATTTTTAGATTTTAAAATGGTTTTTCGACTTTTAGGGATGCCATTTAACATTTAAATATTGTTTTCTAAATGAAAATTAAAAAATTTTAAAATAAAACGCCACATCACCAATAAGCCAAAAGAATCTATAGCATGTAGCATTGATCAAATCTCAAATTTTATTGATAAAAAATATTCATCAAAAACAAAAAAAAAAGCATTTAAATCTCAAAATATGTTAGATACAGCCGACCAAAATGTTTTTTTTCCCTCACCTTAATTAGGGCAATTTATTTAATCGGCGGCGTGTGGTGGTGGTGCGGCGGAGACAAGCAGGCAACAAGGAAACGTGCTTCAAGGGAGACATACACGTGATTGTCACACCAAAAGGGACCTATGTTTTGGGCGAAAACACATTCAATGAGTCGTGCTTTTGCGTGTCCACATTTAGCCGCATATTTTAATATTTTTAAAATTATCCGAAAAAGAAGCGTCCAGAAAACATAAAATCCGACTACAGGTAGTGTGGTTCCACGACTCTTTCATGATTTTAAGGTAATGCTCTGTTAGTTGTTGGCCATGACGGAGTATTTGAGTATTTTGCGCGGACAGGCATGCATTCTGCCGTGCCCTAATTAATATATTCTTGACTTTTTTTCTTTTTATATTGATAATACTATCTAATAATGTTTGATCTTATTATATTGAGTGTAATAATTAGTAAAGTTTGGGTTTGAAATTAAGTTTCTACTGCCATCATTTGTTTTTTTTTTATACCAATTGATTAAAATTGTATTACTTAATATAGACACATTGAATATTAATTTTTTTAATAAGTTGAAATTTGTTGGAGGTAAGAAGATAAATTTCAAAGAACCGAAAGATCTCCAAGACAAACCTTCCAACACCTTTTACAAAGGTGTGTTGGGATTACAATAAAATCGAGTGATACAAATCTGGGGATAATTTGAACTAATAATAGTCTATTACAAGAAAGTTAAAAAGAAAAGAAAGCAAGTCGAGGCTGAATAACCCTTTCTTTAAGACTTTGTTGCCTCACACGATGCTCACGCTGTTGTGCAACAAGTCTCCCAAGATACAACGACTTTGGTAAAGGATAGAGCACCACAAATCTTTCTACCCGCCGAACCGAGATGTTGAGGCCTCGAGGTGACACCACACTTCTACGTGACACTTCCTGTCTTGCAATTTTTGAGTGGCAGACGTGATATGAATGCACGAATTTGCTATGTGTTTGTGATGTATAATGCCATTTAAAACCACCGAAGGAGGACTCAATATATAGGAAAAACATGGGGTTTCTCCAAAGGAAAGCCCCAATGATTTCGGGACACAATCAAGCCCATCAATCCTCAATCAAATCCTTCCTTTAATAGATCGATTTTATGTCAAGTCAAACCTTTCAATTGTGGCCTCAATCGGTTTGGGAATAATTTGATGCAATCAATCTTGCGACATAAATTGGTGATTCGGGTCAAAGTCGCCTTATTTAACTGATAAAATCAAGCAACTTACCAAACACCTGATTGGATTTGACCAATCTACCAACTTCCATATAAGTTGGATACATTTCCCACAAATATATCCTTCTTGGTGTACCATTTACTCAAGATCGATTTTCACTCACCCATAAATGCTTTTGTGAAAAATAATCGGCATTCACTCAAGCTTCAAAATTAACGAGTTCTTACACTTAGAATTCCCGCTTAACAAAATCGATTTTTTCCAACAATCCCCACATGAGTGGAAACGATGCATGAATGCACACATCAACTACTCAGCCCTGAAACATTGTCAGATCGTGATGCGTGTGAATGGTGGCTTTGAACCTTCCTTAGTAAGATACTATCTGATATATCCGCGGCTTAGTGGACACGACGCCAACTACTCCGCTACTTAACATACCGAGACAAAAGTTATTTACACAACAACACTTCAGCCTATCTCAAGTTCTCAAGTTGTGTCCGTTTTGGCCACGGATCACACTGGGATTCATGTGTTTCATTGAGGCGGCCCGTCCTCACACTTACATACGTGACTCCGCCATCTGATGCACTCGCATACCCCACCTTATTAGGAGTGACATCACAAAAGTCCACAGACTTAACCTCACCACAACAGGTTCAATCACTGTGTGGTGCTCTCTAGGGAACGGTAGCTTGAAGCTAAGTACTGTTGTTGCTTAATTTGAATCAACTTTTAAAGTTTAGTTTTCCCATTGAACCAAGTTCTTGGGATCTCCAAACATCATATGGTTGCCTAATTAAAAACTGCTTCTTAAGTTGTGGATATTACACCCATTCCTCTAGCAAACTTTATGAAATTGATCTCTGTTAGCTCCTTTTGAGCGGATCCGCTTATATTCTCCTTTCGACTTCACGTGAGTCAATGGATATAATTCCTCCGAGATTAACCTCACGATATTGTGTCTCCTATGAATACAGATTTACCATTGTACATGGTACTGCAAGCTCGCTATAGCTGCCAGCACAGTAATTGAAGACATTGATTATGTGTTTGGTCCCTAACATGGGAATGTCCTCGAGAAGTTTGAGCTGGCTCAACTTCTTCACCAGCCTTTATCTAAAGCTATGAATTCCGATTCCATGGTGGACCGGGCCATGCATGTTTGCTTAGTGGACTTCCGTGACACCGCACCGCCACCTATAGTAAATACATACCCACCGGTGGAATGTGAGTCTTTTGAGTCCGATATCCAACAGACTGTACCCTTCTAGATCGCTGATAACTCGTAGTGTAGCCAAACTTCAAGCGTGTATTTCAAGTATCGTAACACCCTTGTCTTGCTGCTTTCCAAAGGCTCACCACTGATTGCTCGTGAATCGCTTACCTTATTCACCGAGTAAGCTAGATCAGGCCTTGTACACAATTCGTGATGTACATCAAAGCTCCCAATGATCCTAGAGTACCAAGCCGAGCCACCGGTTCCCTATGTTCTTGATTAAACGCAGCTATCGTCCATGGGTGTTTGCCGGTGGATCATCAAAGGCGTTGAACTTTCTCAATACACTTTCGATATAGTGAGATCGAGACAAGAGGATGCCTTCTCGAGTCCTCTCAATTTTGATCCCTAGATCACATCGCTGACTCCAAATCCTTCATGTCAAAGTTATCTTTTAACATGTTCTTCGCCCTCATGATCAACTCACGAGTGCTTCCCATTATCAACATGTCGTCAACATATAGACAAACGATGATAAATGAGTCCGTGTGCCCTTTACATATACACACTTATCGCATTCGTTAATGTGAAATCCATTTGACATCATCACATTGTCAAATTTAATGTGACATTGCCTTGGTGCTTGTTTTTTAGTCCGCACAAGGACTTAACTAGCCCGCGTACACCTTTTTATCTTGTCCAGAACCACGAACCCTTGGTTGTTCCATATAGATTTCTTCCTCCAACTCCCCGCTCAAAAACGCAGTTTTTACATCCATTTGGTGAACTTCGAGATTGTGCAAAAGAATCGCCAAGAGCACCCTAATGGAGGTAATCCTCATAACAGCGTGAGTAGTGTCTAAAAAAATGTCATTCCTTTTGCTTATGCCTTTAGCCACTAACTGCTTTATATTTGTCGATTGATCCATCGGCCTTGTATTTCCTCCTAAGGGACCCACTTGCATCCTGGTAGAGGTTTACCGCGCATGGGAGATCAACCAATTCCCATGTGTGGTTTTCGCATGATGCAGGCCCATTCCCTGCGATTGATAGCCTCCTTCCACACTGGGGCTTTGGGACTGACAAATGCTGATGGTCCTAGTTCATTATCCAACAAGTAGATCAAGTAAAGTCTCTGACCAAATGACTTTAGTTGTCTTCGCCCTTTGCTACGCCCTCGCTCATCACCACTCGTGATTTATCGCTGCTGAAGATCGCGAGCTCTTTTAGTCGAACTCTCTGTTTTTTACTGGATAGATGTGCTCAACACTGACATTCCGACTCGAAATAATGGTTCCTACCGTCACATCAAGTATATATGACATGTGTACTAGAAATCGATATGCAAAGATCAAGTTGAGTGCATATCTATGAAGATGCCCGGCCATCGTCTGGTCCTATCTTCACTTGGCTTCGCTCCGCACTTTTACCTTACCTAAACACCCCCATACCTTTAGTAATTGTAGGTCGACTTCCGAGCCTTTCCATAGTTCATATGGGCTTTTATCTTTCCTTTTGTGGGGAACCCTGTTTAGAATATGGTTAGCATTTAATTGCTTCCCCTCACAAGTTACGTGGTAACTCCTGAACTAATCGACATGGCGTTAAATCGCCAGTCTCTTTCAGGGTTATTCTTTCCCGCTTAGCATGTTTCGTTCGATTGAGGTGAGTAAGGTGTTGTGGTTTGGTGAATTATGCCATGTTCATTGCAAAAATTTCAAACAGCCCACACACTCACTCACTCCCATCAACTTGTCCAGTGCTGCTGGATCTTCACGCTTCTAGCCCTGCAGTGTATCTGATGGCCTCTGCCTTTATTTTCATGTCAATACAAATATCTCAAAAATACCACAAATGATGAAATACTTTTGCCTCCTCTAGTTTGCACAAGTTTCATATCACACACATCGGTGTGAACAAGTTCTAGAGGCATCGTGCTCCTCTTCACCAATGAAAAGGTGCCTTTGGCATTTCACCAACACGATCTCACATTTATATTGTGAGTCTAATTCAACATTTGTAATAATTTCATATCTACCAATTTCTTTATGGAATTCATGTTAACATGCCCAAGTCTAACATGCCATAAATCACACAACTCAATCATATAAGAGGAAGAAGCAATAGTTTTATTAGCATTATTTGTGCGGCGCACAACCATTACATTCATCTTGAACAATCTCTTTTCAAGGTGTCCCTTTCCAAGGAATTGCCCATTCTTAGTAAGTACAAAGCTACCAGATCAAAACAGTCTAAAGCCATGTTGTACAAGTAATTACCCCGATACAAGATTTTTCCTAATGTCCGGGACATGCAATACTTCTTTCGTTGTTAGCTCCTTCCCGCACGTCACCTTCAAAGAAGACCTTCCCAATTCCAAAGAATGTCGAAGTTGAAGAGTTTCCCATGTGGAGGCTTTTCTCGGAAATGGGGTATACGAGAGAGAAAGCGTCACGATCCGAGCACACGTGATGAGTCGCGGTGTCAACGAACCACTCCATAGGGTTATCCACAGGTTAGCTTCGAAAACAACATCGACAAGTCCAATTCTTGACATTCCTTCCTCAATAACCAAGTTAGCTCCGAATTGTTTTCCTTGTTCTTGGGGCATCCCGACAAATTCTTCCTGTTTGTGTCCGTGCCTACCACAGCTTGTGGCAATTTCCCCGCAAACTTCTTGGCTTTCTTGTTATTGGGTTTAGCATTACCGCTATTCCCTGCAAGTGCTTGCTTATTCGTATTTATTCCGCCAAATTAGCCTTTCGCCTCCATCGAGGTCTTACCATGCCTCGACATTTGATTGCCTATCGCTGCCTTCTTCAATGCCCAATTTCACAATCAAATCCTCCAAGCCCATTTGCTTCCTCTTATGCTTGAGATAGTTTTTGAAATCCCTCCAACTAGGCGGTAACTTTTCAATTATTGCGCCACTTGGAAGGTTTAACACAATCGCATCCCTTCAAAGATGGATGCCTGTGTGCAAAATCAATCGCAATTATTGAGTTGACTCATACGATCTTGGTGTCAACCATCACATACCCAAGAATCGCCGACAATGAACTTCTTGGTGCCGCAGATCCTCCGTAGCTTATACTTTTTGTCCAACGAGGTCCACAAACCCTCGGCAAACCTTTGAACGAGGCATACACGTACAATGCATTATCCAACCCGTTAAGGATGTAATGCTTGCACAAGTAGTCCCCTTGACCCCATGCATCAAGCGGCACCCTCTACGATCCATATTGGTATCGCTCCTGGGGGCAACAACAAGTGAGGGTCCTCTTTAGGAACCTCACCAAGCTTAGGGTTGTTAGATAAAAAACATCTTTTGTCGCCACGTGTTAAAATTGAGCCCTAAACTTTTCCGCCTTTCGGCATGGGCAACCACGCCGCCGAACAGTGTGATCAAGGTGTTGCCAACATCGACGAACACCTACGGTAGAGGCAAAACCATGTGAAGCCTGGTGAGGCCACAGTGTGGTCACACAAGGCCACGCCGCCGAGCATTAGAAAATCGAGTGTGCTGTGGCGTGTGGTAACACCGTAGGCCACACTCGCCAAACATCGTAATCTAAGGGTGTGGCGTGTGGTCACACCCCCTACGTAAACCGGAGCATATCGAGCAAAGGTGCCGAACACTTCCGTGAGCCGTTGGAACGCCGGAAACAGTGATGGGGTGTGGTCACACCCCACAAATCACCGAAACAAGAGCGTAAACAAGTATCGCGCAGGTGTGGCCCAAGGTGTGGTCACACCAAAAACAGAACACCGTAAACAAAAAGTGTTGTCGGAGGTGTTGTCACACCCGAGGCCACACCTACAGATCGGTGGTCATCGCGTTGCTTGAAGACGCCATCACCCAAATTACAAACAAGAGTCTTAAAATTGTTGGGATTACAATAAAATTAGAGTGATACAACGGGGATAATTTGAACTAATAATAGTCTATTACAAGCAAAGTAAAAAAAGAAAGCAAGAAAGCAAGTCGAGGCGAGCGAACTTTTTTTTAAGACTTTGTTGCCCCGCCACGATGCTCACTACAGGTGCAACGAGTCTCCCAAGATACAACGACTTTGGTAAAGGATAGAGCACCAAAAATCCTTCTACCCGGCGAATCGAGATAAGTGAGGCATGAGGTGACACCACACTTCTACGTGACACTTCCGGGGTAATGCAAAATTTTTGAGTGACAGATCGTGATATGAATGCACAAATTTGCTCTGTGTTTGTGATGTATAATGCACTAAAAACCATCAAGGAGGACTCCAATATATAGGGAAAACATAAGGGTTTCTCCAAAGGAAAGCCCCAATGATTTTCGACACAATCAAGCCCATCAATCCTCAATCAAATCCTTCATTTAATAGATTGATTTTATGTCAAGTCAAACCTTTCAATTGTGGCCTCAATCGGTTTGGGAATAATTTGATGCAATCAATCTTGTTACCATAAATTGGTGATTTGGGTCAAAGTTGCTTATTTAACGGATAAAATCAAGCAACTTACCAAACACCTGATTTGACCAATCTACCAACTTCCATATAAGTTGATACATTTCCCACAAATATATCTTTCCAAGTGTACCATTTGTGCATCGATTTTCACTCACCCATAAATGGTTTTGTGAAAATAATTGCACCACTCGCTTCCAAAATTAACGAGTTCCCACACTTAGAATTTCGCTTAACAAAATCGATTTTTCCAACAATCCCCACATGAGTGGAAACGATGCATTTAATGCATGAGACTACCACTCAAACCGGAAACATTGTTGCATCAGATAGGTAGCTTGTGGCTTTGAACCTTCCTTAGTAAGATACTATCGGATATATCCGCGGCTTAGTGGACACGATGCCTTGAATTTCACTTAACAAAACCGATTTTTCCAACAGGGGTGAGCGATACCACTCGAACTAGTGTTTGGGCTCATTTTAAGATTATAGTAGTGTTTGGGCTTATTTTATTATTTTTACTATTATGAAAGAAATAATTTGAGTGTTGGCCTATTTAATTGAAATTTTTATCTAAACATCAAGTTATAACAAAATTAGTACCATTACTTAATATATATTTCATGCTTAAATGATTCAATTTTAATTTGATTTGATTGTAAGAGATAGAAGTTTAGGGATGTATGGACGTGTTTCCAAGTCCAATTTCTAGTTTCTAGTGTTGTTGGAAAATGAATTTTCAAACTCTATTGATTTTCGTCGAGAATTGAGAATATGTTTGGTTTGTTGTCCTAATTTCGCTTAGAAATGAAAATATGTTTGGTTATAGTATTTTTACATAGATTTGCGTGTTTGTAGTGTATTTTTGACATCATTTTGCGTGATTGTAGTAGTACATTTTCACATAGATTTGCATGATTGTGGTGAAAACTTGTTTGATTGTATTTTCAAAAGAATCTTTTCATAAAAATGATAATTGGAAATGACTTTATTTCTATTGAGAATTTCTTAAATAAACATAAATTCATTTTCTAGAATAGTTGAAAATTGAAAATTGGATTTGAAAACAATTTCATACATAACCTTATTTTTCCTCAATTTTTTCAAGGATAAGGAGCTTCAACCAAATCAACCGAAAAAAAACGCCTGGCCAATATTTTTCAAGAATAATAAAAAAGATACCCCAAAGAATTTATTTAAAATTCTATGGGATCAACCTTGTGTTCCAGTGGGACTGTGGGAGACATGTGTTGTAAGGGCGAATAATTCGGGTTCGATCCTATACGAGTGCGTGTGTCCCCTCTCCAAATTCCCCCCACTGTACAAAAAAAAAAAAAAAAAAATTAAAAATTTCATTTAAAACTCTATAAAAATTATTTAATACCGTTCACCTGGTGAACTTGAGTATTTTGGACATTTGTAGTGTTTGATTTCGTTCAATGTGTAAGCAGACAAATTAATTGATTATAAGCTTACTTCAATTATGGCTTTCAGTTGACAATATAAAGAACATTTCGATAATGATCTTTGACCTTTAAATTAGTTAAAGAGCAAGTCTCTTGAAGACGGCCTCACTGATCTAAACTCCGCGAGACGGACCTTCTGGGCTACGCTCCTCTGAGTAACACGAACCATGAAAATAAATTTAAAAATAATAAAGAACTATGAAGAAACAAAAATAAACCCTAAAAACATGAACCATGAAGAATAAACCCAAAAACAAAAATAAACCCAAAAATAAAAAATAAACCCTAAAAAAACTAAAAATCCTAAAAACCCAAATCAATTAAAAATAAACCCAAGAAACAAAATAAACCCTAAAAAAATATAAACCCTAAGAAAAATAAAATCAAAAAATAAGTGTAAGGCCCCGTCTCACTGATCTAAACCGTGAGACTTTCTCAAGCAAGTTTTTGCCTTAGTTAAACTTTATTTGAATGAGTGATATTTAAGTATCCAATGGAATAATCATGGCATGTCGATGAATAATCAGAATTTTAGACTAACTACCCAATTATCCACAGCCAGAAATCATCCTTGGGTTTGCGTCAAAAAAAAAAAAAAAAGAAATCATCCTTGGGTTATTTAATTAATTGTTCATACTTTAGCAATAATGATCACAAGTAGCAATTTAAGTATTTAACATAATATGATCAAAAGAATAAGTTTGAAATTATCTTGTACCCATAAACATTAAGTAACAAAAGTTGCCCCCATTAAACGCTATATATTGTGATTATCACTTAGGCATAATTTACTCTAATTAGTGAAATTAAGCTTAAAGTGTAGACGGTTTGAAGTATAGTCCCCATTAAACACTTTTAAATTTTAATACATGTATCATATATACTTACTATATACATATATGATTGACGACTAAACTCCATCTGATAAATATTAATAAATACAACTGTATAAAAGTTATTTGATGATAAGATAAAATAAAATACTAATCTAAAAATACCTTTATTAATAATAATTAGTTATCTCTAAGTTGTACACATGTGACGATTATAAATGATATAAACACATTACATATTACAAAAATTAAAACATAAGTAATAATATATATTCCTGATTTGCTCTTATGTTGTATTTTTTTAAGTATGTTATGATTTCGTATACTATCAATTTTCATATGTTTTGGCTGAAGTTTTTTACAAGTTAAATAAATAAAGAATTCATAATATACTCGTGTATATTAAATATATTGGTCTTTCTCATTAGTTAACTAACTAGGACTGATTGGTTGTAAAAAAATTAGGGACTTGATTAATTCGTATGTTTACATGAATAAAATGCATTAATTAAGTAATCAAATGGACTTGAAATAGATTTAAATCTCTTTGAAAGAAAAGGGAAATGTTAAAAAATGCATAAGTAATCGCATTGATAAGATTTTTGCTGATGATCTAGATTGAATATTGAAACTGGTTCTTTTTCAATTACTACAACTCTAAATAATTGTTTTAATTAAAATTGTAATATGTAAAATTCTCACATTAAAGTTATTATGAGAAAATATCAAATAAAAATAAAATAATAATATTTGTTGTATTGACTCAATTCCTAGTTTATGATAAAATAGTTAAATAAATGTACAAACTTGCATAGAAATTAACAAAAAGCTAGAAAAGGACAGGCGGTAAAGAAAAATGAAAAAGGATAAAAAAGGAGTTCGTTATAAGCAAGTGCTTTGATCCGAGAAGAACAAGAAAATCCGGCCGATAATGATGACAATTTATGTTTTACATAAATTTTGATATATTAATATAAAATAACATTAAATTTGTCATTAATGTGAAAAAAGATTATCAAAATAATAATCATTATACTTAAATAAAAAAATCGATGAATTGACAAAAGAAAAGCCGATAGGAGCGGTGTTGTCACGTGCACACGTCATCATTTTGGTCGGCAGACCCCAGCTCACCGTAACTTTCAAGACACCCCTTAATTACCGCCCTAATTTACTGACCCCACCACGCCACGTGGATTCACCCCATTTCATTCAATTTGTTCCTTTTTCTTATTTCTATTTTTGGAGGGGTAGTGGTTGGGTGTGGGAGGGGGTTTACTTTTAGGGGTGGAGGTAGAGAGTAGAGACTAGAGAAGGTGTATAGAGATGGCATCCAATGTTTTAAAACTTAAATTTGTGGAGCATTTCGAATCAATTTTTTGAAAAGTGTTTTATGTTTACTATACTACATATATTATTAAGGAAACTCAAATATAATCTTTAAAACTCATAAATTTTGGAAAAAATTTAACATATTTGACTCTTTACCAGGCAATAGGCATGACAAATAAGTTCTGGTCATATATGGTTTTTCCTCATTTAAATGTGTAGAAAATATTGATTAGATGTTATTAGTAATTGTAAAGAATGTTTCAAAAAAAAAAAAAAGTAATTGTAAAGAAAATTGAAGTAGTTATTTTGTAATATAATTAATGTTTGAGCAAGTCTTTGTGAGACGGCCTCACGGGATCTAAACCAGGTGAGACGGAACTCTAAGGATCCGTTTTGGAGAACATGAACCATGAAAATGAATTTAAAAATAATAATGAACCACAAAAACAAAAATAAACCCTAAAAACATAAACCATGAAAAATAAACCCAAAAACAAAAATAAACACAAAAATAAAAATAAACCCTAAAAACGGACTAAAAATCCTAAAACCCCAAATCAATTAAAAATAAACCCAAGAAACAAAATAAACCCTAAAAAAACAAATATAAACCCTAAAAATAAAATTTGAAAAACAAAATGCTTTAAAACTTTGTGAAGCATCTGCCTCACTGGATCTAAATCATGTGAGACCGCCTCACACAAGTTTTTGCCTTAATGTTTTTTTATTAAATTATAATTGATGTAATCGATAATATGAGAAAAATAAAATTTTCAAGCAATCACGTATTGAACAAAATAAACTTTTTTAAATGACAAATGTATAAATTATTTTAACCACCAAGCACTTTCCAATTTTCTCATTTGGGGGCCAAATGACCTTTTAAGTAGGGCAATAAAACGATACAACACAAAGAATCGACACGAATTCAAATTAGTAGCATTAATGAGAAAATCCAAATACGAAACAAAAAAAAAACCGAACACGACTAATACATATTTGGTACGATATTACCAAAATATACACAAAACTAAATATGAACATGATTCGATGACCTAAATTTACACCCAATAATAAATTGTAATTGTTTCACCCTTTTACTAGCTCATAAAACAAGTAAAAGAAACATCGCCAGACCCACACCCACCAGTCACCAATTTCCTTGATTCGAATGCACGCAAAGCACAAATTCACTATCACACGTGGCGTCCAGGCTGGCAATCTGAACCACCAGCCCCAGCTCTTGGGACCCCAAATACGCGTGTCATTTCTTGATACCGGTTAGTTGACTTAACAAATAAGGGTAAAAAATAAAGAACAAAGATTATCTAAAAATCAAAAAAGAATAAAATGTAACGGAGAGAAAAAGGAACACCCAAAAAAAAACAAATTATTAACAAAATTCCGGTCAGTCCGGGCAGCTTCAACAGTCAATAAGCATGTGATAAGCCAAGACCTTTCTCGTAATATACAAAATTTCAAATTAGAAAAATGGTAATAACCACTTATTAATTAATTATAAACCTTTATATAAATACACCTTCTACCTTATTGGGGAGCTAAAGGCATGCAGTGTTCTATTAATGTTCTAGAGAGATAAAATACCAAACCAACGAAGAAACCGTAGAGAGAGTGCAGAGACCGATAAATATTTTTAAGGCGTTGTTTGGGAGAAGAAGTATGGAGTGGCCAACGTATCTTGATGAATATGAAAAGCTTATTATTCGAATGTCTACCCCTAGGTGAGTTCCCCTTTCACTGCGTCGGATTTTTGTGGCTTGGGTTTTCTTCTTTCTTTTGATTTAGGATTTTTGTTTGTTTTTGTCTACTGTGTTTTCTTTTTAGCTGCTCTGAGCGTTCTTTTGGTGCTTTTCTGTTTTCTGAGATTTTCATAAAAACCCACAATTTTTTGTGGGCTGTTTTCAAATTTTTGCTTACAACTTACAGCTGATGAGAACTCCCAATTTTTCAGAGTGTTGTTTTGGGTATAATTTTGAGGTAATTTGGAAAATAGCCGAAAATTGGGTTCATGGCTCTTATGAGCTGCAACTTTTGATTTTTAACAAACTCTCCTAAATTCATTCGCATAATTGTTGGAAATTTTCATAACTTTCTTATTTCATTTCAACCCCGGAAAAATCGTTGCATATAAAGTTTGTGTGTATTTTTTTTTTTTTGAATTTTCTTGTCTGGTTTTTAATTAGAGTTCCCTTTTCCCACTCTCTTCCATTAACGTTGATTGAGTTTTTAAGTCTTCTTCCTTTCACATTACTTTAGCTCAGTCTATTTCCATTTTCCAGTCCAGAAATTGACTTTCGTGTGACCCCTGTAAAACACGTATTTGAATTTTAACACCCCAGACTTTTGGGGTTTTTCTGAAATTCCAAGAATGCCCTCTGACTGTTTCTCATTTCGTCATATTGCAGGGTCATGATCGACAATGCCGGTTGCTCCAATGCGACCTGAGTCATGGTATGCCACCTTCTTCGAATCCCACCTCCATCCTTAGTCAAAATCAAGACCCAGTTATTTAATTTAATCAAAATATACTTATTATTAATTTTTTTATCCTTTTTTGACAGATTGATAGCGCAAGAAAACATGGGATTCTTCTGGAAGCCGTGCAAGTTTTGACGGATTTGAATCTGTCAATCAAGAAGGCTTACATTTCTTCCGATGGCCGTTGGTTCATGGATGGTGAGTATCTGTCACGCGCCTCCTTTACTGACTGCTTGTTAGTTGTTACCAATGATTTTAATTTGCTTTTAATGTTGAATATGCAGTTTTTCATGTGACTGATTTGAACGGAAACAAATTAACCGATGAGAGCGTCTTGAGTTACATAGAGCAGGTAATCATCACTGAACAAAAGTAAAAATTCTGATAAATATTAATTTTGTAAATAAATATTAATTATGTTATTGTCCTTGCAATTTCAGTCACTTGAGACAGCTCACTATGGGAGATCAAAAAGTTTTGAGGGCATAACGGCACTAGAATTAACGGGCACCGATCGGGTCGGTCTTTTATCCGAGGTTTTCGCCGTGCTATCCAATTTACAGTGCAACGTGGTGGATGCTAAGATGTGGACTCACAATGGTCGAATCGCATCCTTAATTTATCTCAAGGATAACGATGGTTCCCCTATCGAAGATTCACAGAAGTTAGATGTGATCGAGGTAATGTTGAGGAATGTGCTTAAGGGGGACAATGATATTCGAAGCGCTAAAAACCTCTGTTTCGTTGGCTGTTACGCATACAGAGAGGAGGCTTCATCAGATGATGTTTGCGGATCGGGATTACGAGAGGGAGCCAATCATCGAGAGTTGTGATGATTCCCTTGTTGTTTTGGTTCAGAATTATTTGCAGAGGGGTTATTCGGTTGTGAACATTCATTGCAAGGATCGTATGGAGCTTCTGTTCGATGTGGTTTGCACGTTGACGGACATGCAGTATGTTGTTTTTCATGCCACCGTTGACACCTCAGGAGATAGAGCGTCCATGGTATATATTCCTTAACATTTAGGATTATGTAATTACAGAGACTACCCTTAAAGTTCAATCTAATTGCCAAAAAAAACACAGTTATCTTTCAAAATTACAAATAATGCATTTGGTACTTGTTTCTATTTTACAAATTTGACCAATTGAGGGGTGTTTGTAATACAGTAAATGGTATCTGTAATTTTGAAAATATCTGGTTTTTTTTTTGTAATTATGCTAAACATCAGGTGTAATTTTTGTAATTAACCCAAAATATATGTAACGTGTCAAATAATTTAATTGTTTACCTTCTAGAAGTGAAATTGCTAAAATGATGTTATGGATTCTTTTCAGGAATTCTTCATTAAACACATGGATGGATCTCCGATTAGTTCGGAAGCTGAAAAGCAGCGTGTGATTCTATGTTTACGAGCTGCAATCGAAAGGAGGGCATCTCAGGTATTGTGCTGGTTCCTTTACACTATGTGGAAAGAATCATTTAGGTTTACACGCCACGTTTATCTTTTAGGTTCTGTAAAATTGATAGAATGTTCTTTTTTATGATCACAGGGTGTGAGGCTTGAGCTGTGTACATCTGATAAAAAGGTCTCCTAGCCGATGTAACACGAACCTTCCGTGAAAATGGCCTAAACGTCACGAGGGCCGAGATTTCCACAACGATGGACACGGCACTAAACGTATTCTACGTGACAGATGCGATTGGGAATCCAGCTGATCCAAAGATCATTGAGTCGGTCCGAGAAAAGATCGGTTTGAGTAATTTAAAGTAAAGGAACTGGCTTTTGATCTATCAGTACAAAAAAGGTGGAACGGGACGAGCCTGCGATGGGGACCTGTGGGGCGATGTTGCTATCACTTGGGAGCATGGTGAGGGAGGAACCTATGGCTAATTTGGGATTGATTAAATTTTATTCTGATTTGCTGAAAGGAGCATACAACCTTGTTTGGCTGGCATACTTTCTTTGCTTCTGGCTTCTGGGCTTTGATGAGCTGGTTCATTTGTACATAGTACTGGAATTTACCAAACAGGGATTTGGGTGATGGTGGTTGATTATAGTTGGGGTTTATTATTAGCTGCATAGATAGAGAGACACATACACAAACAGAAGGTGGATGATATGGGGGCCCACTTTCCCACCATTGAAAATTTGGTTGTTTGGAGGGAGAAATTTGAATCTGGCAGTGGGAAAACATGTATTGAAGAGCAAAAAATGTCTTGGTCAGTTGGCTGGTGGAGTTTGTGGTCATAAATATTAGTGTCCTTTGTTTTCTGATTGGCTGGTAGTAAAGGAAAAGATTAGCCAGAATTAGGAGTAGAAGAGGAAATTAGTTTCAGTTTCACACAGACTATATTTTGTACATAACTTCAGTTATTCTTAATTTTAAGTATTATATTAGTTTTAAATTCTACCGTTTTTTACCCTTCATTTCACCTTTTAGTTCTTTCCGAAGAGTTTGATGAAAGAATAATATTATTATAGTTCTTTTTCCTGAATTAAAATCTTTGGCAGATGCCAATGTCAATAAGTATTAATCTTTCTTCTTTTTTTTTTTAATTAAAATTAACTATAGTGCATTGTGACATTATACATTTTATCAGTTCGAGTTTAAGTTGGTGGCTGTGTACATGTTGAGCATTTCATTGACTTGCTTGAAAGTGATATTGTAGGAATTTAGGTGTGTTATATTTGACACTTTTTCTGCTGGCTACAACTGAAATTGACATTGCCACTTTTCAAATTAATGAATGATGTGGCCTCAAAGTTAGCTCATCGGCTATCTACCCATACCTAATTTATTAATTAATAATGCATCTAAACTAAGGGTAACAAAAACGATTTGTTCGGTGCAAAAACAAATCAAACCGCAAAAAAAAAATGAATTGACATTTTTCTCAAATCGAGACTCAACCGCATTGCTAAAAATCGAACCGAATCAAATTGAAATAACCGAATCAAACTATTTCAATTTGAATCGCCGATTTTTTTGGCCTTTTATGTTGGGCCTTTATTTATTTTTTTCGCTAAATATATATATATATATTTTATATTGATTTGACAATTTAACAATAAAATAAATTAAAAAGTGAAATAATAATATAATATATATAATAAAAATTAATATATTCGCATTTTCTCGACTTAATCGAACCAAACGGAAAAGTAATTCGGTTTATAAGATTTAAAACCTAACCAAACCGCTTAACCAAAACAATCAACCAAACCGCACCGAATCCATCGGTTCGCCGGTTTTTCGATCCCGATTTCGCTTTCTACCCATAATCTAAACCGTAAATAACTAAGGTCTCCCTGCTTGATGAGGATTTGGATTTGGAAGACGATTAGAGGGGAAAGATTTCAAATGATTCAAAATACCACATGCCGCTTAGCCACTTATGTTTGTTTAAAATGAAAAAATAGTCGTGTTTTTAAAAAAGATATTTTTAGTCATTTTGACTAAAAAATGGATGATCATACCTTTCATATTTAAACAATCGGGACGCAGACATAACTCGATAATTTAATATTCATTCACGTGAAAATCCCTATTATGAATAGTAAGGAAAATACATCCCCAAATTTTGGACAAACGATTGAAGTCGGCAAACTTCATGTCTACACACTTCGCAACGATATCCATGTTTACGGTAATCCTCCTTCAAAGATCTTCTTCTGCCTTCTTCCCTATAGGTTTCTCATCAATCAATAGTAACTCTATTTTTGTTTTTAAACAAAATTAACCTTTATAAAAAATAAATAAAAATATTAGCTCGAAATCAAAATCTAACTCTTTAATATTTGGATCTTGGAACCTTTAAGTTTCTTTGAGATTATCATTTAAAAGGCGAGAAAAGGTTATATATTTATTTCTAAATTCATTTCATTCCTACTTAATCAAACGTCCAATTAATGTACTAAAGTAACTTTGTTATCTACAATATACGGAACCAATCCGCCCAACCAAGTTTTGAAACATCACTCCAATCTACTTGAGCACTTAAAAAACAAATCAAATAATAATTATAATATTGAATTAAGGTGATGATAAAGTGAAAAAGGTTTTGCTAGATGGTCTCTTTTTGTTAAATTTTTTAAACACTTTGTCGTATTGAATGTTCCAAATACTCCTTTAAAAACAAGAAAACTAGACAAACAAAGTTTAGCAAGTCTGTTAAATTGTTGGATACTACGTCTAACTAGCGTCTGTACTTTTGTGCAGATTCCCAATATTGGTTTTTCCTTAGTTTTTGTCTGTTTTGTTCCAAGACACTTGATTATTTACATCCGCAATTAGCGTTGTTAATATCTGAGCCAGTGAGCCACCAATCAAAATTATGCTGAACCCATTAAATTTAAGTAATTATTAATTAATAAAGTGCTAATCAATAAATTAAATCAGGTAATAGATTTATAGATAGTAGACGGTTATTGTGTACTTGTATTTTGTATGGTTTTATATCCATATGTGTTAAGACTTGAGACAATTATAAAGTCCACTAATTCTGGGTTTATCTACGTACAGATTTTTTCTTTGTTTTTTACGAAGTTCTCCAATATGCTTTATTTTTAAATATTCATCAAGTGGTATTTTAGCATATACAAAGAAATATATATTTATTTTTTTGAGAAACCAAAATATATTTAGTTTTTGATGACTAATAGCAAGTGATTTGACCATAAAATATCTCTAATGTAATAGGACATCTTGTTTTCACTTTGTTTTTTCACATGTATAGTAACAACTTTTTGGTTAAAAGAGATAAAGAAAAGGTGAACATTTACTAAATATGTCGTCTTAAAAGAATTAATTCCAAAAGTTGTCAATATTCCCATATTTTAATATCAATTTTTATAAATGCATTTTCTTTAAAATCTCACAAAGAATATTTGCTTAATGTGATAAAAGATTTCAAGTAGAGGATCGAGCAAAATTAAATCTTATATATATATGGTAGCATATATGCGAAAGTGATCCCCATGGTACTTCACTTAAAAGCAAATTGTTTACATTCAAATTCACCATCCAAATAAGAAATCAACGCCACAAGAGAGTATTACAATATATACAACATTTCATAAGCAAGATACCGCATGATAAAATATAACCATAAATTAAATATGCGACCGCTTCAAAAATTATGGATTGATTTCGTATCGATCACGCCCCATAATCGTCGGTCTAATTTTCCCTTTCTCTCTTCCCATTCAACCGCAAATTATTCAACACAAGAACAAAATCGCTAATACCAGAATTTAAAAGTGATACGCGATTTTTAAACTAATCATACATTAAAACATTACTAAATATACACATAAACAATTAACTATATACCATACAAACTACACGTACATTAAAACTTTAGTTAAGTATACATAAATATTTAACTAAGATAATTACATTTGAACTAATTCATATATTAAAATAATGTCAAGATAAGTTAAACATTTAACTAAAAGATAATTAATCAATTACTTATATAACTAAAAGATGACCCATCAACTAAGATATAACCACGTAACCAAGATAACAAATTCACTAAACTACTACTAAACTAATAGAGAACGCTGCACACGATTCCACCGAACCAACTATACAAACCAATTTGAATCTTAAAATATACAATAAAACATGACTAAGATGCCACCGAACTAAAAGAGATACAATAAAAATGACTTTTCACAAATACTACGTAAGCAAGATCAATTTTGGAAAAGCACTGCTTCGACGATTCTTCCTCCCTAAAAATCTAAGAATCGAAAATGTAGCATTATATTTCAAAATAGCTAATAATCAAGCCTAATTAACATAACTAATTAAATATAAAAGTACAATTATACCCTTATATGCCTAAATTAACTAAAATGATCTATACCATCCAAAATTTTAAATCAAGAGTCCATGTCATTTATTGACACTTCAGCTTGATTAATATTTCATTGAACCAACTCATATATAGCAATACGTAAAACTGAACGCTTG